>JACSYO010000324.1:6667500-7138715 GCA_016806645.1 Ophiodon elongatus | reverse complement strand
ATACATATACATATACATATACATATATATATATATATATATGTGTGTGTATGTGTTTGTGTTGGGTGGGGGAGGGGGGAATGTCAGCTCTCTTACAGTATCTCCTCTGCCACATATAGCTGTATGTGTGGGCAGAGAGGAACCATAATCATCCAGTCACTAAGTTTGTAGATACTTTATCAGCGTGCCCAACAAGGAAGAACTGCGTGGTTCCATGCTACAGTGATCAGAAAAGAAAGTGCATGCCTTACAGAACACAACTCCAAATTAAGTGTCTATTTTTTGAAAGTGCACCAAGCACACAGCATGTACTTTCTGACTTGCAAATGTTTATCTTAGTGCTGCTGTATTTACATTGGCTTCATGACCAAACGACTAAGGTGGATTTGGTAATTCCGTTTTTAATGTTGATACATCTAGACTTGGAAAGTGGCAGCATGGATCCTAATCTAAAACAGTTTCGCGACCATCTAAGAAAGGTCAAAAGAAATAAAAGGACCTGCACTCACAGATAAGGGGTCATCTTGTTTATTGTGGGCAAAAAACTAACGTGTTTTAGCTGAAACAAGGTGTCGCAACCCAATGATGGATATGGCAAAGGGTACACTAGTTAAACGAGTATCAAAAATTACAAATAGTATGTAAAAACTACTACTAGTTAATTGCAACTTTCTTACAATACTCAAAAAAACAGATTTAATCTCTGGTCCTAAACATACTTTATCCAGAGTGACCTACGTAAAACCTTGAGTGATATTAATGTCAAAAGCTCAAAGCTACCAGCACACTGAACCCCTTTGCTCATCAAACTAACAACAACAACTGTATCTTGGGAGCAAGGCCTTGTGTTCACGTATCAACAAGAACGTAAAACTGTCACAGAAAGGCCATTAGCTTTGGCATGAATCCAGCTGTGTGGAGGAGGTTGTCAGTGCTGCAAATTCCTCTGTATCATCTGGAGGATTTAGTTGACATTCTCCATGCTCCCACCAAGGGGCTCTGGGGAAGTGTCAAACAGTGGTTCATAAAAACATTGGGAAAATCTGAGAACACTAATGTGTTTTTGACTATAGATAGTCCCACTGTCCGGATCATTGCAAGCAAAACCCTTCCAGTGGCACTTAGTTATCTTGTGAGGTAATGACACACTGCAACACGTTTCCCTTTTTAATTATTCCCCTAATTACAGGAAGTGAAACAATGACCCTTGTTCCTTTGGACTTCAGACAAAGCCTGTTAGTCAGAAACAAGTATTTCAACCCTGACTTCCTGTCATCAAATGCCACTGCACATTGTTTTCATGCAGTCCCAGAAAACACTTCCTTCTTTCTGAATAGCAGTGACCTGCAGGGTAACAGTTTCATTGTGTTGAGCAACAATCTCTAACACCATTTCAAAACCGGTGAATTCTGTACATTGTTGACTATGCAGTACACTCCATAAAGCAAGGCCCTTTTGCCCATGATGATGTTTATTCTGTGCGCGATAGCAATAATTATATTAAGCTATAGGCTGGCAGTGGTCTGCTTAGTTCTACTGCCAATGCCACTTGCTTACAACAATTGCTTACTATTGTATCATCCAGTGATACATGTCGAGATGACAAAGAGGAGGGGGAATATAATCATGCTCAATTTTAAGTTTGATTGAATTTTACAACAAAAACTGTTGAAAAGTTTACGTGATAAATAAGAAAACAATGCTTCCACACTCAAGACCCGTCCCTTCTCTCATCGGCTCACTCATCCAAGTGCCTTTCAACAGACTATATTGTGGAGAGCCACAACATTACTACAACAAGGGTTGAACGGTAGAAGATTCCTGTGTTCAGCTGTGGAACAGAGGTTAGTTGATTAAGGCAAAAATGACCTTCTAGTGGAGAAATAAAATAAAATAAATTTCAACCCTGCCACTTACACAGTGCGGGACCAGAAAATATGAAGAGCATAATTGTGATGAATATTTGATGGATGCTGAGTAGTGTGTGAGTTTGCTGAGCGCTTAATCCTAGTGAAGGTTTCAACTGGATTATGAGGTAAACAACTGTGTTTGCCAAGCTGTTCCTGTTCCTTGCAGGACATTCTTATCTCCACCATGGGACATGTGTCCAGGAAAATCTCACACACACACACACACACACACACACACACACACACACACACACACACACACACACACACACACACACACACACACACACACACACACACACACAACTAAACTCTCAATAAAGACATACTGACACTATCCAAACAGTAGGGCGTGGTCTCAGAAACTCACTGTGCAAATACATTACAAGTTTAAATATAGACAGTTTGAGGCTCAGGACATTTACATTTTGTTGCTGCCTGAGTAAATATTTACATGCCAATTGTGCACAAATTCCAAATCCAAACACTTTGTATCTTGCATAAACAGCGGACAAGAAGAAGCCTCTTAACTTTCACTGATCAATAAGTGAACGTTTTTGATCTATTAGCATAGTCGATTCACCCAGCTCCTTATTACATCGCTCTTTTCTGTCTCTGAGAAGCTGCTTGCTTAAAATACAGACTTGCCGTTGCTTAGTTTCTGTCGCTACAAGGAACCTTTTCATGTGTGTCACACGATGCCTCACTCGGTACATCAAAGGAATTATAATCTCGCATGCCATCATGCACGCATTTGTGCTCATTCCCAACCACAAACACACAGACATAGAGCATTAACACAAACATGCCCTAGCAGGCCATTATACGATTCTGTGGTTACATCCACAGATAAAACCAGCAGACCTCTGATGATTTCCAATGAAAACAACAAAGGCCGTAAACATATTACTGACACACTTTTACATGGAATTATATCACAAGACAAAAACAACCCTCCTTGTCTTTTTGCAGGGCCCACTCTGTATATGCTGTTACAGTCTCTTCTCTTTTTATAAAACAGGCTTTATCCTTTGTAAACACAGATGGTAATCTGCTGTGTTACACAGGTGTCTGTGCCAATGCAGACATGCACAGCACACATGTCGTGTTAAAGTAAACTCAAATAATATCAATGTTGATTTTCATTATAAAACAAAAAAGGACCTTTCCTCTTATGCTGTTGCGTTTTGAGACTACAGGCCTTCCTCGACTATCTGCCACGTATTGTTCTCCCTATAAAGCCCACATTTCTCAAACTCCAACCAATCGTGCCATCTGTCCTGCTGAGAAGTTGGTCAAGAAAGTATGCAAGCAGATGACAAAATGGTTACCGTGGAAAGGTCAGAGAGACATAGGGAAGAACCATCTGGTCCAATCAGAGCTGAGAGATAGCCAACTGTGAGTTTGGCCCCGACACATAAAAAGACCATCTTTGCTCTGTGGGCCCTCCAAATATGAAATATGATGTACAAAAGCAAACTACAATCACTCTCCTCATCTGAAAATGAACACAATGCAAAACAACTTTGTGTAAGCAAGCACTATGAGCTAGATTTAATGCTCCAATGCAATAGATAGAGCAATTTAACTTCTCGATTGATTTCTATAAAATATTGAAGGGCAATATATAATTTTAAGAACATGATAATTCTGTTTGGATCCCTTAGTGAAAAGGTGAGATATTAAAGCTGCTATACTGAATATTTTTATATCAACAATGGATTAAATTATGTATTATAAACCCACAGAGAATCATCACCCGATTCAGTTAATGTCAGCTCTACTGAGCATTTTGGCTCTTTCACATATCGATGGCCGAAGAGCAAAACCTCCTCTCTGAAAAATGCACTTTTTTGAGAATACTAAAAAAAACTTGTTTTCTTGCAGAATGCTATTTGTTAAGGATACCCAATACATAATACAAAAGAAAAAAAAAAAGAAAAATATAGAAAGTGCAGATTTCCTGGATCATTTTGCAGATGGGAGGTTTTGCACTTTGGCCATTGATATGCAACCTGTTCGCAACTTTATATGGTGATGATATGTCGATGTTGTATTTACCGCTTGTTGTACTGCACCCAAGTAGCCAAAAATAGTTGATGCAGGTTTAAGTCTAATTTTATTCTACATCCTGTGTTTTTTCTTGGGGGAGGGGGGGGGGGGTCATGAATGATACAGAAAGCAGGAAATACAATTTCTGGTCACATATTTAGACAAATATAACACTTAACAGTGCCTGGTGGGCCACAATTCTTATGTTAAAATCCAGCCCCTGGTACTGGTACTGAAGCACTTTGAGTGTATGCTTGGATTCTGTGTTTTACTCTGAGTAAACACACATAGAAACATTCCTGTACTGTTCGTTATTGCTTTGGTTGCATACTGAATATAGAAAATGTTTCCAGATGAATACATATACCCCAAATATTGCAATTGTAATAAAAAAGGGATCAATTTAGTCTACTTTGATAAAATATAATCTGCTGGTACCATCATCTTTATAATCTCTTAATAGGAGTGTTGCCATGGTGCTGGTATTTTTGACTCACAGCCAGTAACTGTGTCCTTTGGCTGGAAACCTCGGTGCACCGCACGCCACACTATGGCTCACTAAAAGGAAATGTCATGACCATATTAAGAATACAAAATATAAATATTGTGTACCGTCAGTACACAGTTTCAGTGGGGAGTGTGGTGATGGTGACAGTGACACTGGACTTCCACTATTCCTCCGACTCTTCAAACATTTCTGTCCATTTGTAAATCTAAAAAGGTGGGAATGACTAAAAATGTTTATAGTGCTTAACATTTGTAAGCAAGTAAAGTGCAAACAACTTGACTTTGTTTATTGCCAGTATGTGATGTACATCGTGGTTGTGTGACGCAATCATATACATTGCAAAAATACATTTGAAGTGCCAAATAACTTGTGGCGAACAGGTTTAGTTAGAACTATTTTTTAAGTAGAGAGGCTTTATTACAAACTCTGTATCTCGAGACAAATTCTCAGCCATGTTTAGCTCATTGTTATTGGTTTTATGGTAATATTCTAGTTCAGCCTTAACACTCAACAAAACAGCTTCCAGCAGGCCCAGATAAACCCACTATAAACTATCTGCCTAACAAAGACAGTGTAAAACTTAGCAAGTAGCTGCTGAAGCATGCAAAACATCTAGCGAGCTAAACACAAATAGTTGGCCCAGGAGACTAAAATGAAGCTAAAGGCAGAGCAAATGTCAGACTGAAAATATGTCAGGCCGCAGGCAGTCAGAAACATGATTCCAACAGAAGGATAATGTTGCTCTGCGGTTGATGCAGATATTTGTGTCCTTACACATTAGCCGTTTAGTGGCTCAATTAATGCAACTTAATCCCACTTACTGAAAGGAATTGCTTTGAAAGACACATGTAAAAACAATGTCACTATCCAAAATCGTAAAGTGGATTGTAATTTAGCTGCAAAGCAAATAACTTGCCACCCGAAGGATTTCTAGGACCAGAGATAAAAAAACACAAAGGAAGTGTTCTCGAGCCAGTTTGCTGATATGTGGACAGCTTGTAATGTGGAGAGTATGGGCAGTAAGGGATTATGAGAATTGCGAAAGACTGTGGGAAGATGTACATGACAAGCCTGCAAGTGTACTTAAAATTGTTAGGGGGGATATATTGCTGTGAGCAGATGGAGATGCATAAGTGGGCCAGACAGTGGGACTGGGCATATATGTGTGTGTGTGTGTGTGTGTGTGTGTGTGTGTGTGTGTGTGTGTGTGTGTGTGTGTGTGTGTGTGTGTGTGTGTGTGTGTGTGTGTGTGTGTATTCCAGGAACTGCAGGCTATGCCATGCTGAGCTGTGCTGTGCTGAGACGCAGGCTTCTGTTCGAATTAGGTCAGGGCAGGGCTGAAGGGCTGAGGATGCTATAAGCAGGGATGGATTTTCAGGATTGGGAATTGTTTCAAGTTGTAATTTTTCAAAATAAAAGGTTAAACTGTAATTGCTATGAATGCTGTGAGTGACGGAATGAATGTGATTTAGTCTCAGAATGAATCAGGAGCTGACTTTATTATATAATCCTGTAATGTAGCCTTGGCTCAAAATTTAGTTTCAAAAGGTCCAGGATGGTGTCTGCACACCTTTGGAGCACAAATAATGTCTGAGCACTGAATTATAAGGATGTATGGCTGAGACAGAATTACAAGGGCAGAGGGGGTAAAATGTTATCCTGCATGTGCTTTGAGGTGCAGAGCACTTTCTGTGCCTCCTCCCCTTTGATGAAGGAAGGTCTCAGATCAATTCTCATCCATCACACCTTATAACAACATAGAAGCTAAGAAAGGAAAGGACAAATTATTCACTAATTTCTAAAAAGGCCAATAGTGTGCATGTGGGACACCCTTGTAGAGAAACAGAGACATGAATAAAGGAAGATAAAGAAGAGTTAAATTGTCATAAGAGGTATCACAGAATGCAATGAATATGAAATATACATGTGATATAAATATAATATAAATCATGGAGAGAGAGGAAGAGTTAGGACACAGACAGCAAAAGAGAAGCACAGAGAGCGACAGAGATGAAAAATAGATGAAGTGGGACAGCTCTCATGCTGGGAGACTCATCTGCTCTATAAAGGTGGCTGTTTCCTTTTGTCGGAACCACTTTGTTAATCATCACTTTGAATTAATTTGATTCTGACTCAGCACGCAAACACATAATAATGAAGAGTCGATAAAAGAAAAAACGGTCTGGACTAAAATTCCCTCAAACCCCTTCTCTGGGCTCCTCTCCGTGTCGGCACCTCTAAATTATAGAATTACATGCTGGTATTAAAGTGTGGTTACAGCTGGATTGGTTGTCACAGGCTGCTTTGCCTACTCCCCATCTGGAAATCAGGAAGATAGACATCACAGCAATGAAGAAAATTAAGTTCAAGAATAGGGAGTCAGAATAAGTCTGGTGCATCTTATTGGTACTAGGCAATAGTTGCAATATGTTGTAATATGTTATCGGTTTGAAGATTGATTGAAAAGAATGTGCAACACACTGTACATTTTGCTTTGTGGATGATTGCTTGTTATCAATGGATGAGTGTGCATTTTGATTAATGCTGTTTCTGCTTAAATGTGACAACAACTAAGTTCTGAATGGACAATGTTAATTCTATATATAACTTATAGCACAATCCTTAGTTTTGAAACTCTGCTTTTAAGTTATACTCATCTACTGCAGTGCACAGGTGTTAATAACAGCTGTACCAAATACATTACAATTCTCTTTTAAATATATAAGTAACATCAGGACTCACTGCATGCTAATGTGTCTTGCACCTCAGTTTATTAATGGTAACATCTATCACCTGACTGTTTATACAGTTTGTCGTGAATCTCCAGCTCATAAGCTTCATTGACAAAAAAAACCTAAATCAAATCAATACTCAGCTCTTGCTGTATTAAGGACACAGTATGTTTGTTGTATAGTTCCGACTTAAAGAGAGGTCTGAGAGGAGGATAAACCATTGCCAATTATATACATTGTCCGCAATATTTTTCCATAATTTAATCCAAGTGCATTTAACATTAAGACAGAGTCAAAGCTCTTATCACACAATTTGTAGACTTTCACTAATGTCTCTGCAAGAAATATTGCGCGCACACACACACACACACACCCCAATGAGTGTCGAGTTATTGAACCCTTCCACTCCACAAGCAGAGAGCCCTCAGCTCGAGTGGCAAATTAGCGTTAAAACCCATGTAATTTAGCCAAGAGGCACAAGTGTGCGAGCACAAGTGGAGCAAAAGGTTCCTCTTTTGACTACCAGATTGTGTCCCGGCCCAGACTATAATTTATGAATCACAAAACAAAAAAGGTCTTTGTGCATCCCAGATACAAGATTTGAAACAACAGCATACGTGTCTAATGAAACTACAAAGCAATGAAACTGAGTATTTCATCTTTGTGGTCTTCTATCTACTGAAAATGGATAAAAGGGCAATGAAAAGAAAAAAGAAAACCTCATTCTGAAGTCATGATGCACAAAAAATGCCAGGGTAAGGTTTCAATAAGAGATCTTCGGTCTGTCAAATCAAAAATAACAGCCTGTGGGCGAGAGGCATTCTTGCTTAGTAAAAAAAGAAGATGTGTGATAAATGAGTGCTATGCGTTCATTCATAGAGGTGGGGGGGAAGAGAGACAGAGAGAGAGAGAGAGAGAGAGAGAGAGAGAGAGAGACAGAGACAGAGACAGAGACAGAGAGAGAGAGAGAGAGAGAGACAGAGACAGAGACAGAGAGAGACAGAGACAGACACACTGGAGGCAAAGGTCATCAAGAAGAAAGATATACAGAACAACTCTGAACTATCAGTGCAGAAAAACGGACAAACAACATAACCAAAGCAAGTGTTGTCTTACCCTCACCCACACAACTCTTACCAAATCAATTGTAGCCAATAAGCAGATCATACGGCCAGCGAGCGCAGGGGCTGCTGGGTCACCGTTCGACATGAGTGACAGAAACAGGCGAGGGCCAATCAATCAACCCGAACGATTTTAGATGATTACACCACGCTCCCCTACGCTTCACTGCCTCCCTTACCCTGTTCCTCAGTCCCCTCTGTGTTTAGCAATGTATTATGGGCTGAAAATGCAGAGAACTTCCCCTCGCTGCTCTCGGCATTCATTCAAATGTCAGAAAAGGCAACATGGCCCGTTTGTGCAATTTGTCATCAGTAGAGGAACCTCAAAGCTGGCAGCTAAGTGTGGGAACATTGAAATAAAAAAACAAAAACAAAACAAAGAGCTGCTTTTTGCTTTTTTGGATTTAAGAATCTTCCTAATAACTTATTTGGCAGTGTGTGACATCAATATTACAGGACTTACAGGATTAATTCCTAATGACTATCTGGCATAGACCTGTGACCTGGTAGAGTTGTTTGAGATGGACATGAAAGTAGAATTGGTGCATTGCTAAAAATAGTTGCTGCAGTAATATAATAGAGTTACAGCAAACTACAGAAAATATCAATATCACTTTTGCAAATACAGTACGTGTCCTGTGAATCTACAAGCAGGTTTGAATGATGACATACTAAAACACACTGGAGACAGCAGGGTAAGTCAATATTTGAAATAAAGCCAAGGGAAGCACTGGGGAAGCCAGAAGGTCTGGATGGGTCGGTATGTGTGACATGGTATAAAAAGGTGTTTTACTTTTTTTATTTCGAGAGCAAACTCTAACATAATTGTGACATAAAGGTTTTTAAAGTTACCCACAATTTAACTGTAAGAGTAGATTAATTATACTATGTATCAGTGAAAATAACTCAGAAAGGATAAATGGATTGGGCCTATGCTTAGTTGTGTTGTCTGTTAAATGAAAGCTTACATTCAGCTAAAAGAAGAAGAAAACAGGGACGCAGGACACACTGGGATCCCTGTCCCACAACACAGTGTGAAACCAGGGAACCGTTAGAGAGCAGGTGACAGGGATGGGGAGCTGGATTTGTGACGACAGAGTTCTGGGCTGGGTTAGACAGACACAGACACACACACACACACACACACACAACACACACACACACAGACACAGACACAGACACACACACACACACACACCTTTTCCTTTTTAAGCTCATCTCATTATTACTTGACACTTTAGCAATATTGTCTTTGTTACACTCATACGAATAAAGCATGAATGAAATGAACTGAGAGTGAGAAAGAATAAGAGAAAGAGGGGGATAGCTTAAGTAGAAATGAGAAAAGAGGGAAGGCAAAAGAGGATTTCAGTTGATTGCAGTGACAGTGCTGTTGCCTGTGTGCATTATTAATTCCCATCTGTTTTGATTACAAAAACATGTGGCAGCAGCTGGGGATTCAGTACCACTAGTACCCGGTTTAAGTCTCAGTATAATTACTATATGTGTCACTAAACTCAGACATTTGAAAGAAACAATCAAATGTAAGAGCCTTTTGTTATGATGTAATAGTGTACTTTACATACACCATTACATCTAAACATAGAAACAAGAGAATCAATTTGAGACTTTGTTTGCAGAGGCACAGCAAGATTTGAATGTGCTCATGTTTTAGATGTGATGAAAATTGTATTCAATGATGAGGATATTTGTAGCACCTACAGTACATCTCCTTTATGGTTAAAATATCAATGAGGAAGGCTCTAGAAATATGAGCACATTTAAAGAGAAATGGCGTGTCATTTTTTCTGTGTTTTCCTGTAAAAGAGAGAGCAAGTTCATCTCTTGCACAATGCACACATTGGAGGATTATTAATAGCAAATCAAAAACTTTGTTTCCATAGTGACTGTTTGAGTCCATTATGGAAAGTGTCTCCTGTTGTTACCAAGACAACAATCCAGCAATTGCGAATGAATGTGGCGCACAGCTGAGTGATGCGGTGAGCTGGTGAGCTCTCCATAAACAAGCTCAGCACCAAACTCGGGGCAGGTGGAGGACGGAAGGGATGACAATGAGAGGGTTGAAAGAACGGGCAAACATTTTCATGTATGCACCCATTAGTTGTACTTATACACTAATACAACTTCAATAAGGCTTGATACTGCTAGACTGTATTACATGTACATAATATCCTACTTGTGTCCATATATACAGGGTGCTAGCAAAATAATCTAAACATTTCATGAATCAGACTTTAAATTGGAAGTAACCAACACAATTACAGAAACTAGCCGCATTAGGTTGCATATCATAAAGCATAGTCATTTCAGTCATCCCTATTAACTTCTTTGAACTGAAGATCACCCTTTGCTCTTTCTAATGCAGTTTCTGTGCTGAGGTATATGCTTTCAGAAACGAGTCTGATTCCCATAAATCTTAAATAATTAAGCATTTTTCGGTCAGATTATTTGTCCTTTGCGGCTTTCCTTTTGAGTGTGATTTGTCCTTTATTAGAATGTTTACAGGAGATATACCGACAAGAAGGAGGGTACGTTTACATCAAGACTTTTGTTGCAATGATTGTAACTGTGAAAGTTACTTCAGTCCTTTTCATTAGGTGCTTGCAATATATTTTCTATTCTCTGTGCATCAGTAACTAAAGAGGCTAAGGATGGCTTCATAAACTCACAATACACGCCTAGGTTTAATCTTGGATTCAGTTTATGTTCACACATCTTAATCCTGAGCTAACAAGGATGTGGGTGTTTGTAGAAGGTGCATCAAGTGAGACACCTTAGATAAACATCCTGTCTCATGACACTCGGCACCCATGATTAAGGATCATAAAACAGAGTAGTAGGATTAAAACAAACTTACACTTAACTGCAGTGCACTCTCAGAGTAATTTGTTCTTTGAGAGCAAACTTGGGTCCAAATTGCTTCTGCCAATTTAGGAAAGCTGGGCAAGCGCTGCATTGTGGGATGGATAGCAGGACCATTTAGACAGGAGGAGAGGTCAAGAGGACAGAGATGGTCCTGTCTTGGTGATGGGATATGCTCTTTTGTTGTGAGCAGCAAATACATTATACATTTGGGTTTTAACAAGTGTCTTGTATAGCTACCAGAATTAGGTTCCTGCTCACTTACGTAAATGTAGAATAGACACTGTATACTCACACACACACACACACACACACACTGCCCTCAAAAGTGAAGAGGTCTCAGGCAGATTTCAAGGAAAAGCAGAATAAACAGCAAAGTCACAATACAGACACATTCAACATAACTCAAAATACCCCAACAGTACTCCACAGTGTAAGACTCTTCACAGAGAGCAGGCTCTGGGACTTAACTTGGCAATGTCTTGCAAAAAGACATTTACAATTAATATAGAATAGTGCTGAAAACCTTGCATATCAACAAAAAACCCCACACAAAATAAGAGCAACCATTCATACAAAGACCTTGTTTAAGGCTCTACTGTAGGATGTGAGCGTGAATGGTTGTCTGTCTATATGTCAGCCCTGCGGAAGTCTGGCGACCTGTCCAGGGTGAACACTGCCTCCACCCAATGTCAGCTGGGATCTGCTCCACCCCCCTCCCCCCCCACACACACACCCCCCTCCCCACGACCCTGAACAGGATAAGCGGTGAAAGATAATGGATGAATGTAGGAACAAATGTTGGCCTGAAGCGGGACTGATCCCAGCGTACACGTGGGACTGAATGCATGTAATATTAATGCACGTGTTTTAGACACAGGTGCATTTACAGTGTCACAGCAAAAAGTCTCGTTCTCAAAATAGCAATAAAACGAATGCCTCACAGTATAAAAACAGCCCTCCTCCCCTCCCTCCCCCTCACCCCCCGCCCAAATGTCTCACACTCACAAGCTATGCAGACATAAACACACGGGGAAAGAATGAGAAGCTAGAATCCAAGGTTGGAACTGATGTCAAGTAAAACTCATTTTTACATGTAGTTAAGTTGCATTGTGTTGAGACATTGTTTTTTAAAAATTATTGTTGATTAGTTCGATCTAGCTCTTTTGTGTCTTTGTAAAGTCCATTGACATATCCTTGAGAATTGCCACTTGATTACATAAGTACACATTTACATTCTGATGTAATCTAATACAGTGGCCCGGCAATTATTCCTACTTTTGTGAAGTGTATCAAGTTCAGTTTTTGTTAAATCCTTGTTGTTGAAATGTGCTGTACAAATAAACTTGCCTTGCCTTAATACTGTGTCAGTGGTGGCAATTTAATTTAATATTAGTGGGGCTGTTTCACTGTGAACTGCATTTCCTTAAGAGGTGTTTCTGATGTTCTGTCTACAATCAGTTTACATGCAGGGATCAGAATATCAGCCTCTCTATGTAATGCTTTCTGGCTGGTTTGTTGACACTGTGTCAGAGAGGAAAATCAACAGGCTTCTAATGTCAACAAAAGGGAGCATTAGAAGCTTCACATAGATAATATTGCAGTGCTATTATATTACTGAAAATATACTGCAGGATTATTGTACTCCTTTGCATTAGACTGCATACACTGACCACTTCCAAATAAGCCTGGAAAATATCCTTTTGATTGACAAGAAAACTGCTGTTTGGAGTTTTGCCCATATAAAAATGTCACAAGATCTGTAATGGTGCTCGGCACTCCTCCTGTACTCAGCATCATTTTACTGGATAAATGAGGAATCTGAAAGTAATAGTTATTAGCCAGCATGGACAGACTGTATTGATTGCTTTAAATAGTGTTTTTAAAAGTTTATAAGATTTTGTGGAAGTCTATGTGTTTTAATTAAAGCCCCAAAATAGCTGTTGCCATTAATATTGTCATAAGAGGTGATCTGAGCGGCTGAAAATGAAGGTGCAATTTCATGCCAAAATAAAACGATCCGCAAACAAACTCATCTGTGCCGCTCCACCTACATTGACATAAGCAAATTTGCTAGGAACCATGAAATTACCAAAACTGGGAAACGCTGCAAAAAATGGCCTGAAAAAAAAAGCATTGTTGCTACTGCTGGCTTTGCCCTGACACAATTACCAAATGTGTGCTGCTTGCACTGCATCAGGTTCCCATTAGAGCCCGCATGTCCGATTAAGCATCAAGCTGTTTATCTCGGGACACTGACAGGAGCAGCCCAGCATAAATATACTTAGAGCACTGGCACATTTACAAAATACAGCAAAACCTTGTCAGGAGTCCTTTGCACTGTAACAAATTCATGGCCGGGCCATCCCAACTAAGTAACGTCTATTGAGCCATTACACAGCAATCTGCCCAAATACCTGCATGATCATTTATAGAATTCAATTCCACACTAAAGTGTTGGGGTCCGAAAAACAAAACAAATTAAAATCGTCTGTGCTTTATCCATCTAAGAGAACGGCTAACTGATTCTTATGAAATGCAAAAATGTATTCAAACCGTGGTTATGTTATTGTGAGTGTGAAAAAGCCGTCGTACAAAGCTGAAACACAAGTGGTTTTGCCGTTGGCACCGACAAACTTACGTTCCCAGGATCTCTTTGAACTCATACTGATCCTTCACATCTGTGGTCTTCTTTTTCCAGGCATGGCAATCGTCACCCAGTGGCATCTTCTTGTTGTTACGATCAGAAACAATACTAGTGAAGAAAAAGAGGATAAGGAGAAGAAGCTCATTAGTACCAATAGTTTAACTGTTTCCATCTCCCACCTGCAATAAATACAACACTGCACTTATTGCGCTGCTCACTTTCTTTTTTATATGGTTGATTGTATTAAAGTGATTAAACATTTAGATTGTTTTATGTCTTGGATTAATGACATCTGTGGATTTCTTACAGTGGTTGCTACTTGTGAAGAAGCGCTAACAGAATGCAATACATGATGTCATGTCTGGAAATACTGACCGAGGCAATTCAAAGTACTTAATATGAACCATGTGTAAAAAGACAAGTCAGAGTTAGGTCCTATTGTTGTGTGAGCATTATTATGTTGTTTTAGGGTTGATGGCTGGGGTTTGCATTCGCTCTTTGGGCATGTGTTGGTCACACAGGGAAGTGAAGAAACTAATCGTTTAGCTCAATTGAATCTCATGATGCAAAAAGGATGATTTAAGAATGCGGTAAATGCTTCCTGACTAAAACAATTTTCACTTTGACTACATTTCCTCCATTATACTAAAATCCTTGTCACAGGTAAATACAGAGTGATTGTTATTTATGAGAGTTTGGGGTGGTTGCTGCAATGTTGTCAGAGGTTCAACATTGCAGACTGCTGGTCTAAATGTTTGGAATTCCTTTTTTTTTTTTTATTCCGACATGTTATGAAAAGTTATGTCCTGCAGTCATTTTCAAAAATGTTTTTATGATCAGCAAGTGTGGAATTTATGGCCTGGAGGGCTAAAAGTCATAGTCTACTAGGGTAATAAGTAAACTATAGTTTCACTCTAGTATCCCGACTGTTGCTGTAGAAGAATGAGTTCAAATATACAATGGGTCCCTTTTTATACCACAGCCAAGCAGTGTAAGAACTGCATTATACCCCGGTGCTTACTTTGGTGTTACAATAGTCTTGTCAAACTTACAACGATACGAGTGACACTTTAAGATAAGCCTCTGTCTGAGGAGGCGCCGATGTTTCGAAGAGCCAAAACTCAAATGCTCATCTGTCTATTAAATGTCAGCTCATCTGTAATGTGCGTGTGACTTAACCGAGCTTGTGTAATGCTCAGGTTTGAGCATTACGTGAGTGAGGTGATACAAAGCAGCTTCACAAACTGGGGCAAAACAAAAAATTCTGCCAAGTTGTAAAGCATTTAAAAAAAAAAAAAATCTCCTTCCTTTAAGAGTTAGGAAAAGACACAAACAATGTTAATTCTACTTTTGTCTCACTTGCTCGTATTTTTCAGAAGAAGCTAGCGGGAGTGATCAGAGGGCCCTGCTGTCACAGCCATCATCATCTAAACCCAGAAAGTGCCTATAACTCAAGACCTGGAAGACTAAAATAGCCCAGTTCATATCAGCGTGCCTCACTCCTCTGTTCCTGCTGCCTGCCTGGCAACTTCAGTCTGTCTGTGTGAGATGATGCAACGTATTGTTCTGGATTGTAGAAGAGCAATATTGTTAAAGACTTTAGATGATGGCACAATTAATCATTCCCATATTGGTCCAGAGTCAACTCATTTAAACGCTGAATTATTAATGAGTGGCATTAAGCAGTAGACGAGGGTGGGCGTAACACTGCTGTTATCTCAGAATAAATGTTGATAGGACGGGGTCTCCTCTGGCTGCATTGAGGTGCAGTCACTGATTGCTGTACACATGCACACACAAACACAAAACACATAACACACACACACAAATATGGTGGCCCTCTTGCAGCCTTCACTAATGTCAGAAGTCGGCTTCACACATGTCGCCATGGAAACCCAAAGGACCTGCTACGGTATCCGAGAGACAACATTGCTTTAGTGTCTAATGGCAGGTGGCACCTAAGGTGGAAATCATTACGGTCACTTCGATGGCCGGCTGCAAAGCGTTGTGTTTAGTTTGAAAAAAAAAAAGAAAACACACACACGAGCATCCGGTGTGTGGTTATTGGATATGGATTAGAAACACATGTCACACACAAGAAACAGTGAAAAAAAGATACAACCTGACCAGGTGTACACATTATGCATACAGCATCTGATATAAACTCACTGAACAATGGAACCAAAAGTACTTGGAACAAAGTCTACAGCTGAACATTTCAACTGATAACGTTCATTATTTCCTCCACAGCATTTTGTGTGCCATTTAAAGCAACCAAAGTAAAAGGAAGTATCTCTAAACTTGGCATGATGAAACAGCATGCAAAGAGGTGTGCTTAGGGGAAGCAGTAAGAGGAAGTTTAGTCTAAGAGCCGTAAATCTTCTGTGTTGGCGCCTCTGTCACTCTAATACCTACTGTAGGGGACAAACAAACAATACATAATAGTAGACTGTAACTCTATTCCTCAGCACATCTTCAACTTGACACCGGTCTCTTTCTTTGAGAATCGAGGATCCATTACCGAGCATGATATTTAACAAAAATGTTTTCATTGTAAATGGTCTGGATTAGGTCAATGCGTACCAGCTCAAAGGGATACATGACCGTTTTTGTGCAAAGAATAGGGTCGTTTTTGTACGATCTGTAATGTTGAGATTCTTTCTAATGTCTGGAAACGAGGTTGAAGACTGAGATTGTAATGCTGAAACTAACTGACTAGCTCGTCAACACAGAAATATTTTGTGTTAATTATGCAAATAATAATTGATTATTTATTAAGCGGCAAATATCAATCTTTTGCTGATTTGCTTGCTTTTGTCAGCATTTTATAGACAAAATTATTAGTTGATGAACTGAAAAGATAAGGATTAATTAAAAACAAAAATAATAGTTGGAGCTCTGTAGTAACCTTGAGGCCAAAAATAACTGCAACAGGATAAGACCATTTGAAGGAAACACTGAAGCCACAGAAACCATGAACACCTCTCACATATTGCTTGTTTGTAGCATCTCACCTCACTTACATGGAGATTCATTGAGATTCATGTTAATTCATGCATTGAGAATGTGTGATATTGAACATCAAAGTCATTTAAACATCAAAGTCATTTAAAATCTATGAATGCATCAACCCTTGCTCGTCACTGGTTGTTTTCATTTTAAAAATCAACAGGAAATACCAACATGCACTTATATCGCCTTCAAAACACTTGGATTTCACTTCAATGGCACAAACATCTGGATATGTTTTACACTAGGCAACTTCATATTACATTTCAAATAACACATTTCAAGCAATTGGAGCTTTAAGGGTAAAGTTGAGCAAGGGGGACTGTTTTTCAAACAAGCAAATGCTGCAAACAGCAGAACACGGTTGTAGGGGCAAATAGGGGCAAGTTTCAAAATGTGGGATAGAAGAGGAGAGAGACACATGCAGGTATCGTAGGAGCATGTAGAAGGCCAAAAACAGCCCCTCCACGTCCACTGACGGCATGACTTTTGGCAAACAGGTAAAGATAAGCTGCTTAAAAAAAAACCCATGAAGCAAAAGGATTGAAGAGGCTGGAAATAGGGAGATGCACGATATCAAAATCACAATCCTTGACTAGTATGTGACATGCAGCATTCATCCTTTACACAAAAGAGAGTCGCTGTACTCACTGGTTTCCCATTCCTGTGATGTGCAGTAGACGGAAGAAACACACACATGTACACACGACCACAGTTAAACGTGACGAAATGACATGTGGGTACTTAAGAGTGTGAAATTTAATTTACAATGGTGTTAAAACTTTTTGCAGCACTTACATAAATACACACACACAAACACTCAGACAAATAACCAAACATATAAAACAGAAAAACTCATGGAGTTAATATTAAAACCAGATGTCGAAAAAGTTAAAATTTGAACAAACTGAGCTCCTGAACACATCTCTGGTCAAATCAACTTGTTATCTCTTAACTGGATGGCTCATGTCTCCAAAGTGCAGGTAACAAACTAAAACACACTTATGAGTGTTTGCCTTTGTCTTTGTCTTGCGTTTACTACTATCATTTCATATCTCAGCAGGCGATCTAGGGCACCGCTCAAAACTGTGAGAAGATTCTGATGCCAAGTTAAAAACAGAGACTTAACTCATGTCAACGGACTGCATTCCTGTTACAGTTTTTGGAATTATTTATCTACTTCTTTTCAGGGCAGCGTTAGGTCAGGCACATATCTCTGGTCTTTAAAGCTTACAGAGCTGCAGGAGACAGGGCCCATCTGAAATGGCCTGAAGACAAACGCTGAGCATTATTTGACACAACCAGCTGCCCAGGTTCCCGGGACCACATTTCATTCAATATAATGCATTTTTATTTCTAATTCCTAACATTCGTTATCTTAATGGCTTTAACAGTGTCTTACAGCTCTAAGAAGCTGGAGCCAGCAAGAAAAACTCCATTCACACATTTAGTACAACAACATAAAAAGTTATTCTTTGTCTCAAACGGTTGAACGGACGAAGAACCCCGGCCTCTACAGTGGTGGGCAAGTGCTTTTTCCTGCGTGCCAAGAGCAACTTGCTGAAAAGCATGAACACAGGGAGCAGTTGAGAGGCCCTTTGTGATTCCCTGTTGATGTCTATTTAAGATATGTAGTAACTGTTCATATTTAAGCACTTTCATCTCAACTGTTTGGCCCAATTATTACTTTCATTGTTTGACATTTGTTTTTATCTCATGTAGCCTATTTTAACCCATGTCAAAGGACGTTTTTGAAGTGTATATGCATGTCTGTGAAGCCTAAGACAAATGTCCATGCCAGTCGACAATAAAGATCACATCAGCCACATGAACTCATTTTGGAACAACTAATCTACACCATCCTCAACAGAGGGCTTGCCATTGTGCCTGTCCAAAACTCCATTGCCCTAGATCCACCACCTCTATGCATTCACTGGCTGAATGGCAAACAGTCTAATTGGTCAGCTGGTGTCAATGACGCACACCAAATCTCCTCTTAAACTGAGCTTATTAATTGATAGGCAGAGCCCACAGACAGATGAGGTGTGTGTGTGTGTGTGTGTGTGTGTATGGTTGGGTGGGTGTGGGTGTGTGTGTTTGTGGAGTTGAGAGCGAAAGGGGGAGAGAAATAGAAATAGGGAAGAAGAAATTAGGGCAGGGATAAAAACTAAAAATGCACGTCATGTCACGGTATAAACTTGATTTTATTATTACATTGATTCAGAGGATAGTCTCGCCATACTGGTCACTTCAGTTCATAGTCCATGACAGTATCTGCAGCTGCTGCTCCATACAAGTATCTTCATGTAAACGACAATACATCAACACAAGGAGACCGGCGGTTAACTTCAGCAGCCTCCCCTGTAGTAACGCTACTGATAGTTTTAAAGTGACACAATTTGCCCTTTAAGAACGGTTGTAAAACGTCCCTTCAAAACGAGAAGTCCCCATTACACCGGGTGAAGGCAGAGCGCCCGGTAATGACAGCCTTACTGATACATGTTGCGAGAAAATTAGCTGTCAAAAAAACACACCGGCAGAAAAACACGCTTCAACATCCCTGTAGCCTTTGGGGAACAGTCGGAGTTAAAGTTAGTGTCATGGCAGTGCAGCAGTCGTTCATACCTGAAATGTACCGGTCGGTCGGGTCCAGCGTGTCCAGTGTCCGTCTGTCGGTCTCTACAACTCGGAGCGCTCTCACGCGGAATCTGTACTTGGCAACCTCACCAGCAGCGCTGATCCTGACGTCACCACGTGGTAGGACGGCCGTTTGGACCAATCACCGCTCGAGCTGTGGCGCAGGTAAACAGCTCTGCGACATGATTGGTCACCTCTCAGTCTCCAGCCGTGACACCCGGGCTGTACTTAGGATACATTGTTTGCAGGTGTGTAGATGTTGGCGTGTAGCCTCGGTGGCCTTATCATTATTACAAATAACCCCTGCTGAAAGACACACAAAGAAACATTGTTGCCACTTCAGTAGTGTTATAAGTATAGCGATAATGATAAACGTGCAGCTCAACAACTCTGGACCACGTGATCACTTACTGACGATCTCGATTAAAAAAATGGTAAAGTGTACAAACACAAAAAGAAAACCCACAGAACTGGTGGCCTACTGATATCAGCCTTTTAGATTAGATAGTTATCATATTAGTACATAAGACGGTTTTCTTGATTTACTGCTTCAAACCTTCATACAGCAGGCATGCAAGTACTCTTAAGGCTCATTCATTTTTTTCACTTTTAGTGTTTTATCCTAAATTTCATACACGAAATCCTGTCTGTATTGCTGCTTTATCTTGTTCTTTAATTTTCTTTAATTCTATTACTTTGTTTTTTTTCGCATGTCCATATCCATGCTCAATTGAATATTTGTTTTTGTTTTCCGCGCCTTATGTGAGTGAGTGCGTTGTTTGTTAATGTTTTTAGGACTGAATAAAACCACCAATACCAAACCAATCCAATTAATCTATTTTGTGACGTGGCTTTAAAATAAAACCTACAAAAAAGCCCACGCGGACTCCTTGTCCAGTCACCCTCCTGCAAACAGACTTGGTCACACTGAATTTGTACTGTCTCAGCTTGTGGTGGTCTTGTGCGCCATCTAGTGGATTGCATGACTACAAACAAGCGAGGTTAAGTCTATGTCAAGTCTACAGAAACAATCTGTCCGAAAGTAATTATAGTAAACTAAATGTGTGTTGTGCTATTATAGCTTTTTAATTAAAAAAGAATGAAAAAGGGATTTATGATCAGTGTTTATTGTGAGTATATGCTTTTTATTATTATTTTATTTTTAGATCTTAATTATGACATTATGACATTATGATATTGCAGAAAGAATACAGGTTCAACTCATAACTTTAACATAAGAAATTAATGACAGATGCATTGCATTTGCACGTGGGCCTCCCAGCAGGGCCTGGCATTATGTGTGCTGGCTAAATGAAACACAACCTGATTCAAATTATTGATTACGCCTGTGTTTTTATTACACCCAGGCTTTTCATCTTTTATAGTTTTTACAACTGCCAAGACACAAAACTGGTACTTGCGGTACAACTAACTCACATAGCCTATATGTTGACCAGGTATGCTAAACATATATATATCATTTTGTTTATTTGTTTTTTTAAGTTTTGACAAAGATAGCCCAAGTTTCAGAAATTGTGTTTTAGCAATTGCAAAATGTACAGCAAGAAATGTGGAAACCTACTTCTAAGATCTGTCAAAAATGTAGAACATTTTGATTTAATTTCTATACTTCTACATTTGTAAATAAAAGTAAAAGTAGGGAATTCATAAGGAATGGCCCTTCTCATATACAGTCTATGGAATATAGGCTATTGGTCTAGCGGAGCTGTTCCCGTTCCTACATCCGGACGCTGGGGGGCGCTGTGGTGCACACGAAGCTGTGTTTGGACCACTTGGACCACTAAACTGACGGTTGCCTAGTGACGAAAAACTATCGAACGCTGCTGAGTTCCTGCGTTTTCAAAATCTCGACGCTGTGAGCTAACAGCTAGCTAGTTAGCTAGTTAGTTAGCTACGTGAGAGCGAAGTTTAACAAACAGATTTCGTCTCTACCTCTGGAGTATGGGACGGAATAAAACCGTCATCGTTGCAGGGGAAAGTCTTGTAGCCTTTTCAGCGGTTCAGGTCGCGTCATGAAGAACGATGAATAACTATATCTTCATCAGGGTCGTTGGTAAAGGGAGCTATGGGGAGGTGAACTTAGTGAAACACAAAGCCGACCGAAAACAGGTGAGATGCAAAACGTGTGTGTGTGGAATTTATTACAGCAACAACAGAAGTTCAAATAAACCACGTGACGTTATGTCGCTGACGCTCAAAAGACTTTAGCTTAAAGTTAGCTAAAGTAAGCTACAAGCTCACAGTCAGGGCGACGCTCTTTTACATTATGTTTGAGATCTGTAGTGCTAACACATCCAGTGTGCTGCAAGGCATGACGAAACAGAGTCACATGATAGTAAAGGTAATGTGTGTTGTTATTTACAAGGCAGTGACAGCCAATTTGATAGTTGATGGGTGTTGTTTACTGTCCGCAGTGACATCTGTGACACCTACAGGGGTTTGAAACAACAGGGACAATTCATTTTAAACCATTGAACCAAACTGGAGCTGGATAATTAAAACATCTAACCATCATGGTGACTGTTATCCCCCCTCCTGTAAAGGGGGTTATGTAGTTTGGTCTTAAGGTGTAAAACAACAAAAACTACTTCCGGTGAAGAGCTATATCCGTATTTCATGCCTTCAGTTATTCACTACCACTGACAGGATTTGTCATTAACCTTCGCTAAAATCATGTATGTGTGTCGTTCATTGTATCTGGTTGGAAATGCTTCAGTTTCGTCCCCTTATGGTGACTTTTAATCTTTGATTCTAAGTGTTTTGGTTTCTGAAGTTGTTAATTTTCACAAAAATAAAATGACAAGTGAATGCATGTTTCCCTTTTTTTTCCAGTATGTTATTAAAAAGCTGAATTTAACCACCTCCTCCAAGCGTGAACGGCGTGCTGCAGAGCAGGAGGCGCAGCTTCTGTCCCAGCTGCGACATCCAAACATTGTGACATACAAGGAGTCTTGGGAAGGAGATGACTGCCAGCTGTACATCGCGATGGGTTTCTGCGAAGGCGGCGACCTTTATCATCGACTCAAACAGCAAAAGGGCGAACTCTTACCTGAGAGGCAGGTGGTGGAGTGGTTTGTCCAGATAGCCATGGCACTACAGGTATTGTTTGAAAGTGAAGGGCATGCGAGGTCACGCATAAGAAGTTTGGGACATCTGAAGTCATTTGTGATTTTGCTTTTCAGTACCTGCATGAGAGGAACATTCTTCACCGGGACCTTAAAACACAGAACATCTTCTTGACCAAGACTAATATCATCAAAGTTGGGGACCTTGGCATTGCACGAGTTTTGGAGAACCAGAATGATATGGCCAGCACACTCATAGGGACCCCTTACTACATGAGTCCAGAGCTCTTCTCTAATAAACCCTATAACCACAAGGTAATATGGTTATTTGCTCGTACACTGCATAGTTTCTTGGTGACTGGTCGTAGTAAATGCCTTACAAATCGATGTCATTTGTTTCCAGTCAGATGTGTGGGCCCTGGGCTGCTGTGTGTATGAAATGTCCACACTGAAACATGCCTTCAATGCCAAAGACATGAACTCACTGGTTTATCGCATTGTGGAAGGAAAGGTGGGTTTCATCTTTTTACATATATTTTATTAGATATTCTGTGAATGTCAAGTTTCAGTGGTTTTATTTTTGATACAATATTATACTTTTCCAGGTGACAGCAATCTTCTTTTTGCAAACAGATACATCGTTTAGTATTTGATCTGAGGCTCGCATTTATTTGTCATTTCCTGAGAGTCTCAGAAGAGTTCCTTGAAATAATTTTTAGCTCCATGAACAGACTCGAGTTTGGAATAGTCTTATCTTTGTCCCAAGGAACCTCAAATTTCATAGCAGTTGGTTTCAATTGGTAACTTTAGCAATCTTGATCAGGAGTTTAATAATTGTTTCTCTTTTATACAGTATGCTATTTTTCTGAAACCTGATTCTGGAAATGTCCTTTATTTCACAATGACTAATCTAACTAATTATCTGGTTTTCTCATCAGCTGCCACAGATGCCCAGTAGGTATGATCTACAGCTGGGAGAACTGATCAAGAGCATGCTGTGTAAGAGACCTGAAGACAGGCCTGATGTCAAACTTATCCTCAGGCAGCCCTACATCAAACGACAAATTGCTATGTTCCTCGAGGCCACTAAAGAGTAGGTAGCACTCACAGCAGACTTCCTTGCTGTTCTGTTATATCTTCTAAAGCAATATTTTGTGTGCAAATTGTATTTCATTCTGTGTATGCTTCAACTGGAATCATTTTCTACTGTCAGATATGTGTTTCTACCCCCCTTTTTTTGTTAATTTGCCACAGTGAGCTGCTAGCATTAAGTAGAATCTATATATTCTCTGATATGTTTATATTGGATTTGGTTCTTACCAGAAAAACTGCCAAGTCAAGAAAGAAAGCTGTTGGTGGCAGTGGTGATTGTAAGGCCAACAGTGGACCGTCTGTGGTGTCTTATCTGCCAAAGCCTGAGAGAAGTCCCCAGCCTGAACCCTTTGCCCGGGTGAAACGGGTGAGTGACTGGAGAACAGTAAGGCTCGTTTAACACTGACAACTCAACTATAATATGATGACATTCTAGAATAAGGACGTTTTTCAGTGACTCGGCGTAGAATTTCTGTGTTTTCACATATTGAAATGTAATCCATAATTTCTTTTATCTTGTAATAGACTAATAGTAACATGCAGGTATTTTCTGTAATACTCAACCATGCTAGTTCAATATGAGGAGGAACTTTTTGATTTGTTTAAAAGCTGGTCTTCATGTCTGTGACCACATTTTAATGCATTTTATTTTGACAGCTTACTCTTCTCTTTCGGGAAAGTACTTGTTTGCCACTTGAATATAGCTGGCATGGACAGTAATGACCAAACTTAACAATATCGGTTAAAATGAATGCTAACAGTGAGCTGCTGTGCTTGGCAAATACTGGTATGTAAGCTTAATGAATCTGATGAGGGAATTTCTACAAAATCAACAGAAAATGTATAATGTTCTTGCGGCATTATCTTTAGATTTATAACCTACATGACATTGCATCCAGATTTCCAAATCCCTTAATTCTGTTAATAATTTATATAATAATAATCCTTAATCATTTTAATTCAACATGTTTGTGTAGATACATTCAAGTAGTGAGATGTCAAAAACCGTCCAGTGGATTGCTCCAGTTGAACCTGTTTACGCAAACTTCTTCACTTCTGACATAATCCAGAGAATCGTCACTGTTAATTATGTTGTTTTGTTTTTTTCTTCATCCTCAGAAAGAAGAGAAATCACATCAACATAAAGTCCGGGACGGCGTCGGAGACTACACTCCAGTCCAAACACCACGGCCCCCCAAACCCTCTTCAGCTGATGCTCTTAAAGCCAGCATCGTATCCCTGGCAACCATCAGCAACATTAATATCCAACTGCAGGAGGATGAGGAGCTGATAAAGAGACAGGTGCAGGGGCCCCAGTCAGTTGTGTCACACCACCGTATAGGTAATGAACCTATGACTCACAGTGTGTACAAAGAAAGCAAGGGGAGAGGAAAACCAGATCCCTCTCTCCCTCCTCCCCCTGTTAAGCCCCCTCTGAAGTCGGTATCAGGTGTTGGCAGTTGGGGAGCAGAAGAGAGGGCATCCAATGGATTGTTAGACATTCATCCACAGGCCACGCCAAGCCCTGGGGATACATTTTCTGTCGGTGTGGAGAAGCAGATGTCAGATGTGGGTGATAAAGATGATACCTTGGAGTTACTTAAAGAGGCTGACCTGCAGAACCCAAAGCTGGAAGTGGAGAGCGAGGGTGCTTTTTCTATCCATGAGAGGAGATCTGCACACAAATCCAACATAGAGAATATTGAAACGGTTGTGGAAGTAGATATGGACCTGAAAAGTGACACCGTTACCCTTCTCAAGGGAGCTCCGACACAACACCATACCTCAGACATCCAAGTAAGTGCTCTTAGTAATGGAGTGGCGTTTCTGTTGTTTTCTCAGGAAGATATCGTGTCTACTTTTTTAACGTGGTAATTTATGTCTTCTTAGGATAGCCTAGAATCTACTGAAAAGCTGTTAGAGCCATTCCTTCCAACACTGGTGAGCATTACAATTATTGTACTCATTCTGTGAACTCTAGCCAGAATATAGAGCATCAGCTGGCTGTGTAACACTGCTAACAGCCAATGGCACAAAGTGCAGGAAGTTTTTACGTGTTTTATTGAAAGATTTTTTTGCCGCAGTGGAAAAAGTGTAATTGTGTCTGTTTAGGAGCCTGTTCGAGAGGAATCTCCCTTACCGGCCAGCAAGCTGGGTCCGACCGCTCCATCCCAAACTCCTCTGTACTCATCAGACCCGTCTATACCACAGCAGCACAGAGGGAGGGACATCAGACGAACACATGGGGACCAGGACATGGTAAAGACGGAGACATTAGCTCATGATAGCCACTTGAAACTTTGGATCTTGAAGTGCAAGTTGGGCTCTTCATTCAAATATAAAATAATCTTAAAGTAGTTCAGTTACATGATTAAATTTATCACCTAACCATTATATTGCATTTGTGAATGGACAGTCACAATTTATGCTGAGTTCAAGTCAAGATATGATTGTTGGAAATATATTTTTTCTGCAGTACTATAGCCAAAGTTCATTTATATTTTTCTTTTTTTTGCCTCCTGTTAGACCAAGGCGACTGCTCCTAGACCTTTACCTCCCCCTCCTGTTGAGAGCACGGCCGTGGACGGCAGGAAGAGGAGCCGGAGGGGCACAGAGGGCAAGAAAGCCAGCGTTGCTGCAACCTCCACATCCGTTGGTTCCTCTCAGGATGGATTCCTTCCACTACAACAGGTGAGAGTGCTCCTCCACTTGCTCACTGTATACGGCCCCTTTACTGCAAAGACGTGTATATATCTGAATATCCATTCTGCCTGAAGCATATAAGAAGCATTATTTTTTCAGTCAATGTAAAGCATTTGAGGCCATAGTTTGGACAAAAAGATTGAAATGTTGAATAAGTACCAAAAAATATGAAAACATTTGTTCTGTCCTAATTCTTTTTGTGCTGATGACTTTGATACATTGGTCCATTCTTGCTGAAATCAGCAGATGCAGCCTATTAATCACAGAAAATATGGGTCAATTTTATTTTCAGGATCGTCCTCTGTCTGCGAGAGAGAGAAGAAGACTGAGGCAGTCCGGGGAGATTGCCAGCCAACCAGGTACTTACTATCTTTTCCCAATTGAAGCCTGACATTTATAACTGCACCTATCACAAAAAGCAACAGTAAAACTAAAGTTATAGGAGGCTTGAATAAAGTAATTAAAAAACACGCATATACACTTAATCCCAGTGGGAAACAAACGTGCATGTGCACATTTTAGGTTGAATATTCTACACATTATTCCAAATCTATAAAAGATTTGTTCTTGATTACTTTCCTGCTCTTTCCATAGGTGTTAGTGTTATAAGAAGGGCATCTTATGATGTGTCTTCCACCAAGGATGAGCACTACAATGCTCCAGTTACCAGATCTGTTTCAGACTCGATCCCTGGGACCAACTGTAAGGTACGGACAACCCATCACTGGGACATTCAATTGTTCTTCATACAAAGGGAACTGCACTTTTTTTAACAGCTTTTTGGTCAACAAAAAAAGGCTGAATGTGCCTTGTGAGTCTAACTTTACAGTTAATTTAAAACAGAGGTCTGTGTCAAAATGATGGTCACAACAGTGGGATGTGTTTCATCACAGCAGGATAAGTTGCCGGAGCAACGGTCAGATGAAGACGAGTGCAGCTCATCCACAAGTTCCACAGAACGTTCGGAGGGAGACTGCAGGGAAAGGTGAAAGACAAGACCAGAGAAAATAACATGCAGCTCAACTTGAATGTAGTCACCATACTGATTTCTATTTCTATTATTAGCTCTGAAAAGTCTATATTGACATATTTGCTTTTTCACAATGCTTGAGAAAGATTTGCTGTGTGATCCATGATTTATGCAGGAAGGCTGAATCCAGCGACATGCAAGATTTAGTCCACATGATGACCCAGACGTTGAGAATGGATATTGGAGACGGTCTGAGTGAGGTGGACAAAGGCAGATTGGGCTCTACGGCTTTACCAGAATTTAAACTGAACAGGAAGTACAGAGATACTCTGGTGCTTCATGGGAAGACTCGAGAGGAAGCGGAGCACTTATCACTGGGTGAAATACCAATCGGTGAGATACTTTAAACTCTATTATGATCAGTCAGCCATTCTGGAAGTTTTTTTGTGTTTAACCAGCTTTTCTTTTCCGAAAGGCTCCACGTCTGGTCCAGCCAAGATCAGGAGAGCCATAGAACACTTGAGGACAGATGTGGTGAAGGGTCTGGGGGTCAAGCTGCTGGACAGAGTTCTGGAAATCATGGAGGTGGAGGATGACACCAAACGAGAAGTAAATCATATATACTGTACCAATGGTATAACTATAAATGTTCAGTACCATTTACTTAAATACATTGTGCACTTCTATACCAGGAAGGGTAACCGAGGTCACAAAGATGTAAGTTATATACAGAAACTGATTTTCTAATGGAGCTTGATTGAATGTTCTCTTTATGTCAAGAGTTCTGAAACCCACAGATTCATGGAGTTTCAAGGGAAAAAAGTTACTGACTTCTTAGTTTAAAATGATAAGTAAACTTTAAGATCAGATTTTATGATATTCTTACCATATCAAATCTTAGAATAGATTAACTTGCCCATGCACAATATAATGTATTGATCTGTGAAGTTCCAAACCCAGTTTGTGTCGAACTCAAGCAATTATTCACCTGTTCTTTGTTTCCAAAATGATCAGTCGGCCTCCTTTTTCTCCCTGCAGCTTTGCCTTCGTGACCAGATGGGAGATGAGAAGTACCAAGCTTATGCTGTGATGGTGAGGCAGCTGAAATTCTTTGAGGATATTGCTATTAATGTTTAGTGAAATTCTGTTTATACGGGAGCATACACATTTGCATTTCTATGACACCACTTGTTCGAAGAGGTAAACATCTTAAAATATCTCTAACAGGAAACTTTGTCTTTGGGAGAAATTTGACAGTTGAAGTAGAAACAAACGGCCAATATTGCTAAAACACCAACCTGCTTCTCTGGCATTGCCACGGAATTGCCGTAACACAGCTGCTCTTGTGCGAGCAATCTTATGTAAATTACTGTAAAGTTATTTTTTTTCTCATTTGTCTAAACACAGAATGTTATTATTCCTGTAATTTTCAGGGTTTCTATGCAATGATTTTGAGTCATGTTAAAGCACTCCTTGTCTTTCTACTTTCTTTAGTGGATACTTGCGATTATTTATAAGGCAAGCTAGAATTTCAATAACTGACCTAGGCTGTATCTTTGAAGCTACTAGATCACTTCTTCTGCTGTATTGTATTTTCTTATACACAATAATGTGATGTAGATGTATTGTAGATAGTAAAATTTAAATATTTTCTATTAAAGCTTAAATGTTTTTTTCTTTAGTTTACACCCATTTTCCATAATGTTGAAGACCACAATACAATTGTTTCATTGAGAGCGACAAAAAAAAGGGAAATGCACTAAATAAAAACCTTTGTACACAACAGCATACTCAATAAGTCCTGCAAAAAAAAAAAAAAAAAATCTAAATAAAAATGAAGGATCCCATTTCTAAAACGGAATATCAGATGTTTATTATTTGTTACAATGTTTTCTTTCCCAAATGCTTCAAATGTGAACTGTGAGACAAAAGGATGTATTAACAGCCAGGCAGCGACAGTTGTGAGTTATTTGTGCTTCTTCTTCTTGAGAGTTTCCTGAGGTTTTTGGCTGGACTCCCCGCTGATCTCTGGTATAGGTGGCTGCCAGGACAGAGGATTTTTTCTGTACATGGGCCATGGAGGCAGCGTCAACTACAGTCAAGGACAGAAAAAGAGATTATAAAATGTTGGCTGGTAATGCCTCCCCAGAAGATGCATTTACATGGTATACAACCACAAGACAGACAATAATGTGCATGCATACATTTTGTCCCTTAAGCTATGGCTTTGCCATGTGTAAAGAGACTAGTGTACAGTGGCAGAAAGTTAATTATACTGGGTACACAATGTAGCCATGTATCTTTCCTTCCTTCAAATAAAGCACATAAAAATTAAAAAATTAAAAAAAACTTACCACACAGGATACAACAAAGCCAGCCAAGACGATGTACACTGTCCACCCAAACTGTTCAATGATCAGACCATACACGAATCCAATCATCTGGAAAGAGATACAAAAGATTATCAGTAAACCTGACAACAGATAAAAACTCAATGGCGTTCTAGTGCGATGTTATGCACTGCTAGTTTGCAAGTGTCATGGTTAGTTACCGCTGAGATGAGTATTATTCCTTGGAAAATCTGTTCAGCCAGTTTCTGGCCTTTATAATCCTGTAACACAAGAGACAGGGAAACGTCATGAAGGCAACATTAATAAAGAAATCAGCACCGATTGAGGTTCTCGGGGTAGTGGGTCCACCTGGGCAAAATATATAGCGGGTAAAAGCTTTGTTTACCGTGGCACTAACCTGAGGAACAGGTTAAATAACGTTAAAGTAATAAAAAAAATGAACTTAATGACTACTGGTTACAAAGTTACGTTACAACAAAATAACGGTCATTCATCGATGTGGCAAAACCATCCAACAACTGACACCACAGGTTAACATTGTACTCGGTACGTCACTCTGTTAAAATATAACATTAAGTTCATAACATAACATTAACGTCTAGCTTTGAAGGATATCAAAATGTTAACTAGCAGCTGTTATCAATGTAAAGTTAATTTAACCACTGCACTCGTTAGCCACCGTTAGCTTGGTGGAATAGCATGGATGAATAGAGAGCATAACGTTGCAGCTCCGCTACAAATAGAGTCTTATCTTACCATGTGCGAGGGAATGGACTTGAATATAGACAACATCGTTTCACTTCAGAGGGAACAAGCAAATACGGACAGAATTTGGTTCAAACGCTTGCAGGTTGGTTGCAAACAGAAGCAGTTCGACTTCCGGTTTCAAAAAGCTACGTCGTGTTGTGAAGGACCCCTCTTGCGACTACTGTCGCTGCGCAGGGTCACATATATATAAATAATAGAGGCTGGGTAAAGTGCCCGCGTTGTTGACACAATTTGTTTCATGTTAGTGGAAATCTTTGCCTGTCTAAATGACTGCCCTTCAATATACTTAGTGTTTATTAGCTATCCTAAATTAAGAATACGAATGTATTATAGTATTTACTGGAAACAGCAAACAAACGGAACATTACAACCAGGCAAACGCACGGGCAGCTGTTACTACGTGCGGTTTTGTTGGCGGACAGCGTTTAACTTGTTGATGTTGAGTTGGCAGTTTGGCTGAAGCGTAAATTACCGTTTCTGTCCTATCCGATATCTTTTAGGAGCTTACTTCAGCTGCCCCGTGTATATTTTTAATTTAAGTGCATGAACACACAATTAAAGCCACTAGTTTGCTGATGGTGCCGTTGTGTTTATGCGGTCGCCACGCAGCGGTGCAGCAACGCTCCGGGTTTATCTCAGTCTCCAGTAGCTAGCCAGCTAATGCATCCTGGGCTGCGATCAGATCAAGTTTGACATTTTTTACCTGTTTTTATTTGTACTTTTATCAGGTGTGCTGGAGGAACGGATGAGGCAGTTGTCATGACACTGAGGAAAGGTGAGTCGGTCACAGAAAGCTGTCACCGTGTCTAGACGGTGCAGTGAGAATGTAAAGCAATAGTTCAATAGGAACTGGTGGACTCATATTGAGGGGGAATTAGATGCCATTAACCTTCAACATTAGTCCTCAACAGATTTGTTGGCCCGTGCACCTCAGCTGTCATGAAGGTCAGTTTCTCCCCGTGTCTTTCAGTAAACGTGGTCATTCTGCTGCTGCTGGCTGTCGCCTTCCTGATCATAGTTCAACGAAATCTCCTCAACCTCGGTGACATTTTACGCAAAGAGAACCCAGGTATGTTTCTTTCTGTGCCTTCTCCTCAGAGCATGACGTGTATTGTTGTAAATATCTCATCAGACAAACTCACTGCATGAAACCATGGGAAGTAATTTGTGAAATCCTAAATGTATCTTCACTCAGATGCGGGGATGAGTCTTCCCTTTGAATCCGAGTTGTCTCCGGGGCTTAGCCTCGAGTCTGTGAGGAAAGGAGAGGAGATCCCCGTCCTCATCACTGCTGCTGAGGAGAGACTTGGAGCTGTGGTTGCTGCCATGAACAGTGTCTATGAGAACAGTAAAGCCAACGTCGTCTTCACCATCGTGACCCTGAACGACACGGTGGATCACCTAAAGTAAGACAATGGAGCTTGTGTGTCTTCGTGCATATACGATTATATTGCCTTGAATAAGAGAAATGTGTGAAAAGTCATTCTCATTTGATGTAAGTGACCGTTGTCGGACATAACCGTATCTCCTTGTTTTACCAACAGTGTTTGGCTGAGTAATACGCGGTTAAAAAATGTCAAATACAAGATTGTTATTTTCAAGCCTGAACTCCTCAACGGGAAGATATCCAAAGATCCTCAGACGCTGGAAGGTGCCAAACCGGTGAGACAACAGAATGTTTTATCTCAGTGCCAGAAGAAATATTCATGTTACCGTTTACAAATGTTTGTCTCTTGCCAACTTTGTCTATTTTTCAGTTGACTTTTGCCAGGTTTTATCTACCTCTATACATACCCGAAGCAGAGAAAGCGATCTATTTGGACGACGACATCATTGTACAAGGTAAGACGCCAACATATGGAAAGATAACTTTCCTTGGCCATAACCTAACGGAAAGAGACACGGTTCTCTGGAAGGGGATTTACGAATGGACTTTGCCTGTGCTGTTGGATCACAGGGGACATCCAGGAGCTTTATGACTCCAGCCTCAAACCAGGACACGCAGCAGCCTTTTCTGATGACTGCGATTCAACATCTGCTAAGGGCATCATTCGAGGAGCTGGAAATCAGGTGGGCCATTTTTTACCATGAAAAAAAAAAATCACGACGTGGGATGTTTTTATACAAATATGGTAACATTTGATTGAATAATGACCCTTCTCCAATAGAATAACTATATGGGTTTCCTGGACTTCAAGAAGGATGCTATCAAGAAGCTGGGGATGAGGGCCAACACATGCTCCTTCAACCCCGGGGTCATCATCGCCAACCTGACTGAGTGGAGGAACCAGAACGTAAGCCGGCAGCTGGAGCACTGGATGGAACTCAACACTCAGTATGTCCCTCACACCGGTGAAAAGATGCGTGAACACGAGGCTCGTGGACTCTCTCCGTTAGAATGAAGCTGAATTTGTTGGTTTCCTTTTTAGGGAGGATCTGTACGGTAAGACACTAGCAGAGAGTATCGTCACCCCTCCGCTCCTCATTGTGTTCTACAAACGTCACTCCGCGATCGACCCGATGTGGCACGTCAGGCATCTTGGTGAGTTCTGGTTCGTTACTAAAGGGGAAATTAAAATATATTTCACTTTTTCTCAATGAACCATTGGCTGTAGATCCAACACATTTTAGATATGGACAAACCTAATTATTGTTTCCCATGGAAGTTATTGTGATACTTCCACGTATCATATTCCTCGAACAGACCTTTCAAGGTCTTTTGAAGCAGCTTTCTGTTGTAAAAGCATCGTCAGTTTTATTATACTGGAAATTACAACTGACTCGGGAAGCTCTGTTCTTTGTTTTCAGGTTAAAATATTTGAATGTTGACCCCAATATATGATAGACAGTGTGACACTTACATTATCAAATGATCACAAAACTTTGTTTTCCAGGCACTACAGGTGCTGGGAACCGCTACTCCCTGCAGTTTGTGAAAGCTGCCAAACTCCTCCACTGGAATGGACACTACAAACCCTGGGGGAGAACGTCCTCCTTTTCCAACGTGTGGGAGAAGTGGTTCATTACAGACCCCACAGGAAAATTCAATCCCGTGCGAAAACACACGGGGGAACAACTAGACTGACAAATCTGTTTCAGGAACTTTCGAGCAGCCTAGCTTCGCCCTGTCCCAGCAGGACCACGCCTCGGGATATCTCAGGATATAAGGAAAGCCTTTTCACTTCTGTAATCCTCCACATTTGTAGACCTGTGCTCTCTCACATTCCCTTGAACAAACACCTTTTTTTATTGTCTATAGCCAGTGCATTTTATTGCTTAAAGTTCGCAAATATTTCTCTCTGCCCTTGAGATTGCTTTGACCTACTCTTCTCAAAATGTTCTGTTTAAAGCAGATTGTTACACTAAAGAGGCGGAGACTGTTTTCCTCCCTATAAGAGCAATGTTTCATCCTGAACAAGATTAGAGACGTGTTGCATTTGAAGAGTAGCAGCTTAAGACATGTAGCAATCCCCTGCGACATAAGACAACCATGTGCTGAAGCCTTTGTCAAAGTAATGACTTCAGCAGGTCCTTTTACATGCAGCTAAATGACTAATTCACTTTATTTGCGTACTAGAGGCTTTTACTGAACTATGATATAGCACAGCCAGTCCAGTCTTAGCCACGTCATTACCTCAATCTACTTCCTGTGGAAAAGTAGCAAGTTTTATACTTACACATTTAGATCATCCTTTTAACAGTAGTCTGTACTTAGTGCAGCATTTATCACAAAAAGACAGAAAATATGCTTTCTCCCTCTAAATCCATTGCAGCTAGTTAATGTTGCATTGCATTGTGAATTGTCTTGCCTATCATTTTATAATAACTGCTACAAACAAACACTAAATTGTTTGTGTACTGCCTCTGATGCTGAACGTGTTTTTTAAATGACATTTTACGTAGACCACTAAGCAAACCTCCTCTGCAAAAATTGAATAACAATGTTAGCACAATATTCTCATGTTTTATATACATTGCCTTCCTGGTGTAAATATTTTTCATCCTTTGTATGGCACATTAAATAAAAATACATTTTTATCATTTAAATCTTATTTTTAAGATTGTCCATTTCCAAGATTGTGTCCAGTTTTATGCAATACTTCCTCAAAGGGAGTGTAAAATAATTAATAGCTACAAGCCAAGATGCAGGGAAAAGGTTGCAACAGCATGAAACTGCTTTTGTGGAACTTTATGGTTTTGGGAAAAATATAACAATTAAATTATGGTTTTGTAGAGGGTTTATTACATTTATAGTATGTCTATATACACAGTATTCCATATGAACACAAATTACCTCTGGACATTTAAAAACAGGCAATTATTCACCAACACCACAAGGAAGAAGCAGTCGTTGGATATATACATGGGTAAGGATGAGTCCTAGACAAACTATTCCATTAAGTTAACGGAAAAATGTTGTCTAGGATAAAAGGTCGGTCCTCGTCTGGAGTCTGTCCCGCTGTCTTCCAGAGTTAAAGTTTAAAGGGATGGCACAAACACCAACCCTGAAACCACTCAACGAGGCAGCGCCTTTCAAGCGGGATTTCCGAATCAACTTTGCCTGCCATGTGGTCAAAGGCCCCCTGACCGTGATTCTTTAAATCAGCATGTATGTGTATGCTGACAAATCCACGTGTACACGTCCTCCAGACAAAGCAAGCAGAGCTCACTTATAATCTGTGTTGAAGTCATAGGAGTCATCTGTTGTCGCTGCAGAGCGGCTGATGTCAATGGGGACAGACTGGAACTGCACATGGCCCGTTTGATCTGGAAGACAAGTAGAGATGTAAAAATAAGCCCTACAAGGTGGATATTTTAGCAATACAGAAATTAAAAGGACATTTATTAAAAACAGAACTTACTCTCAAGTGGCGCCGTCTGGGGTTTCTCTGGTTCTGTTTTATTTGCCTCCTCAGCACTTTGTGAAGGCTGCAAGAAAAGCAGAGGTTTCAACTATTCGAAGTCCAACAATCCTCAAGATGCAAAGGTTTTTTTTTTTTTTTTTAAAGAGGTCCAGCCAGCAGGATCAGAGTTGGATTAGAAGTCTTCATACACAAATCGAGACTTGAATTTTTGTCCTCATTTCCTGGAGACCAGGACCATCTCTATATTGTCTTGCAGTTAAAAAACAAAAACTTCCATCATTACCTCATTATTCTGTTCTGCTTCTGGAGCACTAGGTTTTTCTTCAGATGAATCGGCAACACTCAGCAGACCTGCTGTCGGGCCTTTAGAGATGAAGCCGATACTGCTGGACTGGCTCGGGAATTTAACACCTAAAAAGCAAAAGTTGATTTCAGCTAAGAGTCTAAAAGCCCATTTGGGTCTCCAAGAGGCAATGTTGGCCCTTTTGCAAAATGTGAAGAAAAGAAAAAAAAAAAAAAACAATCTTTAGTGCTATTGTATTTTACAATTACCTTTCAGAGTTTCATCGTTGCCCTTTTTCAAATGGTTTAGATTCCAGCCGCTCTGCATCTCCGTGACAACGGCATCGGACATGTAGGCAGGGAGGCTGTGGTTCTCCGGTGCTTTGCAGTGGTAGCTCACCGTGGCTCTGAAGAGACAAACTCCTGTGAGATCAGTGACGATATAGCACTACCTACTTTATGAATTTACATAATGCAGTTATTCTGGCACAGTATTGGGATCAGAGTTGGATTAGAAGTCTTCATAATGAAATCTAGACTTGCGTTTTGTCCTCATTTCCACACTGACGCACTACAGCTGCCCACCCTTTGTCTTCATGCAAACACTCACCCTGTCCAGTCAGCAAGGAAAGCTGTGGCTGCCTGCACCGTGTTCGGGACTCCACCCTTCTGCATAAGTCCACGTTTTTTGGCGAAAATGGTTACAAACTCAAGAGAGTTTCGGAAGTCTGGGACATTATACTGAAGCATTATCTGAAATCATGAGAACATGACCTGAAATTATTAAAAGTCACTTTGAATTTACAAGAGAACAACCAAATCCATCTCACCAGTTCACACTACTCAACAAATATCTCCTGTGATGGGAACTCTTCCTACCTGGCTGTGGTCACACTGCTTCAGCAGAGTCCTGACTGCCTCCAGCACACCATCTTGGCCTTCCTCCACCTGCAGGCTCCTCAGAGCCATGGAGGCTGGTGGGTTTGACGGCGACGCCACGACTCCTGGGCTGTCTATCAGCTTCACGTTCTTCAAGATGTGCACCTCCTGCATGGATCTGAGGGGTGGCAACAGGTAACATTTAACAGTTGGTTTAAACTAAAAAAAAAAAAAAAAAGGGGGGGGGGGTCTAAGACATATCTTATGTTAACTAAAACTATTGGAACACAATCACACAGAAATGTACATAATGCATTCAATTTGTAATTCAGCTAAATATACACTTTGAAAAATTGCTATAATTGTGTTTTCATGCTTATTCGTCACTCACTTCGTTATGCCTCTCTTGACGCCGGAATTGCAGGCAAGGATCCCCTTCATACTGTTGATGAGACTACTTTTCCCCACATTAGGAAACCCTGAAGGTTAAAAAAAAAAAAAAAAAAAGTGCATCAAAGACGAGCATTCAGATGATGTACTTTGAGCAAATTGAAAGAAATGAACACAACCAGAATCAATACAGCAGAACTATATACCAGAGAAACACAAGGCAAAGCATGTTAAGTCCCGTAGAACTCAATACTTGTCTCAACTTGATACAATGTGGAACAAAATTCAGGTTTATTTTGGGAAACTGCGGTGCTTACCAACTACACCCACTTTAAGTGAAGCTTCATTCTGTTTGTTAGCAGCAAAACTTGCCAGGAGCTCAGTGAGACAACTGTTTCCAAAACAGGCTGCTGCTCTGGATCGGTCCAGGACTTCATGGGAGGCCACGATCCTGCTCTTCCTGGCTTGCTGATGAAGACATTACCAGACAAGTTTAGTTACTTGAAAGAAAGTACCATCAACAAATGAAAAAAGTTACTTTGCATTTCAAGTGGCTGAATCTCTCTCCCACTGCCTGAATAATACAGCATGCACATATTGGAAAATTTCTGAAAAACATTTATATTGTTAACAAACACACTACAGATTAGCTCTGCTTGTGACAGAGCCACTTCATTGAGTGGTTTGAGTGTTACTCTTGGAGGTTATAACCAGTTATAACAGCACAGCACAAGCTGCTCAACCTTCTCAGTCCTCCACATTACAATGATGTGACATGTTTCGTTGTGTCAAATGCACCTCCTACCACGGTTTTGTCCTTGATTTGTGTTGATGCTTTGAACGCCACAACTGGAAACTCCAGTTGTAAGCACTGTATCCACTTCTCCACATTTTCCCTTGGTACCAGATCTACAACACAGAATAGCAAACATTTATAGTCCAGACAAGACATTTTTCATTCAAATCCACAACAGACAAACCTGCTCATCACAGTTTTCTTGACTATTAGTTAACATGGCAGTGTCTCATGTCCACTTACCTATTTTGCTTAAAACCAAGATCAGTTTTTTATTGCCTTCCCTCTGCAGCACCGCCTCCTCCAGCTGTGGACACCTGCACCCCAGTGGATCACGAGCATCAAGGACTTCTATTACTACATCAGATGCATCAATTACCTGAAAAAGAGGGAGATATTAGACTAAAGATCAGGAGAAATACATTATTTTTCTACTGTAAACCACTGACTGGGATTGGGAAGTTTTACCTTATTTAACTCAGAGCAAAGGTACTGTTTTGAGCTCTTGTCTGGGGCAGACGGTGTCTCTGACTGCTTTTCAACCACATCCTATGGAGACAAGACCCCCAGGAAATAAAAGTCAGTCAACAGTAGAGTAATACAATTCTGAACTAATCATTTTATTGTTTGCCTTTTACCTGCCGAGCCTTCTTGGCCTTGGGTTCTTTTTCTTTACTTGCAGTCTCCTTTTTCCTCTTCTGGGCTCGCGCCTCTATCTTATTTTTTCTCCTTTTCTCTTTTTCATCTTCAATCTGTGAAGGAAAAAAATTTTTAAAAAAATAAATTAATTAAAACACTGTTCAGTCCTGTTTCCCATTAACACCGCAAGGTGAGATGATCCAGGGCAGCCCATCTAAAAAGTGCCACCACATGTATACACGGTAGGTGTTGTGATAAAATGCGTGAGAAGCTCAAATGGTGCCGACCTGTAGCCGCCTCTGCTCGGCCTCGCGCAGGACCTCCTCCTTGAAGGGAGCGCAGCTGGGCACACCGGGATCCTTCTTCACTCGTTTGCTCACTCCTTTCTTCTTCACCTCCCTTTTTAACTTTCTGTTGTGGTCACGGACCTAAAACACACGAAAAAAATCTTACTCAATTTATTGTAAAATGAGTCAAAACGAGGTATAAATTAGCAGCGACGTTAGCATTAGCATCGCGTGCTCACAGGCCTCGTCGGCCACGAAGCTGTACACGTGCGTCTTTAAAGTAACTTTAATCGGATAAAAGTCAAGACACTTACCTTCTTCTGTATTTTATAGCGTTTGGAACACGAGACCCGCTTACTTGCTTTCTTTAACTCTGAAGAAACAAGATAAAGTAGTTTAACGTGGGTTGAACAGTTAATATTAGCCAAAAAACGACGCTAAAGCAGACCAATGGTGACCAATAGTGGCTGTTAGTGATTCATACAAGTAGTGTGTCGTCTAAATGTATTAACCGAACAATAAAGCCCTGAAAGGTGGTTTTATTCGCTCATATCGGTGCTTACTTACTTGGTCGCTTCATGGTGGCGCTGCGGACCTGGCAAAGTGACTTCGCTGCTCTCGCACGTGGAGGAGAGCGCAGGTTTAATGGTTCGTCATTTCCGCTTTTGTTGGCGCCAAGTTTCGTCCAGTGATGTGGGTTTCGCCTCCTGTCGAGCTGGAGTATGAAGCTCCGAGGAGAGACTTATACTGACTGAATATTTTGGTCGTGATTAAAATATGAAGTCCAAATGGAGTAGTGTTCTAGTAGACTACTAGGAATAATCAGGACATAATTAAACTGAAAATAAAAAGGAATGGGTACAATTAAATATAAAATATTAAGGGTTTATTTGAAAATGTAAAGTGACATTAGAAATTAATAATATAATATAACATGCAAAAAAAGACGCTGACATTTTATCTATTTTTTTTATCTTAATTCTTTTGATTAATTTAACTTGTAATCAAGTGCGAGGAAGTTCTCCAGGTCATGTCATATTTTCTATTAAATAATGAATTGGTGATAAAAAAAATAATCATATGACTGAACATTGAAAAGTAATTTGTAAGAAATTAATTACTTGGTATTGAATGATGTAAAATACAACAACAACAAAAACAAAATACATATATTCATAAATATTAAAAATAATAAATATTTTGCACTTTTATTTATATTTTTATTACCATGTTTTTATTTCACTACTTATTATGTTTAAGTATTTGCTACATAACCTAGATATTCATATTTATTTTTATTTATGGTATTAGCAGTTTCTATTGCTTTATTTGTTGTTAAATTTGATATAGCATATTTGGTACTTGTTTTTGAGGATGCACCTGATTGGAGATGTAACTGTAATTACATATAATCCGCACAATATAGACTACATGTGTATGTATCATGTAGTTATGCTACTGGGTTGTTTATATTTATTTATATAATTATAGATGGCACATTTCCCCACAAAGATGCAGAATGCTTTGTTTTGGGCTTCATGCAATAATGTCATAGCTACAGGTGCTTGCAGGGATGAGAACCACAAAAGTGAGCACCATCTTATTATAAGGCCCATTCTTAAACGGTCTAACATTTCTTTGAAGTATTCAGCTCGATGACAAACTGCGTCCCGTTTACGCTGTATACTTTTGACTGATGCTTTTGGAGTTCTGTAAATGATCAACTATTTTCACAAGGTACATAATAACATACCAAAACTGCATGTTATACTTTAGATGTGTGGTGGCTGGTACATGAATCTACTTTTAGACATTGACAATAATGGAGGCATTTTATGTATGCGTGAGTTTGTTGTTACTTCTTTAAAAAATGTATCATGAGATATGTATTGTGGCTTTATTTAAAGGTGTAAGATTATTTTTTAATGCTTTGAGAAAACTAATTGAGGGGTTTGACAGGAAGCTTTTAAAATGTTTAATTGCAGAGCTCAGCTGAGCTTTACTGATTACCTCATTTGCAGATTCATAGAGTTTTCAAAATGTGGACATAGATTAATGTCATACACACCAACACAACATTCAGGCATGTTGTCCTGTCTCTGTGATAGTAGCATGTCTTACACCATGTTCAGAATAAGTGGTGTCCCAGAAAACCTGTGTTGGACGATGTGAGAGGAGGAGGAGGAGGCGAAGAAGAAGAAGACAGAACTCCGGGTCACGTGACAGGGTCGCGCATCTTTTTGGTCCATTTTGGATGATAGCAGGCGCTCTGTGCAACCCAAGAAAATGACCAAACTGCAGTTTTTAAACGTATTTCTGACTGAGCGTCTCATGCTCGCTGCGCAGGAGATCTACAAGTCCGTGGAGGACACGATTCTGGAGTACCAGGAGGAGATAGCGATCAGGGAGCGGGAGAACGACCACTTGAGACGCAGGCTGCGGGACGCTGGGATTGAGATATGGCCAGGTTAGCTCCGCTGAAGGCTAACGGTGCGAGGGCGCCCCTTTACGTCCCGTCCCACAACTCTCTAGGCTGGTGTTAGCTAGTGAAACGGGAAGGACCGCGTACAGAAACAATGTAACGACACAACACATAGTATCGCGGTGATGTTCCTGTACTTCCTAACAAGTTAACTTTAGCCGTTAGCAAGCTAGTTGGCTTTAGCTGCTGTTGTTGTGTAGCGGCTAGCTAGCAACCTTTGTTCGTTAGCCCACCAGCTAGTTTAGCCGACTAGCACACTGCTATGTCTGGACAGGAGTGTGTGTTTCTATCACAGTGAGTGGACTAATAACACATTATGTGGCAGGGCAGGACAGACACACGTGACCACACGGATTCACACTCCACACTTGTTTGTTTGTTTACTCCTATTTTAAAAGTCCCTCCCCTCACAGAGTAGACCCATGGCTGAAACTGCTGTAAGTATTGCTAAAGGTGCCATTATGTATTATGAGTATAAGTATTGCCCTCTTCATTTCAAATCAATTTGTAGAGGTTTATTATTATTAAATAGCCCAGTTACATCCACTGTGAATGAATGATATAACGTTACAACACTTAACAAATCAAGAGAGTACAAACTTTCTGTAAGCACCACACACTGTATTATTGCCTATTATATGTACGTATGCTTTCCCCGAACTGTTGTATAGCATATTTAAGTACATTGAAAGAGAGAGTCTAATGCTGAGGCTATTATTTTGCTGCCTGAACTAAATTGATCATCAAACAAGGTGCTACACGGTTTTCTGGGGGAAACACTGCTATTGTATGTTGATCTGCTCAGTTAGTGTATCACCACACAGTTACACATTTCTAAATGGATGTTTCTAAGAATTGTATGACATGGTGGTGAGTTTAGTTCTTTGTGTCTTTGGAAAAAGTCTGGCAAAGGGTTGTCTATTTCCATGTGCTCTGGTGGCTCTGCCACAGCTTTACGGTCTCTTCTGTAAATGGTCAGCACTATAGATAATTCCCAGAAGCAGTAGCGGGTTCACCTTTCTCTGAAAGTATCAACAAACACACCAAGTACCATGTAGTTCTACTAGCGTTGCACTGTGCAATGTACACTATTATGTTTACAGCAATGAAGTATATATTTTCATCTGATCTCTTCCTCTTGTAATGTTCGCAGATCGTCCGTCCATGGCACTGCTGGACGAGGAGGATGGTGAGCACCCACGGCGTGAGTGGAGTCCCAGCATGGGGCATGAAGAGCGCATCCCTATTCAGATTAAGGATAAAAGAGATCTCCGGGCCAACCAAGGAGATGATCAGCTTCGTGGCCACGGCTCTTGCAGCACACCAGAGAACTTGTTCACTCCCCCGCGTGTTGTTAATGAGTATCCTCAGGAGGCCCCCCACACATCCAACCTCCCTCAGAGTCAAGGTGTGGAGAACAGGGAGAGGGATCCTGCATCTCGAGGCTCCTCGAGGCATGTAAAGGTCGAGAGTGGAGGCGGCCACAGAGGCTCTACTTCTTCCAACAGCGGCGCCCAGCCACTCGCACCAGTCAACCCAAACTGTTCAAACGAGAACAACATTGACATTATCGGGGTGGAGAATGGAGGACAGATGGTTGGTGTTAAGGGAAATGGAAGTGGAGCCAACAGAGGACAGGCCTCTCAAATACGCAACCAAGGAGCCAATGCCGTGGACTGCCCTCATTCAAAATCCCCCCTACAAGGCCACATGTCTTCCTTTTGCTGCAAGGTTTGTGGTGAGGCGTTTAGTCACGTCGGCCACCTGCATGTGCACGTACAAGTGCACACTCGAGAAAAACCTTATCGCTGTGGAGTCTGTGGGAAATGCTGCAGCTCGTCTGGCAGACTCCAGGAGCACCAGCGTAGCCACACAGGAGAAAAACCATTTCGTTGTCAGATTTGTGGAAAGGGCTTCACACAGATGGCTCACTTGAAGGTACACATGAGGATCCATACTGGGGAGAAGCCATACAGTTGCCCTGTGTGTGGCAAATGCTTCAGCCGTTCTGACAAAATCAAAAGGCATCTCCAGACCCATAGCCGCGAGGGAACATATTTTTCACAGCAATGATGGAAGTGCATTGTTAAACAACCCAGTTTGTGAATCATATTGATGAGGGAATTTTACTACAAAAAGCTAAAGTCGCTGCCATTAAAACAAGGCTTTTTTTCTTCCAACTGTCCAAGAACTAGGGATTCTGCAACTCTTGGAGAAAGTTTCTTATCTAGCCTAACACTGCTCCATGCCATAGTCCCTCAATAGAATTTGTATTAGCCAGTTTAGTATGTCATTCACTTAATTTTGTACTTGTCACTGAGTATTACATCTCTAAGACACAATTTGAGTTATTAGCTAGCTTTTCTGAATTACGTAGTCTTTCCATAGTCATATAATTAGCATGACGAAGTCTTCCACACATGCCTTGAAACTGAATTGCATTGGGAAATGCAACAATGTTCAACATGGTCACGGCTTATCAACCAGTCGCTTCATATCCATAAGTCTACACTTGAGTTTAAAATCTGCATACTTGACATCTATCTTGTAATCGTTATTTTACGACCTAAGATTAAGAGTCAGTGCATGAAGTGATCTCCGTTTTCTCAATTAACTAGAGAATTGATGGCCTGACAAATGAAGCCTGTGTGTCATCTGCCAGTAACACTGCCAGTACTCTTTTTTTTTTTTTTTTTTCATTCAGTATTTTCTGAAGCAATTGAACAATGACATCAAATTTAGCCAACAAAAAGCCACTGAAATGCGCCTAAAAACTGTAAGCTTGACTGACTTACAAGGAGAAGTTTGAGTCTCCATTTTAGTCTTTATTTTAACTTCCTCTTTCTTCTGAGTGCTGTTACATTGTTGCAGAGCTAAATACTGCCATCCCACATTGTCAGTGCTTCATGATGTCCATTGAAATATGGATCAATCCATTGTGAGACTTCTCCACTATTGTGTGAAGTAATGTGATATTCTGTAAAATACCACTGGTCTCAATCTACCATTCATTTTTGGAATTTTATGGTGTTTTCTTTTTAATAACATGCACTATGGCATCTGTCTGAAACGGTGCAGAATTTCACTCTATAATAGGGCCCTACAGTATTAGCTGGATCTATCTGTGGTTCTTCAGGGGTCTCAGTCCGCAAAGATTTATGTTCACCTGTGTTTCCACCACAGCTGTCATTCACATGTGAGGTGATGGTTTGTTTATCGTGGAATCAGGTAGTTCCTCTGCCCATCTTGGACCGACTCCCTGAACAGTAGACCCGACAGTCACCTTTCTCCTCTCAGGACTAATGCTGCATTCATGACATGAGGGCATACCAGAAATACGAATGTCTGACTTGAAACGGCTATTATCAAAGTCAGAAACTCAGGGTTTGTGAGTTTTCTCATGGAATTTGTCCCTGCTTGTTGCAGACATTAACATGACATTAACAATTCAAAACATAAAGATAACAATTTGCATCTGAACCTCCTGCAAGAAGATGAACTACATAAAATGTGAAACCTTCAGAGTGTGTCAGAGCTCAGTTGATGCACACTAGTGAACCCTCTGCGCGTGATGAATGCAGCATGAGACAACTACAGCACGTCCTCACAGCTGACCAGCAGCCCTTCACTCACAGTCTTCTCTGGGACACCTTTGCTCCCCCTGCGTACACACACACACTAATGTACAGTGTTGTATCATTGCGTATTAAATGTTATTTTTTAATAAAGTAGTAATTGAGTATCCATTGTAGTTGTCTTGTATTATATATATATATTTATATATGCAAAGAGCTAGCTTTAAGATTCTAACATGAAATGTTTTATTGAGGCTAACCTCCAGCCTCTGCTTGAGCCGGTCTTTCCACTCAGACGTTACTCTGGTTAGTTTAAGGGAAAGCTCAGGTGTTACTTATAACAGTAACGATGCATCTATGTATTCATGTACCCCTGTGAGTCGTGACAGACAGTCAGCATGCATCAGAAGTTTAAACTTTTAATAATCATTCCCCTAATAAATATTTTAGGGAAATGTGCCCTTTTCACAGATGGCATCTTGACATCACAGTGGGAAAAGCACAGGTGTAAAAAAAAAAAGTACTTGTTATTGTGCATGGTGGCTTACTGGGAAGAGCCATCGTTAATGTTATTAGTAACACCTGTGCCTTTCCTACTATGAAAAGTCAAAATGTCTGGAGTGATGAAAGTCTATTGGAGATCACATATTTTTCTCAATTACAGTAATGCAGTTTCAACTCTAAATCCTACTGATGTGCATAAAAAAAAAATAATATTCAGACTACATTAAAATCGTCACACCCATCATGTGATGGAAGCACTTTGAGAAACTATATGTAAAAAAAATAAATAGTAAAGCATCTGTATTTTATAATTGTAGTTACAGCTATATAACACCTGGTGGGGTACTTTCCATTTCAATGTGTTTAAAATTGCCACATGCCAGGGCACATTTTCTGGATTTTTATTGTTTTGTTAGCCAAGTGATTGATTTAATGCAATGAGTGGCTTTCGAACTACATATCTATTTTTACCTAAAATGAAAAGCAATTAAAGACAGCTTTATTAAAGTAACCACTGGAAACTGCAATTGACCTTAACCATCATAAGATCATAAAGCCTTGTAGTATGTTGTCACAGCCCGGCTCTAAACATGGGACAAAAACGGGAGACACACGGGCATACTTAACAAAAACAATAAGTCGATACAAGTTTAATAAATGAATGGCAGGAACCTGTAAAGTCAGTAGGGCAGGGATTGGATGTGTGAAAATGTGCTGTATGGGTGTTGAGCTGTAAAGGCAAAGACAAGCAACCAAAAGCCATAACAAAGGTACCTCTGGCCATAAGAGGAGATCAGCCAACCAATGACTTTCATGCATGGGCCACACCGGGTCCAGGTGTGTCCAATGACACTGATTACTCCCCATTCAGGTCTGCAGCTCTGGAGAAAGAAGGCAGACGACACAGCAGAGGAACCAAACAGAGGGCACATATGTTCAGTTGCTCCACACATTATGAATTCACTGGCAACTGCTAATGAAAACGTGTCTGGTTGTATGCAACCTTGGTCTGGACCATGTTTTTACACATGGCAGCTTCCATGCTCAGCATATTTAAAGAAGGTACATCAGTAAAAGAGAGAGAGAGAGACATTCACTGAAAGCCCGAACAAGCCTTATGCTCCAGTTAATCATTCAGAACAACTACAATATGTTTCCAATAACATCTTCATGATGTTTGCCTTTTCAGATGTGAAGGAATACTCAGTTCTGTGGTATTTATCATGATCGTAAAAGTATATTAAGTCTCTGTCGACTATAAAGAAGGCATGAATGTTGAGACGAATTGCAAAATCATGGCAGCTCACACTTGCAGTGCCATGTGACGTCTCCTCAAGGTGATAGCAGGTAGGAAACGGTGGGTGAACACGACAGGAACGGCCAGGAGGTCCCACGCGATGAAGCCAGCAGACTGAGGGAGATGCAGTTGACATACTACATTTCATTTGCTCGTTTCAAGTAGCTGCCAAACAGAAGTTTTTGAGATAAACATCCCTTTTTAGGCCAGATCAGTCTGACAATCCCATTTAACAATCTTTCTACTCGGTTATTGTATGATTGCATTACCCAATCACAGGCAATCAAATCAGAACCCTGTGGTGTAATCAGCCATCGACAGCTAATGATGACATGAGCAAGGGGATTCATATCAGGATCCTTGACATTCACTCAGTGTTGGCTCCCACCTCTAAATATGTAATTACTTTGCTAACTGCTCACAAAGAAATGTACATTAAGCTTAACACAAAACATGCAGCATATTATCTCTTAAAACAGTTGTCGCCATAGAAGTTTGCATACTTGCCTCAACATTTCATTAATATCATCTACCCCTTGCTGATTTGAGTTACACCGTTGGTCCGTTAGGACAAAAAATTAATTATATTTCACAGTGAGCTTCACCTGGAGGCTTTTCAGAGGTTAATTATAAACCGCCACGTAATTGATATTCATAAAATGTGTGATCTTTTCACACATTTTTCACACAATCTTCTCCCCTACTCGAGTGGTATCTAGCCAAGCAGATAGTTTGGACCTTATTTGGCCCAGGTTTTTACATCTCTGAGATTTCGGCTTCTATCTAAAAAACCTGATTTGAATGGAAGTTTGATTGGGATTTTGCAGTACATTTATAAATTCAAAGCAAGCTGTCTGGATATAGTCCACAGACTTTTGCGGTTAACACTATTCATCTGGACTATTTCTTTGGCAGAAAGTGCCTCAACTGTAAAATGATCACAGTGAACCTGTTTGTCATTTCCACATCACCCTTAGGTGTAGTTGCACAGCACCTTAACAATACCAACAGAAATACAATTAATTAAATTCCCTTGCAGCTCATGAGCTGATATTTCAATAATGTCTATTGATTCACCTATGAGATTACATTCATAGCCTTTTCTGCCTACTTTTGTCAGACATTTTTATCCCAAATAATACAATAACTTAAAAGGGACATTTTGACCGCCATCTCCTTTATATCTAAAATTAGCAGACAGCATCAATATTTCATGAGCAAAAGAGGTTCCAATGTCTGACAGATGTTGATTGATTGAGTAAGCGGTGGCATGAGAGTGTTCTCCAGGGATCTCATTGAAATGTTGATGGCTCTCCAGTTTAAGCATTCAGTGAAGATGTTAGTTTATAGCCCACTCTGGCATGAATATTAAGTTTCATAAATATGGTTTGTGGTCAGTAGCTGCATGTAGGTTAGAAGCAGAGGGCACTGGAGATGGATATCAGTCAAGGGGTCTCATATATCTTCTAAACGAGTGTCTCCGTCACATTAGTAGATAGATCGCTGACCATCGATTAATATATTTTACCCTTAGTCACATGCAGCAATTAATCTTTAACAAATGAATAAGGTACAAAACAGAAAACCAAAAGGAACAGGGGAGCAGCATTCATCTGTTCAGCTTTTTCCTGTGGCCCTGCAGGCAGAGAGTTTCTACGAGCCCAGTATGTGCTGTTATTCACTGGAGAACACTGCGTATGTAAAAACCTCATAGTTTACCAACTTCATGAGAAACATCATGGCCAATCTGCATCCAGTGGCAAATTCAATAAATGACATAAAATGGGAACATAGTTATACATGAAGCAAGAATTAGTCATCTACTCTATTTCCTGCACATATGCACTTTTTTAGTCTGACTCTTTTCAGATGACTGAGAGGAAGTCATGTGTTCCAACATTTATGGGGTTTCATCACAAACACATAAGCCATCATTTAAATGTAAGACAGCCTCAACGGGATAGTTTGAGATTTTGGGGAATATACGTGTTCACTTTCTGTATCGTCACTGTGAGTTTGCTACGCAACCATTAGAGATTCTCGGAAGTCACTGCTTCCTATTAAGAAATAGTGTCGTACATGAACCCTTGTTAAAACTGCAGCTTTTTGTATTCACGTACAGATTAAACAAATGAGATACAACGTGGCAATCAGTGAACTGTGGAGGAGATGGTAGAGGAATTTTGTTACATCTGGACAGTCAGGCTATTTGTTTCCCACTGTTTGGAGTCTTTGTTCTAAGTTAAAGGTGTCCTGTGGAGGTTTCTTGGAAACAAACAAAAGCTATATTTATATTCAGTGCTTCTCATCAAGACTCATTATGTGTATACATGAGGTTTAACAAGTAGGAATAATGTGTTTCCTTCCTCATAAAATGTTGATTTTTCTAGCGAATATAAGATTTTTCTAGCGGATATAAAATGTTGAAATATTCCTTTAAACTGGCAAAAAATGTAACTTACAGGAAGCAAAACAGTTCAGAGTTGGCACAGAGTAAAAACACATCTGCCTCAGTATTACAACCGAGCATATCACGATACTGTGGCCAATCAATTCATAGTAAATCTCAAGAGACCGCATCATGATATCTTGCAATAGTGATTATTTGTCCTAGCCCTAATCATGAGCCAAATAAAGGACAGTCAGTTATTCTATCCGACGGTGTTCCTGCATCTCTTATTGCGTGATGCTCTCTGATTAAAGTTTAGTTTCCCACAGTGATACCAGATGTATGATGAAAATATGTCTGCTGGCCAATATTTACTCAGATGGAACCAGAAGAGCAGTTTTTATTTAGCGGTTGCGGAATTATGTTTTGTAAATACCAGCAAAATGGCATTCTCACGTTAAACTGATGCTCACTTGCTCATAAGGACGTCATGTAGAAAAGTCACTATTTTGTGAGTTATGTTCGTTTATGTCAAGAGGAATAATTATAGGTACATCTCTCTCATAAATGTCAGACAACAGGCTTCTACTTATGAATTTGGCCCACACTGACAGTTGGTTGATTCAGAGTTTTTGCAGCTTGACTGAAGCTATCAGTGCTCTTCTGTCGGTTATTGGGCAGACGATTCAGGTTAGCCTAAAAATCTGTTTGACTGAATAGTTGGAACAGGCATTAAAGCAAAAGTTCCTCAATATTGCCAGAGATTTCAGATCAGATTCATCATTGTCGAATCGTTAAGCAACTGTGTCTGAAAACTCCATAATCGAAAGATCATGTTAGGGCTCTTATTTAGACATCACATGCTGATAGAAAACCACCGTTTTATAGATTACAGTTCTGCTTTTCAACTCTGCTTTTAGGTTTATGTTGTCTGTTCTTATCATGAGTCATTACCTCGTGAAAATGATCCAATTGATCCAATTGTGCTGGCAAACATGATATCTCTGGGGATCTTTTTCATTTTCCAGCTATCTCTGGACTCTCTCTCACACACACACACACATGCACATCAGCTGAAAAATTTATGATATGTCAATATTTTTCTCACACCTCGCATATCCTGCAGCTTTGGTCTGACCACGCTATGACACATGGATTGGTTTTCTTCACAGAGAGGAGACGGCAGGATTACGCCTGCATCTGTGTGATCCCTGTTTTATCTCAAGATACAACACCGCCTCTGGAGGACTGTGGAAATTAAAGCATATATTGTATGCTGGCAAGAGTTTAAGTGATTTGAGTGTTGGCCGGAAAGATGTGGCTGCATGAATAATGCTTTCTCAGTAACTATAAAGAGGTGATAGTAAGTCAGTAAGGTCTTGTCAGTGTAATCAGTAACTGATGGGATTCGCTGAAGCAAGTTGCTCCAATGTAACGGGCCGGTGAACTCTGTTGCTGCAGCATTAAAGCTTTTTTATATATCTGTGAGTGATAATTCAACAGAATGATGAAGATATATAGCCTACTGTATATTGTGAAATAATTTCATTACATAGGAAAATCTGAATCTAACATACAGCATAGGATGTTAGATTCAGATTTATCTTTAAAATGTCCCTTAAAAGTAGCTTTCCTGAAAACTAATTGTACAGATGAAAAGTCTAATTATTAAGTTGTCCTTCCCCCTTTTTTATTTTGACCTCTTAAGTCACTGAGGCAAAGGTCTATGCTATAAAGAGTTGTGGCTTTACACTAATACGATTTGCCATGTGGACTAATTACTATATATAATCTCTCGAAAAACCCACAATAAGCACCACAGAAAATGAATTTGACCATAATAGGATTACAGATCGCAGGCGCAAATACCATCAACCTCACAGTGCCCACTTCCCTTTTGTTTCTTCCTCCCACTGCCAGCTTTTGGAAAGAGCTGGAGGGAAACGCTTGGATATAAAAATGCTACTCAAAATTGAGTTGTTCAAAGGTTCACTGGGCCTTACAGATAAAGAAACAGAAGATAGGGAACGTTAGTACGTGTGAAAGATTTACAAGGGATTTGGAGAATTATTGTTGTGCAGGAGAGGCTTCACAGGATTCTGGCTTTACATCATATTCATCCCACATTGAAGTTTCTCTGAATTCAAGAACAATGTCGAGACCAAATGAAGTTCACCCCATCAGGGACTGAAGAGTGGAATGCAACCTCAAGCATCTATGCAACCTGCAACCATTCTGTTTGTTCACATTGTTCATCTGCACAGTCAAATATCTGGTTTTTCAGTCAGGTACACTGATGCTTTGTTGAGTCGGGGCCTTATCCTTTCATCCTTTCATCCTCCTACATCTGATCTTCCCCCTCTTTTTCTATTTAACCCTTACCACAACCTCTTTCCTTGCAAAATAACATCCTTTTTATTCATCCTCTCGTCACCTCTCCACCCCTCAGTCTTTCCCCCCTCCTCCTCCCTCCCAATCCATCACTTTCCTCCTCTGCTGTCTCTTGCAGCCTAGCCTTCTCTTGGTCCTGATGTCATATTTCACAGCGATCTTTTAATGTTGATGTGCCGAGCCGCACATGCACTGACATAAGTCTCCGGGATTACATGCGCAGCCGTATTTCTGATCCACCTATCGAGGCAAACAGGTAAATCTGTGTCTTTTCCCACCTACTGGCAGTGATCGCCTGTAAGTGGCAAAATAAATCACCCAGCTTCAGAGTTTCATGACACTGTGAGGGATAGCAAATCAACAGGGAGTGACAATAATAATTATGCCCCATGGTGTTGGCCCTCCCTAGAACCACAGTTTGATAAAAACAAAATTCAATTGTTAATTTCATGAATATAAATGCCTACAATATCTTTCCCAAAGCATAGAAGCTTGTTAGTCAGGAATGCTAACGTTTGCAGTTAACATGAGGGAAAATAAACACACCTTAAAAATCTTATAAAAAATGTGTGCTTTTTTGTTCTAATGTAAGCTGCAAAAGTTAGCATGCCTGGCTAATTACTACCTACAGTAGCCTTATCTAGCATTACTTCCAAAGCCAAGGAGCATACTTGTATTATTATTTTGTCAGGGCACATGTGCTCATCCCTGTTACAGAGCCATACAATGAGTTATTTAAATGCAGACACTTTTCAATTATGTGTGAATTTGATAGATGCAAAAAGACAGAATGAGACTTTTCTGTCCAACAAAATTCAGATTTTACTAACTTTTCTAAACAAATTGTTGCAGACCTCTGGCTGATGCAACATTCACATGTGGATGATAAATAAGTTTGAATACCTCAGATTGATCTTCTAGTTAAAACATTTAATTGTTTAAAAGTGTTAACTGACTCAAGGGGGCCTTGTGGGTTTTCTGTGAGCAGCCCACAATTGGGAAAGCCCTCATTAGGGCCCCTAAGGGCAGAACTGCTGTGGGCCCCGCACAGGTTTATCCACAGGGGAACCAAATGGGATTAGTGTGGGATTGTCCATGCTCTCACTGTCCGCAGTAAACCGACACCTTCCCACAGTGGGCCCTACTTTGACAAGTATGTATGCTAGCTAGAGCCAGAAAAAAATCTTTGGCTGTCGGCTAGAAATGAGAAGCCTGCTTTTTTTTCTCTTCTGGGTGAAATGAAATACCACCAGTGTTTCAAAAATAATGTGAATTTCAAGTGGTAAATCTGCTACTATAAACTCTTAGGCTATACCTTTCTAAATCACCCCTATCGCCTATGTCTGGTAGTTTTACCAGGAATATCCATTAAAATTCCTATTTAATTGAAGGCACTTTTCCTAACAACATTGAATTTGGCTTCAGCCACATTGTTTAATTTAAGATTGTTATCAGTTTCAGTTACTATGAGCAATTTCTGGGAAAATAATGCAACTTAAAAACATGTAAACTTACCAGTAACCTCAACAACTTATGACAAATTGCTTGGTTATTCTTAAGTTACTCTAAGTTATTTAAATGCAAGAATTCCTATAATACTGAGGATTTTTAGTTTGGCTACTACTTTGTGTTGACAGTATCAGAGGGAGAGAAAGGGGGCAAGAGAGAGCAAATGAAAGGATGAGGGAGTCTTGGCTGACTGGGCACTGAGTTTAGTGGGCCTCATTAGAGATGAAGCTTCATAAAAGATGAAACTTTCTAACAACCCTGGTGCTTTGACCCAAGTGGGGCGACGAAGTCCAGAGAGAACAAACTTTTTAGGGGGGAGGATTAAGGGTGCCCCACTTGGGGCTCCTCTGTTGTTTCCCCTCCTAGAAATGAAAGAATTACCCCGAAGATCAGTAACATTAATGGACTCGCCCATTAAACAAACTGGCCTGGCTCCAGGAAAGGATAAAGGATTTTAGGCACACAATAAGTGATGAAATTGATTTACTGCACCCTTTCTCCAGCATCCTGTCAAAAGCTGGATGGATGATTAGAAGGCAATAAATACACCAGACATATACATCCTGTACATTAAGAAATTCACTATTTTTGCCACCATAAAAGAAGACTGAAGTAAAATTAGGGGTGGCAGCTATACATACATATTTCAAACTTTGTCTGGAAAAAACTTCTGTCTTTTGAATATGCAACAATAAATTCTCCAATTTGAGGCACGTACTTTTTGAACAATTTTCTTAGAGACTGCTGCTTTTCCACTGACGAGACTTCCTTTAGTCAAGCCTGCAGGGAGGGTTCATGCAAGTCATACATCTGTGGAGTATGAAATGTAATAAGAGGCTGCCGAGGAATAAACAACCGATAAGATCAATAAGCTCTTGAGTGTATCATCAAAGCTCTCCCTCTTCCACCCTACATCAAAACAACCATCCTTATGCAGTTTCAAGGAGAGCTGCATCATTTCCTGGTACTCAAATGGCTTATACTTTATTATACACTACTGCATAAGAGCTCTGGAGAGATTGGTTCTGAAATGATCAAGTTTACAGCGATCTTGGTTCAGGACAGAGTCCATAGACAACCTGAGTGGATGTCATTCAGTTTGGTTACGCTGTGTACATTCAGTCTCTCGGAGATCTCTCTTCTTCTTTTTCTTAATGCAAAATGCCTGAAATTTATATAATATAAGTTTCAGGCATTTTCTAATATATACCCCCATATAAGCCATTATATGGGGGTATATATTTCGTGCAAAGTTTGCATGTGATTGGAATGTTATTGGATATTTTGTTCTGATTGTATGGTAAGCTGGTATATCCTTCTTAATTGCTTAAGATAACTGTTTCTTTTTGTTTTGCACACAGTCCCTTCAAGGTACATTGAAACATGAGAGATGCATAATTTACCACTCACATTACAACTTAACATCTACCAGTTTATTCAATAAACAAACCACAGTTTAACAATGACAGGGTTTATGAGAGGAACAGATTAACCTTCTGATTAGTATTTCTTAACCCACCAAACTCTAAATTCAAAGCGAGCATTTTCATAAAGAGCACACAGTGAAAACAAAGTGCAAGGTAAAGTGTTGTTAACAGCGTAAGTTCGGTCACATCCATACGAACATCGCTCGGTCACTGAGATGGTTTACCATAAGATAAGAGCTGAGGCAGAGACTCGGAGGCCTGTGAGTCTGTGAGAGTCTCGGCTCGGTTCCTCAGAGAGGAGCGGTCGGTCACGATGTGTTTCTGCATGAATGGGTAGACTGTTCTTTAAGGCAGTGACGTATCCAACAAATGTCAGAGCACCGACCACCACGTGTACGGCTGTAACCCTTCTGGAGCTGACAGCTGTCTAAACCAACAAGATATAATACCACACTCCTCTCTCATGTGCTACACGTAACTACACAGCTGGTGAATGCACTGCTCTGGAGTGAAGTAGTGCTCACCATTTTCTCATGATTAACAAGCACTTTATTTTGTGTAGTGATTAACAATGAACAACAATAAACTTGTTTTTCTTTGTCAAATCAACCTTTTTAAATCTAAAGGTCAGCTGGATGGATGTTGCATGTACTTTGCCCCCTTCGTGTCCTGTTAACACGTTTTCCTGACCTGTATTCTATAACCAACATTGAGCAGACACCCTACAGTGCTGACATGTGTAGCTGCAAAAGTGTTGTATCCCAGACACAATGACTTACCTACCTGGGGAGAGAAGGGCCGAGACAATTTAAAAACATTTAGTGTCAATGAAATGCAGCATTTATGGTATTCAGCTGTCCCACTATGCAAAATATTCAGCAGGGACAACAGCCCCCCCCCATGGTTCCATGAAATTGGAATAAAACAGTCATTGAGCTTCTTGATGGTTTGATACAACATAACAATCACGACACACTGAGAGCAAAATGACATTCACAGTAGAATCTGAGCCGGTGGAGGCTGAGGAAATGAAGGGAAACTCCAACAACAGAAACAAGTCATAATAAGGATGAATCAATTCATAGATTGACATTTTGAGAATTCGCTTTCTCGCTGAGAGTTAGACGAGAAATATCAACACCACTTTCACACATGAGCGGTGTCAGTATTTTCAGAAAGCTAATAAATGCATTTCCAAATAGTGTAAATACTCCTTTAATGTTAATTCGGATGTTTCTTTCTGCTAGAAAACATTGTGGCAGCAGGATGTCAAGATGCCAAAAAAACACTTAGCTTATGAGCTCTGGGCCTGAGCAGAGACCTCATAGAATGACATTTAGGTGTCCTTTAAAGTATAAAAATAACAGAAGGCCTTTTGATCACCACCAACATGCATAAGTGACGGTATGCTGTCAGCAAAGCTCCCTTTCATGAGTGACATACGTGCTTGTTTTTGTTTGTTTTCTATCTCTAGAGGATATGTTTTGTCTGTGTGATTCTTAACTTTCGTGTGAGGCTGCATCATCCTAATTTAAACCTGGCATCTTATTTGAGTAAATAATTTGGTTTGTCAGATATGTCAATTTATCCGTCTACTGGGAGATCACAAAGCGGGGACACAAAATAAAGGGTAAAAATAATGAATGACCACAGATATACAGTATGTGGAGGTCGTTCAGTTAAAGGAGAGACTCTGTTCTCTTCCAGTGTGTTCAGCATTACAATGAGCTTCAGCTGTGGCTCCAGTGATACTGGAGCCACAGGAGAAGAAATAGATGTAAGAAGAAGAAGGGATGGGGGTTCAGGTGAGAGAAGAAAAGGTACATTAAGAGTGAACACTGAGAGAGTGAGATTGTTTTATGGGGTTATTTTATCGAGAACATTCTGAGCAACAGAGAGGATAAAACAAAGCAAAGAGATCACTGTGATAAAGGAAGATGTTCTCTATTTTCTATTCACTCTAACATCTTTGGCGACAAATTAACCCATCAAGAAATGATATCTTATGATGGATGCACTTGCTACCGTTTCACCGACAAACATATTTTTAATAATTGTCTTAATTGAAGCATGTTTCGGTTCACTGACTGTCTCACTCGTTGGGATTCTCTGTGTGCAGCAGACAGGGTCGTGATGGTGGGGGGAAGCATGGAGAATGAAACACATGTTAGACAGTCTCTGTTTTAATAAACAGCCATTACAAAACCTTAAAACTGTGTGGGCATGTTGGCAATTTATAATTAATCTCACATCAGTGCCATAACGTGGTGACTCAAGACAGTGTGTTGATGCAGTTGCCAGTTTCAAGTAAGCAGTTTTCTTAATGAAACTGACCTTCAACAAATTGCTACGCTTGCCAGCCCAAAATTTCCTCTGCTCAAGTTAAATCAGTTGCTAGGATTTAAAGGAATAGTATGACATTTTAGGAATGTTTGTTTAACTATATAAAAATAAAAGTGTAAAAAATGATAAGGGTTTTTATTGGTATTTCTTGTCCAGGTCCAGTGGCTTCCTGGTCTCCCCTGATTGCCTGGTAACCTTGGCAACAGCAAGACTCCAAGAAGTCATAGCGCCCAACCGAGAAACACTCCCGCACATAACGCCCTGTAAAACCAGAATGCATCGTTTTTCACATTAGCGCAATAGCAGTGAAGTGAAATGTACATTAATTAAAATAATGTTTTGCCAATCTCATAGAAATGTGGTTATTATGTGCGTTCAATTTGGCAGGAAAACTGACTATTGACTTTAGAAGTGAGAGTTGGTGGATATTAAGACGAAGTTACAATGATGTAAGTACACTACTGTAAAACTGATCAATTTAATGGGAGTTAATGTTTTTTGTACAATTTTAACAATTTCAAATTCTAACAAGTCACAGACGCTAATGCGTTAGTTAGAATATGGAAAGTAGGGCTTAATTTTTTCAGGCCGATGAAAGAAATGCTGAATGGCACAATGCGTTGGGTTACAGGATAGTGGAACAAAGGCTATCAGTTGAGCTTTAGAGGTGCTGGCAGGCAGATTTTGTCACTTTTCAACCCAGCCAGGCTAGCTGTTTCCCCTGTTTGCATTCAGTGGTAAGCTAACTGTCTCCTGACTTCAGCTTATAGTTCCCAAAATGTCAAACTATTCTTTTAAAATCAGAAAAAACACAGCCACAAGAAAGGTTTTATCAGGTTCCCTTTTGATGGTTTCACTTTGATCTTAAAAGTTATTTCCAAATCCTCTGGATGTATTTAACACCATTAATCATATTTGCCCCACAATGGCTCACTTTCCCAGCATGCCCGCTTTAAAATGAAAGAGTAAACATTTTTTATTTATTATTTATATTACTTAATTTTTGACAACTTGTTTTATTCCATTACATTTAAGCCTGGATTTCACCCAGAAGATTAACGTGTTTGTTTCTGTCTGTGACAGAAAGAGGGAAGAGATTCAAAGCTCCAACCAGTAATAGGTTTAGATTGGAGAACAGCCTTTATAATGATCAAAGTGAATATGTATTAAAAATATGTAATGCACTGAGGTTGAGCTTATTAAAAGTAGAAAAAAAAGTACAACATCCATCTCATGCAGCAATATCTGTCAGAGAGCAATATAATGGCAAAAGCTTTTTGGTGGGTACCTGATTCATTTATATTCTGGCAGATGCACAAACTGACCTTCTGCGGTGTGATTGAGTATGATGTTATAATGCAGAGCTAGATTTAGTTTGTGCTATCTTGATTCGCATTCATTTCTGATTAAAATGGAAAGCCTTTGATGTTAGTTTAAACAATAGAGAAACAAAGACTTGTCTCAATGAAATCAGAAGCTTTTCAGTGTCCACTTTATGATTTATCATAAAAGAGTGCCTTTATGTCTCACATTTGACCAGTTCAACGTCTCTACAATCAAGGAGAGCTTTAAAGAACAATCAATTGTTGATTTTTCTTGCCTTCTGGAGACCCTCTGTGGCCACAAATTACTCTTCAATTAATGTGTTTCAGCAACATCAACAGTCAAGTGACTCAGTTATCATATCTATTGTTGTATTCCAGAGGAGAAAGGTCGCAGCAGGATTGTAACGCTATACCAGGAGGGAGCAGCAGGGCTATAAAAGTACACCACTGAGAGGGAACATTTTGTGATTTGGTCTTGGGGAGAAGAAAATTGCTATTTTTAACCGCAAGTAAATCTAACAGCAGCCGTAGATGAAGAAGCTTTCCTCTCTTGTTATTACACAGTAATAAAGAGCTTTCTAAAAAAAAAAACACAATGATGTAAAGACTAGGTGTCTAAGAAATCTGTGAATCCATCTTCAAATGGCTGAATTACTTTGTTTATTTGTTTTTATTGGGATAAAACTGTCTACGTGGTTTTAATGAACTTTAACCCAATGTTCATGTTAATTTGAAACTACAAACAAATTATAATGCTGAAAAGTTGCCTAATTGTGTGTAAATCTTCTAATTCTTGGGAAAAAAACGATTATTTTCGATAATTTTAATTCAAACATCAGTACTGCAAACGATATTACTCGCAGGCGTCTTGGACTGGAAATTCAAATCCTTGTGGCTGACAGTTTGGAGATTAAGACTTTGGAGGGCTCAGTGAAGAAATGAGACAAAATCAATCAGAATATAAATCTATTTACATCCTACCACTAATGCACAACATCCTTTTATTGTGAACACGCTCATTTCCCTGGGGACTCATCTGGATGATGGATACACGGTGCCAAAGTAAACCACAGACTCATAGCTCACTGAGGGTCAGCGAGAGAGAGAGAGGACAGAGTGGTACAGAAATCTGACATTTATACAGGAATGCAAAAGAATAAACATTTTCCTGGCAGTGAAGGAATATGTCTTGTTTTACTGGAATGTTTTTCACACAGAAATAGTTTTTACTGGCTATTATGAAATCATTTTTGGGGTCAAGGGTTGATTTAACATCATTGTCTGTGAGAGCTCGGTAGCTGCAGAGCTCAGTTTGATGTGTGTGTATGATCATTGTGTGTCCACTTGTGACTGGCCCCTGCCTATAACACCGTACAAGGTTGTGTTGCCAGCTGTTTGTCCCTGAACATGTCACAGGAACGGGGGTGTGGCCAATTACCGTTGTGACAACACTATGCTTCATTTTAGGCCTGATCCTAGACCTTAAATCCTCATGCTTTGACAACACATTATTGTCTCTTGTTATAAGCATGGAATCAAAAGTTATCAGATGGTATCCAAAATATATGTAACAATCTATCCAGTGGTTTTACAACGCAAGTTTATTGTCTTGAAGTTGTAGTCCAGAACTTTTAGTCATCGGTATGAGTCAAGCACCAGAAATCCTTCAGTTCCCATAATGCAACTTGCGACATCAGGTTATTTTTTCAGCTTTTCCAGCGTCACAGAACAAATTATACAAATGATATCTGGCTTAATAGAGTTGTACTCTCAATGACAATTAAATTGATCATGATATGTAATATTGGTGGAGTGACCCTTTAAGTATTTTTGATTTATTCATGCAGGCAAAATACTGTTATAAAATACTGTTATAAAGATAACACGAGATGAAGCCAGGAGGGAAGTTGTGATAATGGTCCAAATGGATGAATTAAGCATGAAACATTTGTTATCATTTTAAGTGTGCACACTTGTTATTTTAAAATGTGAAGACAAGAGATATTGGAATGTCAAGGCTGAGACATAAAAGAAAAATTAAAAAAACTGAATGTAGAAAACTACTTGAGAAAAGTTTGAAATCCAAAGCTACAGTAAATGCCACAAACAGGCAGAGAGAACAAATATTTATCTCCATACTCATTTATGTGTTTGCATTTTAAAAACATTGCCATCTGCGATGGTTCTTTGGAACAAACATCTTCTGCCTAACTACAAAGCAGTAAACCTTGCTCTAATCCTCAGGTCCTGGATTGCAAAAAAAAACAACTATCACAGCTAAACTGCTAACCAGAAGCAGATGCTGAAGCCATTTAATTTTCCAGGACATAGCACAGGAGCAGACCTCATATTTGCTTCAACTATAAAAAAGAAACAATCTGAAGGGTGCCAGAGAGCCTTTACAAAGCCCAGCAGGGCCGGCTGATTGGCCGCAGCCACTTTCCCTTCCCAATGAGCCAAACACAGATGATGTAATGGGCATCATCAAAACCAGCATTGTCCCAGCACTGTCATAGTTTTTTTTTTTTTTTCATTTTAATTGGGGCCCAGAGACATATGCTGGGCAAGTCACGGGTTCATCATACTCACACCCACAGTTTAGCCATGGGCCTATGTTTTAGTTATGCAGGTATCGAACACTTTTTTGGGGCGAAAAGGAAAGTTAGCAGGTTCGTGTGTGTGTGTTTTCATGACTTAAGGGGACATGAATCTGTTTAGACAGCCACCTCGTGGGGACTCGCCCATAAGGGACAAAATGCAGATGCCCATACCGTGTGTGTTACCCTGAACAGCTGTGGCACCATACTGACTCTCCAAATTAAAAGCAATCTGTGCAATAGATGTGACTGTGTAAGACATCAACATTTTGGAAAAGATTACATTTCATTCTGCATGTATTTGATCAAAGATACTCGCTAAGCTAGGCTAATTACCTTTTAGCCAGATTTATTTTGTGGTTTTTGTTCATCGTCATAAGGATTTAGCTGCTGCTGCATTTAGTTATGTGGAATAACAAACTGCTCATTTAAATTGATAGTTTTCTATCACAGATAGAGATAAGGAGAACACGCAGGTACATTTGTCTTCAGCTAATGATTTCACTTGATAGTGTTTTGTAATTATTTTAGTATTTTAGTTTGTATCTGTTTTCACATGATATTTCCATGGAATGATGCTTCTTATATGATTAAATGGAAACCAAATAATCATATTCAGGTCTTAACTGCATGTCATTGTAAGGAAGTAGTATTTTATCACACCATTGGTGGAATTGATGTGAAGAATCTGTATATTACAAAATGCAATTTTAAAACCATTTAAAGATCTGGCAATTCTAATCTGAAGTAGAAATGTTGGTGTTTGTTTGTATCTGAACCCTCTGACAACACAATGCTAACATCCTAAGTCTCACGATGAATAACAGCAACAGCTATCCAGCTACTTGTTTGTATGCAGCCTGTGAAATCTCAGACTTAGCGACACATTGATGATGATGATCTGATATCTCAACTGCAGTGAGACGTCCTACTGTGGTCCTGCTGATGAAACCATCAGTGTCTGATTATTATGTGTCCCGCGTCCTCCAACAGAGGTTCATCACTTCCACATGTTTGCTGGCTTGCTGTTAGCACGCCGTGTGGGACTGAGGCGGTGTAGACTGATGGACGGGTGACCAGAGGTGCTCTGTGCTCAGGGAGAAAGAGGACACACACCCAAAGGCCCCTCGTTATCACCAGGAGAGGAGCGGACAGGCGAAGGCTAGCTGTCCGACTACTGCTCGTCTCTGTCAGAGTAACTGTGAAAGAGGCTGACTTTAAAAATACTAAGGCAAAAAGTAGGCTTTATGCAACATTTACACATGATACCGTTTCATATTGTGAGCAAATCTTTCTCATTTCAAATATCATACACAATACATGAAGGTGTATCTATATACTTTTTATATATACGAGTTTCACACCAAATTAGATAAGAGAGATTATACATCTTGTGAATACAAAACAAGTTGTAAGAGTATATTTTAAATGAGTATCTAAATGCTTAAATAGAGTGAAAGTGTTTTAAAATGTCAGCCACTCATTTTTTCCCTCAGCGTCTAACATAGATGTGTTTCTGTGAGTATTTGAACAATGATAATGAGCAGATATGTGTGTTTATATTTATTATATTACTAGATAATCACTAGATGAGTTAAAAAAGATTAAGATTTTCCCAGACTGTTGATCCAAAGCATTAGCTTTGTGACCCAAAGAGAGAACACTGTGAATGTCATGAACAAATCAGACTGGACCAACTCAACCTTGAATGAGGGATCAGTGTTTACACATCTCTTAAAACGCATGACTTGACTCTTGTTTTGGCAGATTATCTATTATTCTTTCAAGATATTCCAACGTTACAAATGAGAAATAAAGTAGTAAGTCCTCCTGGCAGCTGATCAGCATCTGCCTCTCGTAATGATGTTACATCAGCACAGCTTTCACCAAGGTCACCAGTCTCCTCAAAACATACTGTGCAAAACACATTAGTAGTATATCAAAGTTGAGAGGGTTGAGAGGAGGCCCGAGGTGCGTGAAAATGTGAGACAAACACACACTCAGACAATTCACGCAGTTTCTGTAAAAAAAAATAAAAAAGATGAAAAAAGTAAGTTAAAAGATAGTGTTTGCTCATTATCGTGCTCCATGTGGGATCTTCTGAAAGAGATACTGTGAACACTGCATGGCTTGAAAATGCATAATTAGCATGTTGTTTACCAGAGCCTGAGACATGAAACAGGTAGTTTCATGAGTGGGTATAATGAGAAATGCAATGTGGTAAAGAAATATACTCATGTGTGTAATGTATTGTTGAAAATGCAACTAAATACATTCAAAACCACAATTAGACGGTGCAGTAAGTATGTGTATACAAACTCATCTCACTGTTTCATTCTGATTTTCTGGTCATGCTCAGCCCATAATGTCCATTCAATAACATTTCACCAACAGCTGTGTTGGAGTTGCCCCAGTATCCTGGTGTTCATTTGCTAAATACACATTATCTAAGGTATAATCAAACATTAACACTTTATTGTATAGCCATTGGACAGGTTACCTATCCATCACAGGTCTAACACAAACAAACACACAGACAGAGGTAGGATATGCGAACACATTAAGACCCCAGTCAGCTGTTGGTTTTGAACTCGAAAGCTAAATTGATTATTAATTGAATAACATTTATTTTGGCCCCACTAGCATGGCTGTCAGTCCACCACTAATTTATACTGACATATCTCTTCAACTATTTGATGGATTGGCATGACATTTCACATCCATGGCCCTAAGAGGATGAATCCTACTGACTCTTCCTTTAGGACCACCATGAGATTGATATTTCTGGTTGTTAGTGAAATGTCTCAACAACTATTGGATGGATTTCCATGGAACATTTTGTATTCCTGCTAAACAGGATATAAGCATGTTGATGAACCTCAAAGCTAATGCTACAGCTAATGAAATGTATGGTTTGGTAAAAGAATACAACACTGAATTGATTTGTTCATTGTCTTCTGCTTGTGAATCCATCAGCACTTCAATGTATCATCAATGGGTCTATAAATCCTTTGCAGTCAACATGATCTGATCCATGTTGTACTTACTATATTTCTCCTAGGAAAACAACCTTATTCACTAATGATGTCATCATTAGGCCAAAATGTAATAATAGATGCAGTATATCATTATTACTGAATAATAATTTATTACACAAGTATTCTTTGTAAGCTCTGGTATTTGGTCATCTCTGGTCATTCTTTGACTGTGGTTTTGTCCGAAATCTTAACCACAGACTTACTGGACATGAGATATTTGAGAGCTGTGAAACAATTGCGGTTGGGCGTTGTACTGCAAAGTCATACTGTGTAAAGTCATGAGCCTGAAGAATTGATTCCAAAACTGCTAAAAAAAATATTTGATTATATCATCAGTGTTGTGTTGCAACAATGAACTGTTGAGGTTCAGAGAAATTATGATAGTCCAATCCCAAACTATCCAAGACCCCTCAGGACTTCTGTATCTTAACTCAAGAGTCGACTGATTGTGTAAGACTTATCAAGATCCTTTTAAACTAATGCGTTATTGATTAACCTTTGTTAAGTTTTTATCTTTCAGTTACGTTTGACTGGGTCTCCAGATTTAGAGAAAATAAAAGGGTGCACACGACTTAACATCTAATGAAAATGCCATAGACATTGTTTCCTCATCGCATCCATGTTATTATATTTGCCAAACATTTCCAGTCGTCATCACAAGCACAGTGGAGTTCTAGGTATCTTACCAGATATTTCTTTGAAGCTTCATTTCAAGTGAAGACTTTAATTGTACACTCAAACTTGAAAGAAGGTACAATCATCTCAGTAATAGTTTAAGCCAGCTGGCTCATCACTCAGCCTTTCAAATAAAGAATGCTTTATCCTCAGCAAACCTCTCAGGAGAAACTACAGTGCCGGTATACCTTGCATTTATGGATATTTTTCTAAATGCAAACATAACAACATTTCTCCAGCAGATACAAGTGATTAGTGGGAAAGGAGTATGCATGGTTGAGATATCTTTCTAAAAGCCACTGCGCCTCAATAACCCTCTCGTTGTTTGTGTCCCACAAACACAGCTGTGTGACTTTCTCTGTCTCGCCTCTCTTTCTTCTTATATTCTTATATTCGAAACACCTCTGAATATAATGCAGTAAAACATCCTTACCATGACCTAAATTTTAAATAATATAATTTAAACTTCGCCTATGTGACATTGTCAAAACAAAACTAATGAACATAATGGGTATGATATTAATAGACTTTATAGCAGAACAGTTGTGTTAGGTTGCATTAGATTGTACAGGTGTACCTAATAAAGTGGCCACTGAGTATCTGTTTTCACAGGCTGTGTAGGACTCCCTGTGGATAGATAAGAAGAGTGCCCCTATGAAATGAATAAAAACGTGCTAAATATAAAATACAGCTTTACTGCGAGGTATCACCACCCAAGAGTGTTTCATGTATGTGACGTTTTGAGCATTTCTATCACGTCAGCAGCAGACATTATAGTCAGGATTATAAAGCCTCCCCTGCCTCAAACATTCACGCATCCCTGAACTCTTTGCTCTGTTTCTAAAACTTCAGCCCACACCTGCCATGCCAGTGTTTTATGGACCATGACTGTAATGAAAAAAAAACCTTTGTGTTCCCAAAATTAAGAATTAATTAAACCTGATCTGTTTTTCAGTTATTGTAGCTTTACGGTCCTTGCATGCAATAAGAGGACACACATGCATCCGTTGTCCTTGATCCCTTCACATACCATTTGCCCTGAACCAATTTGCTTTTACTCGTCTCCTTTGATAATACACAGCGTTTGCTATGGGCATCTGTGCAACAGTCAAGGTCACACAGTGGCACTTGAGAAATTTCTTTGAAAATTTCCGACCTAAATGTTTTTATGTACCATGTGTCAGCATCATAAATAGTAGAAAAAGTGAAAAGTGGTGTGATCAATCCCCTTATGTCCTTGGTCTGTTCCTACTGAGGTTATCAGGCTTTCTGGGTTTGTTTCTCATTCAATGTGAATGAGAAGGTGTGTCCAAACTTTAGACACACTATATGACATATTACATTTTTGCACGTCCACTCTGTATTTAGCAGCTGCTGCATGAAAATTTCATTGAATTTCTTGAGAAGAGGCAAAATTGTGCCATATGTGCTGAGTCACAGAACATAATAGTTCATTTGTTTTGATGTTGAGTACATGCTCTGTGTATTAGTTTTGTTATTGCATGTGAAGTAGTGGATTGCACAGTACTCCCTAGTTTTCTCACACTTCTAACAGAAATTCCAGACAGCAAGTGGAAACACAACTCCCTCTGGAAAACAATTTTCAGGCAGTTACTGTCATCTAGCTCGATTAGATTTGATCCTTGAAACAGATTTGTGGATGTTATTTTGTCATGAGCTTCTTGTGGCCTTATCTGGCATGTGTCTCACTATTTCTAGCATTTCTTTGAATTCATAATGTGAAACAAGTGATGTAAAAACATTCAATCTGAGGCTGAAAGAACTGGCAAGCTCTCTTTCCATGGAGATTTTATTCAGTAAAATGAGAACTGAAAGATGAGAGGTTAAAACATCATGAAGGACTCCCTGATACACGATCATCTGTAATGATAGTTTGTCGTTCAGACAGTCACAACTGCATGGAAAGAGAGGGAAGTTGGCTCGTTACCCACTGATGCAGCCCACCTGGGAGATGGGGAGCAAACAGTACGGTTGTTGAGTGGAGCCATGATGATCCTGTTTGATTTGTTGTTTGGGGCACTCTTTTCATTTATCTTTCACTCATGAACTAAACTGCCTTCATCAAGAGAAGTGAGAGCACCCCCAGCATCACAGGAAAACTCTGTGTAGCAAAGGTCCAGTCCTGCAGCTACAGGTGAGTCAAACGTGTCCCCCCCCCCCAAGGCCAAAGAAACAGCACCCAATCACAAGAGACAAACGTTGCGTTCGCAGGTTATCTGCGATTCAAGGGGGTCTTACAATAATGAGCCGGTCAGAAGGCAGACGCCAGGGAGAGAAGAGGGAAAGTATATATGGACGCATGAGGGTGGCAAAAATAGTCTCACTAGTGGGTCTATTTAGTAGCTGTTTTGGAGGTTCAATTGTATCACACTAACCTCCTCAGCAGATGGAGTTGGCCCAGGTGTCATGGATTTGTAGAACTACTATTATTCTGGATACTTTAAAGATTCTCTATGTGATATTCAGAGCATTAATATATCAGCAAACAACAATATTCTATGTCTACCGGAGCAGAGGATGAAGTCACTCTCTCACATCCGCCGCTCTGCACTGCGCCCATACTGCGTTTACAGCTGATAACGCTGACCCAGAGTCTCCGGTTACCCGAACACTTTTAGCTCTGTCAGCACTGTTGCCATTGTTTGCACCGTTAGCAGCGAGCCACCGCCATGCCGAGAGCCGTGTGGAGGCAATGTAAGCTCTGAATTTTGAATTTTGCACCACAAGGACTTCTTGTCGATGTTGCCCCTCTACTTACGTACTGCTGTTTCTGAGGTCAAGACTGAACTTATAATCATTTATGTATTTGTATGTTTTTTCCTTACTGTGAATGTGAATGAATGTTTGTGTTGAATACTAACAAGCCCGAGCAGCTTTAAGAGATTCAGGACTCGGTTTATCCGAACAAATTAGCGTTGTGAACAGTCTGAAGATTGTCCCATCTTGAGACTGTTCACAACGCTAATTTCAATCTGCTGCAAGGCTTCATAAAGATTGATATGAGAGAGAGATGGTGATTCAGTGTCTCGTGGAAACAGCGATGACTGATAATTTAAAGAATTAAATAGGTTTACGCAAGAGGACAAAGTTGTGAAAGTTTACTGTGAACACAGGGAAGTAGTTGTTTGGTGTAGTACTTTAGATTTGCAAGAAAGGAAACCAGCTTCCTCAAAATTCCACACAAGCGATCAGTTATTTGAATAGCAACTTACTAACAAACAACACTTCAGTCTTTACCTACTCACACCCATGTCTGTCTAAGGAGGTTTGTAGCGAGACTAAATATACAGGGACTTAGCACTTGAGTGTTCATGTCAGCTGTTGAAGTTTTTGTCTTACCGACAGAGAGTGCATTCTTTTAAACCTTAATCTAGTCTAAAGTCAGATACAATTCAACATTGTGTTCTGTTGCTTTAAATCTTCACGGATGTGATGATAAGATTGGCTGAGCAGCAGCAACACCTATTTAAGTCATTGCACAGATTACAGATTTCAACTTCAGCTCCGTTTCTGTTCAATCCTGCAGCAGATGAAGCGCTCGTAATACGAGGCTCACCCCAGCAGTAAAGTGTCTGAACAATTCCCTCCATTGACGCCGAGCTGGAGAGGGTTGATGAGGAGCTGCACGTTCTCTCCCTAAATTATCATGCTTCAACAGCCGCCGCACAGATTCAACACAATGGGCCTCGATGCAAGCTGGGAAACATTTAGCAGGCCTTTCTTGGAAAGACGGAAGAAAAGTTGCTCTCAGATAGAATATTGTTTTGATCTGCAGTGCATAGAAAACAGGTGATGAAAACTGCTGTTTGAAATGATAAACTGTAGCTTGTAACACAAAAACAGGCTTACTCATTTTACAAAAAAATTGCTGATACTCTTTTTATACTTGTTCCTGAAAACAACCAATAGAGCATGTCTTGCTGGGTTACAGAAAGTGACATTATTGGATGAATCAGCTCAGTTTTTATAAGTAAAGTACAACTGTTTGATTACATCTTTACTGGAGTTAATGAGTAAAAATGCTGTATTACAGGTGTAAATGAATGCAATGTAATGAGGCTATAACACAGTGAAGTAATAGTCTTGCCTCACAAGTTTTAATGTTTATGGACCTGCTGGGCCTCGGTATTAAGATCACATTTGCCTTAGAGCACGGGTGTCAAACTCAAGGCCCGCCACGTCATTTTATGTGGCCCGCGAGAGCTCGAAAGGAATATGTTTATCTTCAAATTAAAATCTATGCTGCTTTACAATGTACAGTAACCACAAACTACATCTCCCACAATGCATGTTGATTTTGTGACCCGCGATTGAATGGCATCCTACCTACCCGTTATGCTGTGTTCACACCAATAGCGTTGCGAATCTTCACGTCGCTTTACTCGCGTGAGTTTACTCGCCGGACTATTGTGGTTATTTCGCTTCATTCGCTTCACTCGCGTTAGAGGTGCTGGAGAGGGGGCGTGGCTTATCTCCGTTGAAATAGTTAACTTATGCCATCCACCATAGAATAAATAACCACTATTTCTGCTTTGTGCATGTTGTTGAAGTCCCACAAACGTGGGAACATCAAACGCCCTTGTGTCTGGGTTCATAACATCATCCGTAGCCGCTCACAGCTTCTCCAGCATCGAGATGAAGTCGCTTCCAGACTATCAACATCTCATCCATAGTTTCTGATCAGCAACGGCATGACGTCAGTGATGACGGGCGGAGCTTCTCAACGCTGATTGGCTTTAAAGACACAGCGTCACGCAAATGTTTCGCGTTGCGTCATTCTCGCCGCCCGGCGGAAATTCGCGTTATTCACATCCATTCGCGTCTATTCGCGTCTGTGCATTGACTTTGTATGTAATCTACTCGGGCGAAAAATTAGCAACACGTTTGTTGTGAACGCATCATAAAGAACAGGTGTGTCATGTAAAGGTGTGTGGGCAGGTGAGCCCCAGACCACATCTGTCACACATGTTTTTAGCAGCTCACAATTATGTGTTGTACCAGAGTTATGTCCCTCTCAACTGTGACAAAAAAAGTTTTGCACAAAGTTAATGTAATAACGTGTTTGATGATATTTGTCTTTGTTATTTTCTTTAAAAGTTTGATCTTTGATAGAGTAATGTGGGTTTCTTAAACCTAAATCAAAAATGATTTATATTATAATAACAGAGACATTTGCTTACATACATTTTTACATTTATATAGATGCATGTACTATATTTTTACACTTGAATAATCAAATGCAGAGACAGTCATTTAACAATATGTTAGGGAGTAGTTACGTTTATAAATGTTTACAGTTACAACCGGCCCTTTGAGGGCAACCATAATGCTGATGTGGCCCACGGTGAAAATGAGTTTGACACCCTTGCCTTAGAGAGTATAAGCAGTGTAACTAATCATATAGACCGTTCACAGTGCATGTTTATTTTTTACTTTTTAATTTGTTTTACCTCTGCCCTGTTGCTTGGGTTTAAAGTGGAGTAAATGATATTTGTGCTACTGTAGTATCACTGCAACGTTACTCTGAATGAAGAAAGGACCAATCTGAATCCACGGTCCGCTCCAAGCACACAGTCTCCTGCTTCAACACCAGTCCGTGCTCTCACGCTGCCTATCTGCACCTGCTGTCGGTCTGCCGAAGGCACACAGATGACAGTCTGCAGCTAAAGTGAGCCATTGTGAAAAATAGTCACTGCCTTGAACTGTCTTAATTAAAGCAGCTTGCAGATATTGTGTGACACTCCTGGGATTACTGTAGACCCGTTTCTGTTGTAAAGATTGGACTTCAATGTTACTCCATGCAGTGCTGTTATGCAAAGGCATACAGTATATGTGTAGAAGAGATTGTTTTTCTTTGTTGCTGAAATAAATACTTGTTTCTTAATGCTTAAAAGGAACTTCTCTATGAGAGTTTTCATTATATTTCTGTTGTGACTGATTGCAGATAGGCTATATGAATTACATGAAATCATGTTCATGTATCATAAAAACTATTGCTCCAGCAAAGATAAGATATTTCAAGTCTGTGGAGATGATAACTGAGTAAAAGAGTAATTTGCGCACACAAGCACACGCACACGCACACGCACACGCACACGCACACACACACGCACACACACTTTGTACCACACTGATTTTCTTAAGAAGTGGCATGTACGGTATGAGGAGGGATGACAGAAACACGATGTTTATGCTTTTACACTAAGATAATAAACCAAACATAGCATCATTCAGATGTTTTGAGCCAATCTGCTCAGCATATAGAACCTCAGTAATGTACAAGAGTCACAGTGATGGAGACCACCGATGCAGACCACCCAAAAGCTGCCTGGAAGACAACAGAGCGCCTTGTTTACAAGGAACTGCTTCGAATTAATCGTCAGATTCAGTTCTATTTATGAATGTCACAAAAAGCCTGATTTCTAAAAATAATTCTGATAACAATGAACATAAATATGAACAAACATTCAACCAATGAAAATGCAACATTGAATATGATCTTGAACAGGATTATTACCTATCCTCATGCATTTTTCCATTCAGTAAGCAAACAATGTATCATGCTTCAAGAGCATGATATGACCTAACTCAAGGTTACTTAAAGGTTCTCAATACGATATTCAAAGAATTCACATAGCAGCAAACAACTCTCTATGTAAAGATATAGTGGAGTAATGTCTACCTGAGCATAGAATTAAGTCTCTCTCCCTCTGTGTGTGTTGTGATCTAAGTTTCTCTGTGCAGCGAGCTCATATCAACGAACAGCATGCTTTTAGTGCATGTCAGCGTGCCCTAATGGCCGCTGCTTTGCAATCCACTCATTTAGCGGTTACAGCTGATAACGTTGTTCCAACCAACGGCGTTGTCGCGGATGCTTAGCACCCACCCTCCGGTTCCCCCTTAGGTAAGCACTGTTAACTCTGTCGGCACTGTTGCCATTGTTGTACTGTTAGCGCTGTTAGCACTGTTAGCCATGAGCTGCCGACTCATTATGAGAGCCGTGTGGAGGCAAAAGATATGCTCTGAGTTTTGTATTGGGCACCTTTAACTTTGGTTATGACAACTAGATAAAATTCATGCAGAGTAAAAAAATGAAATCTTTAATGTGAAATAATCATTGTGTACATTGTAGTGAGACAGCACTCAGCAGCGTGACTGTATATGTGTGTGTGGTTATAAAGGATTACATAAACCCACACATATGTCGATTTTTAAAAACAATATATGACATAACGGGACCCTCTAGAGAGAAAAAGAAGAAAAAAAGAGAAGCCAATTGGCTTGTAATGAGCCAAGATGACGCTTCTTACCACCAATTCATCCAACTTCTCTCCCTTTTGATTGTTAAGTACTTTTAACAAAATTGCACATACTTACACAAAAGATTAACTCTTTATTCTGTGGAATTCTTTCCAGCTCAGGAATGAATTGTAGAATTTACTCATCAGCAAGAGGTTGCTAAAAGTTTATAAATGAAATATTGCTAATAGTGTCCATGACTTGAGTGTCCCTGGTTTGGACTGAAAGTAGTGGCAATGATCTTGTAGGCTTGATGGATGTCAGAACAGAGTTACAGACAAATAAATGATCACACACATATATCATTCGCAGACCTTCACTGTAGTCAAGGCAAGAGGCCTGACATTGATCATGTTCTATCTCTGAACAGGTCGTCAGAGTGGTCGTCTGTATTTTTCACACCAATACTGGGAGAGATGGTAAGTTTGTCCAAAACCTGCAGCATTTGCAATCGAATACATTGCAGATAAAGACCCTACATATACTGTATGTGTGTGAACAGTATACTTCCTATCTGTATATGCAAAATCATGTCTTTATACAATGTGTTTATGAGTCTCATTTGCATCTAGATAGGTTCGTTTGTGTGCGTCTGTCTTCCAGCTGAGTCCTGCTGTTTTCCACTGATACCAAGCTGATGTTGTCCTATTTATTGTCTCCCTCCAATAAAAAAGCATGTGCTCCAGCTTTCTTTCTGTGCATCCTCTCCAGAGTGTCAAAGCTTCACAGGCTCATACTTTTTACCCACTCTTCGTCTCGTCTGCAACTGCAGTCACATGGGGAAAAGCATCAGAGACACACAGTGGTTAAAGCCCCCTATAATCACATGTTTGAGAGCCTTGTGGTTCTAAATATGTATTTTTATCGCATAAAAGTTAGTCTAAATGATGAAAGCACGTGGAAAATGTGTGATTTGCATATTAGTGCATCTTTTACAATGTCTACAAGATGCACCTGTCATATGAGTCAATGTTTGATATTCTCCTTCTCAGTGTGTTCACTCCCATAGAGGGCGAGCTTTCAGCAGGTTACTTTGCAGAGAGAAGACCAATGGACAATAATACTTTAAACTCCCATGGGTGACATATATAAACTGGGATTATTTCACCAGAAACAATTACCCAGAGGCAAATAAACATTTGCGTGTCTTGGGACAACTAAATCATGTCGAAATAAAGGAGCTAAACCCTAATAAAGTAGCCCAACAGTAATGACTCAGCTTCAGCTGAAAGGACACTTATTTTTCAAACGTCACTGTTAATTCGCGTGGTCGGAACTTGCTTGTGACTCAGTCAGTATCTCGGGTCCGTCTTGTTCCTCCGCCAGCAGGACGGCAGGAGACACTTCTTTCTCAGAATCACCGTCTCGGACCGTATGGAGACCAAGTCCTGCGTCTTGCGCGCAGCTCCATGTCCCGGACCAGATCCTGAATTAATTTAGAGCAACAGACACTACCTCTGCCTCTGTGGGGACATAAAACATGCGAAACCTTACTCGAGGTGTCTCAGTCGGTGCCCACAAACTCAAACAGGGAACTCCCTCGACGTGTCCAGGCGGTTTCTCCGCGGAGCGCACACTCCTCCAGCATCCGTGAACATGCCTCCGGGTCTGCCTTCCTCTAAAGCCCTCTACATCGGGATGGAGGTGGTGATCGCCGTGTCGTCGGTCATCGGGAACGTGATGGTGGTCTGGGCTGTGCGTATTAACCGGTCTCTGAGAGACACCACCTTTTGTTTCATCGTCTCCCTGGCCTTGGCTGACATTGCGGTCGGGGCTCTTGTCATCCCCCTCGCCATAACCATCAGCATCGGACTCCAGACGCACTTTTACAGCTGCTTGCTGGTCGCCTGCACAGTGCTCGTCCTCACTCAAAGTTCAATCCTGGCGCTTCTGGCTATCGCCATCGACCGTTATCTGAGAGTCAAAATACCCATGAGGTAGGCCTAAAGGTGAATTATTCTACTTCCCAATATCTTGTCTCATTTACAGAAGCCTTTGTGTCTGGACCGCAGCTCGGACCGAGGACAGCCAACAGAGCGGCCATGCAGGATTTTAATTTCAGCTCCAACCAGAAATAGACTGTAATATGTAGTGTGAAGGTGTGTCTAATCATTTTAATTAGTTTACAGTAACCTTAAAGTAGGGCTACATTAATCTGCTTTGACATATCTGCAATATCTCCACGGGATACCGCACGGTGTCAGTGCCTGATAAAAGTCAGGGATTTTCAAGGCTATGACATTTTATGAACAGTTTTTAATACAGTTTAAAAATATATTTAGACTTGTTAATTAATTATTTATTCATATATTTATTTTCAACTACTTAAGTGTCACACCGCCAACACATAATTGTATCCCAAATATAAGCAGTACGCACATATCAAAACATCTTATATTAACTGCCCTCTCCTCAAAATAAATCAAAGATATATAAATACATAAATAAATAAATACACAACACTGATTGTCTGATTGTTAAATATTTCCCTTTAAAATTATTAGGCTAAAGCCTTTTTTTACATGATTTGTTAAGCCCGAATATGCATTTTAGCTGCAAACATATTTGTATCAGACATGGAAGATAGATACTACTTCTGATGTGGTTGATTTATAACTAACTTAATGCTAGACTACCATTTCTGTTGCAGATGTTTTCAAATTTTAAATGCCATCAGAGAGAAACATTCCTCTTGCTTTCCCCATAATTCAATTTGAAACTCAAGTTTCCACTTGAAGTTGGCTAATCAGACAATGAGCCTGGCACAGAATGCATGATTGCTCAATAGGCTCATGGTGGCTGGTTGATGGATTGCATAATTTCTCAAGCTGGCAACCAACGCTCACATATAAACATGCAAACTGTTACTCAGAGGACATATATCACTCTGGTTTCAGTGACAGTTCACAGGAATGATGAATATAATTGACTTAACTGTTCTTTATCAGTGCGCTACCGGCTTTCTCAGCATTTTTCAGCTCACATGACTGGATGTAACTAGGTGTATTATGTACAAAAAATGTATTTTATTTTTCATGAATATTATAAATCACATTCTGTATCAGGTCATACAATATTTCAGCTCAGGATTGGCAGAAAAAGTGATCCAGTTAACCCTTTTTACAGTAACCATTCTGAGAAAATGTGCTTCCATCTGACTGCTGATCCATTATAGCCAGATACTTCCATCTGTTCATTGAATTTAAACGCAAGTGAATTGTCTTTTACTTTCTCTTGCTAAGTGATAATATGAGCCAGAAACTGAGTCCCCCTCCCTCAAACACCCCTGGACTAGAGGGAAACAATTTAACAGCCACTGATTTCTTTTTATAGCAGGGCGGTTTGGAAGCACACTGTCGTGATAAGGTTGGTGTGTCTGGGATTTGAAAATGTCCAAAGTGTTGCCAGTACGCTTAGCTGGAGGATGGGATTTAGCAGGTGGAAATCCCACAGGAAAGTAGAGATAGATCAAGGACAGTCGAGCCCAAAAAGTAATTTTTGGCAGAACGGACAGCTGATCTGTATGCAGACAGACAGCTGAGCTTTACAAGCAGCTGGAAAGAGCGTTTTAAAGTTGAGATAAAAACTGTCTACACATATAGGAATTCCTACTTGAGACGCTCTTTAAACATCCTTTGAGTATTCATTCATACAACCTGTGTTGTGTCTGAGTCACAGTGGCTGAACTCCTGAGTGTGTGCTTTACGTGACAGAGAGTGAAAGGCAAGGGCATGTGAGAGAAAGCAAATGGGGAGGGGGAGGGGGGCGGGGCGGGGGGGGGGGTATAATGATGGTTTGGCTCTGGCACATATCTTAGTGTGTTTCTATGTTAGCATTAGTGAGGTTAGCCAGGGAGCAGGCATGATAAGAGACAAATTGTGAGAGTGAGAGTGTGAGAGTAAGCATGAGCACCTGAGTTGATTTAGCCCTGTCATCTGATTGAGTCAGCGCCGACTCTTTTGAAATATAGGTTGAACTACAAAAATCAACAGTCCATCCTTTCACAGGAATCTGTGATGTCTGCCTGACAATGACTAATTCCGTTCAATAGCAGACCATTGTGTGGGAGAGACAAGATGAGCGACATCCTAAGAACTGCACACAGTTATGCTAGGCAACAATTCCCACAGTCTTCTGAACAGCAGCGATGTCTCGCTTGTGTCAGCTTGACGTTTGCTTTGTAACTGAGAACACAGCAGTGATTTTCAGAGGAAAAAATATCAAACTGAAACTACCTCACCTCTTGCTACAGGGCAACAAAGAGACAACCCCAGACAGTTACTATTTTTCAGAGTAGTATTGTGCTCAATAAAGGACTTGTAATGTGATGTATAACTAAGGTATTGGTCAATGTTCTTTATGAACATATCCATGAAATTTACAGACTCTATGTTACTGTGGAGCAGTTTAATCTACAGGTGGATGTCTACTAGCCACTTAACCTAACTGCCTATAAACTTGGGCAGCACAATACAAATATTCTGAACAAGGATTTCCTTTTATGAATGTTAGGAAAATATCAGATAATTTCTAAGACAATTCATATACAATAAAATGCACCACTGCTTAATTGAACACACTCATTTGCTGCTCCAGCCTGACATGGTCTTGTATGACCAGTAGCTTATGGTTACAAAATGTTAATGTTAGCAAACTTATGCTAGATAGGGCAACAGTGGATACTGTTCAACAAAAGTTACATAGTCTTTCTTTGAGGTCTTAAAGCCCCAACTCATTATTGTAGGCTTTACTCCAGGGCTGGTTGGTCATCTCTGACATTTCATCGTCGGTACTTGTTCTATATAAAGCCATTCTGAGTAAACTGCAATCATACATTTCTACTTTCAGTACACAGAAATCTGAATGTAGTTAAAGTTAAAGAATCTAAAGATATGGTCTTGTTGTCCGTTCCATGGGCACAGACTGAAAAGGGAAAGAAAGCTTTGTCTGATTTTAAAGCTCTTATAAGTGCAATGGGGAATGAATCAGTTGGTACTTGTTACTATTTGTAGGTATTTTAATATTTCGTATTTAGTTAATATTTCTTGTGGTTATTGTTTTTGTCTGTAACATTTGATGCTGCTGTCGTGGTCGGGTCGGCCTTGTAAAGGAGATTGTTGATCTCAAAAGATCTTAACTGATTAAACATGGGTTAAACAAAAACAAACACTCCACGATAGAATCGCTAAAGTTATTAGCTTCACAAAAGGAGTATTTGTTGTAAATATTTTGCAGTGATTATACATGTTGTATTGGACTAAATTAAAAACAAGACCTTCTCCCTTGTTGCCATAGCTACAAGCGGGTGGTGACTCCTCGACGAGCTGGCACGGCCGTGTTATTGTGTTGGCTGGTGTCCATCATAGTTGGTCTCACGCCCATGTTGGGTTGGAATAACCTGCAGCTTCTCCGTGACAATGGCTCCCTGGTCACTGATGACCTCTTGGTGACCTGTGAGTTTGAGACAGTCATCAGCATGGACTACATGGTCTACTTCAACTTCTTTGGCTGGGTGCTGCCCCCTCTGCTCGTCATGCTGGCCATCTATGTCGAGATCTTCTACATGATCCACAAGCAGCTCAACAAGAAGGTGAGGTTTTTCTCTTCTTGTGGTCGCTTTGTTTGATATGCAGCAAATAAAAGAATTTTTTTTTTGCTATTAAAACAGACTTAATGTGAACTAATTAAACTAAATCTAAATTTATACGCTGACGATGTTCTCCTTTATTTCTTTGTAGGTGACGGCTAGCCACACAGACCCCAGCCGTTACTTTGGCAAGGAGCTCAAGTTAGCCAAGTCGCTCGCCCTTGTTCTTTTCCTCTTCGCAGTCAGCTGGCTCCCTCTTCACATCCTCAACTGTATCACCCTCTTTTGCCCTGCCTGTGATAAGCCAATGTTCCTCATTTACATCGCCATCATCCTCACCCACGGCAACTCGGCCGTCAACCCCATCGTGTACGCTTTCCGCATCAAGAAATTTCGCACAGCGTTCCGGAAAATCTGGAAACAGTATGTGCTTTGTCAGGATCCAGTGGGTCGGCTTCCTCAAAGAGGGAGCCAGAGAGGACAGAGTCATGAGAGGAGGCTGAGGCAGCATGATGATGATGATGATGATGTGTGACCCTTGGCAACTAATTGGATTGCTGTGTAACTGTTAAGTTTCACCCCATTGGTTCACAGAATGGAAAAAACAAAATTTTCATGCTCGAGGGGTTACTGGTCAAAACGTCCTAATGCCATCACAGGATGTCAGAGGGATGAAAGAGATGAGGGAACTCCATAGTGGACTGACTGATTTATTCCATCCAAGAGGACAGGATGTGGACATCCTGTCCTCCCAGAATGAGGACAGGATGACAAATCGGCATGGAGACTGGATAAACATCCTAAATCAGACTTTGATTTGAATAAGACTGATTGTTTATTTACAAAATGAAGACGTCGAATGACATAAAAGGCTTCTCATCAGTTTCAACACCAACCTGTTGAACTTGAATCAGTAAGTTAAGTGTATATCTGTAGCACATCTGGTACAAATACCAGAAGTAGTGTACGCTGTATTGTATTTCTGATCTGAATTCAAATTAAAACTCATGGCCTTTCTTATGTGAATAGTCACAAATAGTTGCGCATCGTATTGTCTGCTACATTTACATGCTTAGTTCTGTGGCCTTAAGGATAGAAAATGTAAGAACTATTGTTTTAATCGTGTTAATCTGGTCAACCAATGGTGAGCAAGCAGGAAGTTTGCGCAACCAGCTTGTTGCTTTGAGATAGGACACAGGATGTACTGACTGGCTGGATGAAAACATGTAAAATTTACTCATTTTGACTTACAACCAAGGATCTTTGGTGCGATGAATGTCTGGTTTCACTGTGCTAATGTTAGTTGCACAGTAACTCATTAGACTCATGGCCATTACAGATAGGCGGTGCAATTCAGCGTATGTGAAGGCTACGGTTTGTTTTTACATTTTTGAGACAATTTGACTGACAGAATGACTAATAATAGCTTATAGTTATAGCTGAAAATAGCATCCAGGCTAAAAGAAAAAATACCTGATGCTCCTCTTTAAACATTTGTCAACATGGACAATGGTAAAAAAAAAACTGCGAAGCCACCTATTAGTAACTTTATTAACTGTGGCTGCAGGATGTGAATCTAAAGAATGTTGGAGCTCCTCCAGCCAATAAGCTTCATTCGATCTGGGTGATTATGATTTAAACCCTATAATGTACCTCTTCTGTACATATCTCCAGATCCTTTTCACGGCTGACAAGTGTTTTCCTTTTCACATTTTTCCCCGATTCTTTGTGACAAAGTAGGTACACCAATGTAGTATCATCACGTACTCTCTGTCATTTCTGTTAGTAAACATACCAGTGTTGCCCTTTAAAATTAGTGAGATTAGATGTTGGGAATGCTGGCACTTTTAATGTGTACTGTATGTAACTAATATATGTCTACATGTGAAGAGTGTGGAGGTACCGTATACAATTATCCTCAGTGAGCCAACAGCTGTTTATCTCTGGCACATCCGTATACAGCTGTTGATTGAGTTAGCAGACTGGGAAATTCACCCTTCAAGCATCACATTTGATTTCTTTTAATGAGGTCAAGAAAGTGACCAAAATTTGTAACAGCATACGGTGACCCCTAATTTAGATTCATAATGCTGTACGTGCATTAGCAGGTGGAAGTTTGAGAATCCACTCTGTGCTTTATGACAGAAATAGCATCTAATTTTCTCTCCATGCTTCTCTGTATCAAGGCTAAAGTCATCAGGGGTGGGAGGCCATTATTCTGTGCACACATTGATCCTCTGTCACTCGGCAGAGAGAACTACCCATGTGTGAATAAGGGAGGAGGTTATTAGGGTGTAGGAGTCCAGGGGTGATGTGGGCCAGGGTGGGAGGATTATTCTGTTTACGAGGGAACCAGAAAGCGAGAGTGCAGCTGTGGAAGTCAACAGAATCAGAATCAGTTATGCGTGCAGAGACAAGGAATTTGAGTCAAAGATTTAGGAGTTTTCGTCTCTGTGGAGGTCAACAACAAGGCCACCACGATTCTTTTCCATCAAATAAACAGGCCTGTTAATGTGATAGTGTTGATCTCTGTCTTAACCTAACGTGGCACTGTGTGTTACAAGAGTACACACACACACACACACACACACATCACACACACATGTCTTCGTCAAACAAGTGTACTCACTGTATTTCCAATGCTACTCTTGTCATAATGTTTCCAAGTAATACTTTTCTCATTTTGTACTCCTGTGAAATGCTTATAAATCTACTATGTGTAGAATTTATTACACACTATATACAAGATATTAAGCCTATAGCATTTTCAAATTATTTTAGAAATGTATTTTGAAAAGAGACGCTATGCATGTAATGAGACGAAACTGAAACACTGTCCGTGACACATCCAAAACTGATGGACCGCCATAGCTTGAAGCATAGGGGCACTGACCAAGCGTCTGTATTTGATGAGTTGGTAGTGAGAACGTGTTGGCCCTCAGGAAATATATGCATGGTGGGTGATAATGATAGGATTACACATTGTTTAAAACGGTATCCTTTTTTATAACCCCACTGGGGGGCGCCAATGTTGGACATTTGTAATTCTACACATTGTGGTTTTAAGTTTTGATCTGCTTACCTTGACTGTGGTAAATGAAACACAATTTGTGCAAAATGTTCCGATGTATGAAGAAAATTCATGGCTTATACATTGTACATGTAGAAACTGTTCAGAATCAGAATCAAGTGCTGAATGTTCAGAGTGTGATAATATGGTGAACTGTTTTGTGAAATCTCTAATTATGAAGGACTACATGAATAAATAGGTCAATAGATGGAGTGAAGACACCAAAAGCAGACTCTTAATCTCAGCTGAATGTGAATATTTTGCCAATGCAGTTTATGCTAACTGCTGTGCATATACATTTCCATCAAACACTAGAGAAAGAAAATAACATTGCTTTTTATCATGGACGCTGACTAAGAATTTGATAACAGTTGATAAGTTATTTTGATATTCAACAGAACTTATTTGGCGATTGCAACAACACAACATCATTACCAGGAAATCTCTTTCTCTTTCTCTGTTGCTCACTCTTTCTGTCAAATGCACATTCTCATACAGTCAAGTCAAGTTCATGTATAGCCTAAAATCACAGGTTTGTCCCAGAGGGCTGCACAATCGTCAAAGTATATGACATACCGTTGGTCAGTGTCCATAATACTTTTAGATTTCATTTTATGAAATGATATTAAAGAGATCTTTGTTTTTATGAAACTTGTATCGAGGGGAAACATGTTAACTGCATAGACTTTTTTCTCAGGATTCATTTTGACTTGTAAACCACAGGTGTCTCCAATAATATGAATTGCTGCACCGCACTGCACCACTTTCTGCAACAGAGCACATCATTAATATTATTGGTTACACCTGTAATTTCTCTGCTCTGACGAGTCAAAATATCGAATGTGAAAAAGGCACAAAATTCATTTGGGAACAACAAAGTCACAAGAATGTGCTGATGCTAGCAAAATTGTCAAGGTCCATGTATGTTTTTATGGCAATGAACTGAAGCTTCATTCTACAAATAATCTCTTCAAGGCCCAATAATCTTTTTTTTCCAGAAATTGCTAAAAAGTGTATATAGTGTATGACTGAGGTGTGTTTTTAATTATTCTAAATAATGCCCCTGGGTTACGATACTTAAAAAATGGAAACACATTCTCAAAGGCAGTGTTTGTTGGAACTGTTCACCGTATAGAGTGAATGGATTTCAGCTCCTTTTCCCCTTCACCCTGTAAAGCCTTTAGCGGTGGATTTGCTTCCCAGCTGGTTTGGCTTGCCTGGCCCAGATGTCCCCCGCCATGTCTCACAGAGTTAGTGTGGAGTTGATGCAGACTTCCAAACAGCAGCACAGAGAGGTGTGACTGTGTAGACCGCTGGACTTCGGGAGTGGTCGTGAATATCTGCTACAGGCCAAGAATTCTCATTCTTGGCCTGTAGCAGATATTCACGACCACTCCCGAAGTCGTGGCTCTATATTACTTCAAATCAAACAAATGCACTACATGACAAGCACATTTATGTAACTTCAATTTAATTGTTCTGTCAAGACTGTTTGAGTTGTGTGTTGGGTCAAGACTGTCAACAAGAATGTCTCTACGCACTCCCATGACTCTCCATCTTTCTCATAGAGGTGAAAACCTACAGTCAGATACCTTTGCACCAGAGAGCTGCAGGCTCTGTGATCGAAAAAACATAAATAAAACTGGAAAAACAACATTTGTTTTTACATGTCCACCCTCCAAGCATGCATTATGCAAAATAGAAGAGAACTTGCATATAAACAGCATATCAAATTTGATCCAGAATTGTTTGGTTCCTCTCTTGGTCCCTTAAAATCCCTCCATGTAGATTATGTTGCTACGGCAGGTTTTAAAATATGTGGTCATCTTTCACAGGATGTTCTAGTGATTGAAAGTGGTCAGCGCTGCACTCTGCTGGTTACTGCACAGCAGTGGAACTACATACTGTATGAGGCAACACTGAGGAGACTTAAAAAACTTTAAAAAATAATGCACGTCCTTGTCCATAATTCTCTAATTAATTGATGACAATCAGCATCAGTCTTAGAAAGTACTTAGTCCCAAAATCATTTAACATAATTTAATATCATCTAAATATTTTTCTACCACTGTAGATCCTGTTTTTTGTGATCCAGTATTTGAGAATATAGATTAAATGGATATATAATACGATTGTCAGTGATCAAATAAAAACATATCTACAGTACTAAAGTCTTGCTATTTAAAAAGAATGTTAACACTATTTTATAGTGTATTTGAATGGCATATTACTGTATGTTTTTGTGACGTGTTTCTTCCATTTCTCAAGCTCGATTATACCAGCAGGTTGTCAGCATAGAAACCCTCCAAACCTGCACCAACAGTACAGCTATTATTCTGAAAATAATCATTTTTTTATTTTTATAAAATGCTTAACCATGCTTGTTTGAAATAAAACCATGTGTCAATGTTTTATCCAGAATTAAATAATTCAGGAATCATTTTCCCATTTTCATTGAAATCATTAAAAAAAGGTGCCCTTTCAATCAAGTTTTCAACAAGCTGCGAATAAAACCAAAGCTACTGTAAAACATTTAATTCAAATGATTTGGTGAACTTTATTCAAGATATCAAAGTTTCCAAATATGCCAAATGCTTCCCACTCATCTGTTCACAAACATGTATAAAACAACAACAGTTCATATTCATATTCCCTTTAAAAAATTTTCCGCCAATGTAAAAATTGCATGCATTGTGTAAAATGTGACCAGAAGTTGAATATAACTGAATGTAATTAAGACACTCTGCAGATTCAAAAAAACAAAAAGACAAGGTCTAATAGCTTAAGACATAATAGGGTACCCGTATGTTTCGTGCAAAAATAAGTAACAGAAACACTTAAATTACATGAAATCAGTTTGATTAAGCCCCAAAAATGGAATTTCCTTATCTTGTAAACAGTTTAGACACACATGGATAGTAAAGTGTGGATGTGGTCGGTTTAACAGCTTAATTGTTGTTACATTGATTTGGCAAGAGCTTTTTTCTACTGTGATTTGTAAATAAGAAGGCAAGCAAAAAGAGACACATCAGCTAAATTAAATCATTTAAAATGAATTTACTTGAGTGAGAAGCTCCATAGATCAATCCACATGCTTGGAAATAAATACATGAAACTGAAGACTTCACTGCTGATCACTCAAAACTCCTCTGGAGACAATCAAGATATGTTTATACTAATGCAAGGAGGGAAGTAGTGGAGAAAATCACAGACATATAAGTAATATAATTTTATGTTAAGTGTTTTCTGATGAAAAAACTAATTCATCATTTTAAACTGTCACACATAAAACACACATGATGCCATTAACCTGTGACATGCACCTGCATCACTATAACATGGTATTAGAGCCAGATTGTCTAAAAGTGAAACCTTCCTGCCTGCGTGTCAACATAACCCAGAGCAGACAGAGGGCAGTGGCTCCACGAGGTCATGTGGTGGAATATTGTTGATCAGGTGAGCATACTTCACAGCAGAAAGGCTGGTTGGGCAAGATTCAGACTCAAACCACTTTGTCCTGAAACAAACCAAAGAAATACAACATTACAGATTGTCAAAAACTCATGAGTCAGTCAGATGTACAGATGTAGCTCTGGTATTAATCTTGTTTTAACTGCATGGTTTTTCAGTGTGTTGATAAAACTAATTACATCGTGCAGAAGATTCAAAACACTTAACCTTTGTACTGTTTGTAATGTTTTTGCTGTGTAATCAAGTAGTAAATGGCTGCAATATTAATGCAGGATACACACACAGTAGACACGGATGCAAATTCTAACGTAGCACTGTGCATCTGGTCAATCTCAGTTTTTAAAATGACTAAAAATACATGTTTAATAAGTGTTTGGTGGTTACGTGTCGTTTCAGTTACTGGTGATATAAAGAAATACGATCCACTAAATGCGGTATTAAAACTATAATAAACTTGTCTGCTATTTCCTGTTAAGTCAATGCAGAAATGTTACTCGCGTTCAGCGCAGTGTTATTTCACAAGAATTTAAGCTGCTGGTTAAACACAAGATCACTATGCTGTACTTCTTCAGGCATTTGATGTCCAGTAAGGCGTGGTGCTTTATAAAACGGGAAGAGGAAGCGCTTTAACTAAAGAATAATTTCTTGTGAAATCAGGTAGGTTTATGAAAAGCAAAATAAACTTAACTTACATGACATTACAAAAACACTTACAATAATGACAAGTGTTTTTTTCTTAAAGAATCAAAGATCTCATCAAATTTACTTCCTCTTCACCTACATCATGAGTTGCTTGTGAAAACAGTTGCACCTAAAAGTCAGTGGTTGCACAATGTGAAAGGAAACTGTCATTTATTTGAAGTGTGTGCACCACTGGGTTTGGTCTCATAAATATTTACACTCGTCAGGTGCAAAGTGCTGGTGTTGTTCTAAACCTTAACCCTTGCACTAATTAACATCCAATCTCATCAGAAACATATTAAGTTTTCTGTGCCATGTTATATTGTAGTTTTCCACCAGTCTCGACCTGTGCAAGTGATGAATACATAAAACTAGAATTATCACCTTGCGGTTGAATGCATCCGCCAGCCAGTCACGTTGCAGTTTAAACAGTTGTGTGAAATTGTCATAATTAGCATATGAAAGGTTATGGCCAAAAAAAAGTGTTTTGTGAGGTCACAGTGACCACCAACTTCTAAATAATTCAACCTTGAATGCAAGCGGACGTTTGTGCCAAATTTGAATAAATTCGCTCAAGGCGTTCCCGAGTTATCGAGCAGAGAACCCGAAAACGCGTCCATCCACCCTTGTCGCTTCTGAAGAGGCATTAAAAACCTTCTTACCCATCCACCTTGCGCCGTCACCCATTTGCCCACACGCCTGGTTAGGAATGCAGCCATGACACTCTGGATTTTATTTTTCAGCTCTGGTAAGGATTTCTTGACATAAAGTCCGAGGGCCACCGAGGCCTTGATCAGCTGTAGCTCTGAAACCACTTCAGCCCTCTGAGAGACATGAGTCTGGCAGATGGCATCCACGCCATGGCGAAATGCTGCTTCTAGGGCCTGGGGAAGATGAGACAGGGGTCCAGATATTATAGAGCGGCAAAATCAATGTAAAGACATCACAGTAGATATAAAGGTGGGTCCTGACTACACCTAAAATGCCCCAGTTAACTTAATTTAAAAGATTGGAAACAGAAAAACCCATTCTGACTTAATGTTGGATCAATCTTCATTTTTGGTGGGAAAATTCCAGATTTTACAATTTCGGCAGAATTGAGCTACCGGTGATCGACTTTAGTCAGTCAGAGGACACCGCTGTCTGAGGCAAATTTGTGACGTGTGATTTTGGGCTATACAAAATAAATGAAATTGTAATTGAATTGCAATGAGTCAATGGTTTTCATTGGACACATGTTTACACAGAAGAAATGGTCCCTATGAAAACTGCTCAAAATCTAGACAAACACCAAAATTAACTGCAGGGATGGAAATCACTGGACGCAAATGAGAAAAAATAATGTCTAATGTCTAGTAATCCCACATTTACTAATGAATCTAAATTTCAACTGTTTTTGTGGTGCATTTACACCACAAAAAAATGTTGGTGTTGCGGCAGCACAAGGACATAAATAAAGTAGGACAAAAAAGTTAAATAGAAATACTTAAAAGTATATAAAAGTAAGAATAGAAACAAAAATAAATAATTTTCACTGTGTGTACCTCTTTTGCTACTGCTTGCTTCAGGTCAGCCACAACAGCTTTAAATTTGACATCATTGTTCAGGGAATCAGCCACAGACTTCAGTTTGTCAGCTATTAGAACTGGGTCAAAAGTGTCCTCTGAAGAAAAACAAACACACATGTCAAGTTTTAACAGGCTAAACATTAGTATACTGTAGGAGCTTAACCAAAGGGGGCGTTCTCAGCCCACCTACCCTGTCCTTGTCAACAACAACAACAACAACAACAACAACAACACAACACAATAACAAGCTGTAGGTGCTGAGACAGATTAATACAGGTTAATAGTGACGTACAAGAGTAAAATGTCACCTATTTAAGGGGTTGAAAAACAAAACTTGTGAGGCGACTAGTCCTCCATCGTGCTGCACTGGAAAGAATCAATAACCCAAAAATAATGGAACATAATAATCAAGATACACCATCAGCTGGGGTTATGAAACAAAAAAACAAACAAGGCCCACTAGGTTGAGAAAACAAACAAACCCTGGAGGTCATTCAAGAAGCCTGATCTAGGAAATACAAAACCAGAGAGCACAGCCACCTTATTAACAAAGCTCTGGTGAGCGTTGTAAAGTATATAGACATAAAACACACACAGCAACGTATCATTTAGTAGTTATATAGCTTGTAATGCCAAACAACAAACGCAGTGCACCCTTCATACACGTAGGCTAACGTTAGATAACGATACTTTGTTTTAAAAATGACATCGACTGTACTAAAAAACACATTAAATACAGTAAACCCTAATGTATGAGACACTAGAGCCTAGAGTCAGTTCCTAGTCACATGAAAGTGAAAGCTAACCGACTGTATCACAGTTAACGAACACCGACTCGGTACCGACTCATCTCGTCTTTAACTAACCGTCGCTCTTTGATGGTGAGCTGTCAGTCTCCAATTGGGCGTCAAAACAACGACGTGCATTGTTGTGCTCTTTCTCGTCCTCGTCCTCGAACAGACACTGGATTATTTGATCGGTCTGCCACTCGACACTGAAAGGTGTAGTCGGAGCCATTGCTGCTGTCTGACTGACCGCGCAGCCGCAGACGGAGGGTTGCTTACTATTGCACTTCCGGTTTTAAAGGCAAGACAAGTCAAGGCAAGTTTATTTGTATAGCACATTTCAATTACAAGCATTAGAACATAATGCAAAATAAAAGATTTAAAACAATTAAGAACAGTCATTTAAACATTAAAAATAGTCAGTAAATCATTAAAAAGCTAAAAAATAGAATAAAAGTTGTAGTGCAGTTTAAGAAATAAAATACAGTAGTGAAGAGTATTATGATTTTGAAGCTGTGAAATTGATAAAGTGTTTTTAGGATAATATTCCATTGAAGAGTATTATGATTTTGGGAACTATGTAATTATTAAAGAAATGTCTGCATGGTAATATTGAATTGTACCGCCAGGAGTTAGTGAGAGACACTCAAAATGACCAGTTGCATTGAACGCACCTGAGAAGGTCACGTGCCTGGAGGCGTGGTCATAATGGCGCAGTGAGACACCGGAGACTTTTGTTTTTCTCGGATGCTAATGAAGACCCCCCCAGTCCCCACACAGACAGGGCGGGGAGTTTTTGGCCCAACGAACTTTGCTCCTATCGCCAGGAGGGACGCTGCAGGGTGCCGGCTGTGCACCAATGGACATTGCTTACTTTTTGAACCAATGGGATGATTTCACACCTTTTCGGGTGCTATATATTCAATGTGCGTCTTTTGTTCAGGATTCGACGGTGGAAGCCAGAGACAGGTAGCTGCGAGCAGACTGTGGATCGCGGAAGCCGGCGAATCCTCAGCTGAGATTTTTGTACCTTCTATCACAACGACTTTTTACTTTATTAAATGCACTTTATTATAACTGTTCGATCCACGACGTCCTTTGTTCATCCGGAGCCTTTCTAAAACACGACAGTAGTGAAATGCAGAAATTTATTAATATCCTTGAATCGGGTTCAATTACAGGCAACAGAAAACGGAAGAGTCTTCAATCTGGATTTAAAGGCTCTGAGGGTCTCTGAGGGTCTCTCAGGGCCTCAGCAGACCTGCAGATTTCAGGGACCTTGTTCCAGATATGTGGAGCAGAAAAACTGAACGCTGCTTCTCCATGTTTAGTTCTGAGTCTTGGAACAGAAAGTAAACCAGACCCAGATGACCTCAGGGGTCGGGATGGTTCATAAGGTAGCAGCAGATCAGACATGTATTTAGGCCCTAAACCATTTAGTGTCCGTCATCACAACCACAGACTGTGTGGTCACAACCCACAAGGAGTTATTCAGAGGAAAGTACAGAGCTTAATTGCTGGTTGTACAGTTTCATTGTTTTACAGGTCTGAACATCCAGCTTTTTGACACATTTCAGCATGTTTATTGTTCCTTGAACATTACAGAGCGTTTTAGTGGACCAAGACACTGACGTGTCTCTAGTGGCATGTATCCATGCAGATTTATTTTGTATTTATTTGTCCAGGTTTTGAGACATCATCTGTCTTTTGAGATTTCTGTCTCCACCTTTAATACAAATGATACAAATTAGGTCAGCGTGATTTAATTGGTGATGCTCACAGCATTATTATTATTAGTTTTAAGTCAACAGCAACATCTTCTGCCCAACACAGAAGAGGTGAGAGGATAATCCACTGAATTAACTGTACTTTTTCCATTGAAATAGTGTAATAAGAAATAACCCTGAAACTGTCCTTGAAAATTTCCACTCACCTTCATTGTATTGGGATGAAGGCAGAAATCTCAAACAGATATCACAATACTGACAAACGGAAAATAACAGACCTTGCATTAAAGCTGAAGCATTTTATAGTGGAGGTGCCTCCTGACATCGGCCTCCTGACATTGGTTTACCTCAACGCTAGCTTATATATTGATTGTGGCATGTGATAAGCAGTATCAGCTCATGTTTACGCTGGAGGAAATGAAATAGTCGGTCGTCTTTTCAAAAAAGTGGATGACGTGGAAAGAGGCATCCATCCATCCATTATCTATAAACCCTTATCCTTTATGGGCTGGAGCCGATCAGCTGACATTGGGCAAGAGGCGGGGTTCACCCTGGACAGGTTGCCAGACTTTCACAGGTTGGACACATACAGAGAGACAACCATTCACACTCACACCTACTGGACTTGTTGTGAGCTGACAGTATTAACCACTGCAGCACTGTGGTGCCCTGGAAAGAAGTAATAACCAAAAAACAATGGAACATAATTAAGATAAACCATCAGCTAGGACCAAGGGACCAGAAAGAAGGTCTACAAACTCTGGAGGTCATTAAAGAAGCCTGATCGGCAGGTGATTTGAATGCTTGGAGACCACATACCTTCGTAACAAAGCGCATACAACACACACAGCAACGTATTATTTGGTAGTCATCCCAACCAGAAATACATTGAGAGTTTACAATGAAAAGCTTGTAAAGCCGTTGACACTTCAAATATTTGTTTATACATGTCTCTTTCCCACTAAGTGTTACATTTATATATTATGCATGCACACAGATTACTGTACAATCATTATTTACAGGACATCAAGAGATAAAGCGCGCTAGTTTTTATTCTTGCCATATAATTAGAGACTGATTTACATCTGGGGTACCAGGATAAATAACTGTAATTAACTACTTAGAGGGACAAGCTTCAGTCTGAGGCCTGGCGACTGACAACCTTTTGTCATGATGAAAATTTAGCTCAAATCATAGCTCTGTGCTCTTCTCAAAAATTCAAATAAAGTAATTTGTGTGGGTTCATTTTGTTGTTTTAATGTGTGTTAATATGCTAGACAGATGGAAACAGTGGTTCACAGTCAGGGTGACAGTGATGCATCAAACTAAATCAGGCACTAATGACTTCTCTCATATGCTATTGTCGTTTTTATTGCTCACATCAGGGGACTCCACTCCTACAGAGCACTAGCAACATGCTTTTTTGAAAGCCAGACTAGAGATGGAATTAAAGACTTTGTCATTAGACTATTACCAAATTTGACTAACTTACTTTAAATAAAATCTTAAAAAAAAAAAAAAAATCATAAGTAAAACAGTTTGTCCCATATTTGACCACTGTTGACCTGAGTGATGGTCAAACACACCGACACACTAGCTGTTCGTGTGTTTTACCTCCAGAAGATGGTGACATTCCCCCATTCATGATGTTCTTTGTTATGCGCTGCCCCACCCTGGTTCACATACACTCACACAAACACTGTGACTGAAAAAAAGATTGAAGTTGATCACCAAAACAATTCAATTCTTTTACCGCAGCATCTACATTATTTACATTTCTAATTATAACAGGTGTCCACCGGTGTTCATGCATATATGTATTAGCTTGGTGTGCACACATATCAGGAGGATGGCATGCAGAGACGAGCAGCAGCAGAACACCACATCACGACAAAATGCATACACACCATCACACTGACTGATTTAATCACCAACAATGAGGTATTTGCACATCTCCATCCAGCAGTCACTTGTCTACGAGCTGAACCAACCATGCACATGGTTGTATAAGGATGAGGTAATTTAATCATCATTCCATAACAGAATTTAGGTGTGCAGGTAGTAACAATTTTTTTGGTTCCCTCTACCAGGCAAAATAGCATCTACTTTGGGAACAGCTTTATGTCTTAGGGTCTGCAATATATTATAAGTCTTGTAGCACTCTGGCAGCTGCCTTATTTGTGAGGACTGACAGAGAAGATGAAAACAATGAAAGAGCATGTTTCATCCTAACATCGTACTTTGGCATGTCTGAGAAAATATATGAAAATTGGGTTGCCCAGTCATGCAATTCCATCTTATCTGGAAGGAATAACGTCTTAAATTAGGAATCGTACAACAGGATAATCAGCGGAGCTGTCGCATACACTTCTGTGCTGTCTGATCCACTAAAGTCAGTTTGATGGCACAAACACAGAAAATTGGCTGCAGATGAAATAAACATCATCAAGGCTCATGTACTTGTTAACCAACACTTCACATTGATACAGGAAAAAAGGCTTTCTAACAGAACCCTTGGGTGTAACCAATTATCAACAAACCATTTCATATTAACACAGGATTTTGTTTTTTGGTTTGCTTTTTTGCAACATTACAGCACACATATTTTTGAGTCTCTTTAAGCAGGCAAACCTTTAGTAAACTTTCACAGGAATAAATATGCTAGTGTCAGGAGAAACTCCATTGTTATGAAGTGTTATGATGAAACCGATTATAAAGACTAGAAGTAAAATGCATGCAAAAAACACTGATTTGGTGGATGACGGGAAGGTGCTTGACTTCCAACATACATTTAATGAATAATGTTTGAAGGAGACAGTCAAATCATTCAAGAATATAACATGCAGTGGCAAGATGTTGTATTGGTCTTTTATTCAAAAGTGAAGTCAGAATTTTCCTTTACACTAAAATTCTCACAAGCCCACATTTAACCAGAAATAGAATTGCAACCGTTGTCTCATTAATGCAAATAAGTATTTCTACTGGTTCCTTTCCTCTGACATAACAGTTAATATTGTGAATAGGTCACTGAGGAGGAAAGAGGGGAAACAGAGGAGATACAACCTTGACACCAATAATACACAGGCAATGTTCGCATTGATTTACAACGAATCAATAAATAAATATACAGAAAGATAGAGTTTGCTGTTATAAGGACATGTGAAATGGATCTCTGTGTTTACCACCATGAAATGAGGCTGGTGAGGTTTGACGGTGGATGGTGGGAGCACCGCTGTCAGCAGCATCACTTTGTTTTCTGTGTGCGTGATCATAGAACCAAAGGCAGTAATTCTGTGGCTTTTAAATCAGGAGAAGCCAGTGAAGAGATGCTTTCAATTCTTCTCAGCTTAGCTGGGATCCTATCCTCTGGCTCTGTGTAATGACATATCTGATCAATAGTTGCAGGTTTTGTTGTTTTTCACCCATTGCTGGCACCACGAAATGTTCCCAGCATGTCAATCTGAATTGTTCCACATTCTTGCACCTTTGTGCTGGTGTTCTGGAATATTTTTACAAAAGCACAAAGTCCTGATTTGAAATTCTCTCCTAAATTTCTTTAAAACAATCGATAATGTATGTATGCCTTTGTGCCAATTGCCACTGTCAATCAACATCAAATAAATTAGATGATGAATTATTACCGGATAAAATAAAATAAAATCACAAGCTACTCAGCAGTAGGCTGAATTAAGTCATTTAAATGAGCTCCAACTTGCAGCGGCAACATTAAAGTGATGCATTAATAATTAAATTCTGATTATACAATATATTCTGAAAGGGGCCATTCTGCATTATGAGTACTTTTACATTTGCTTCTCTGGATATACTACATAATGCACATTTTTTCCGGTGCTTTACTTCAGTCCAATTTGAAATGCATGACTTTTATGAGTTGCTCTGCTAAGCTAACCTCTATTGCAAACTCCTGCTACAACTGCTGCAGGTGAAGTCAGCACACCATTAGCTGGCTAGCTAAGCTGCCACAGGTTCACGTGGCGTGATGCAGGTCTGAGAAGGCATCGCGGTTGCGCTGCTCCCCGCTGGTCTTTAGCTGCTGTTTGGCTGCTTGGCCTCACTTCAAGCCAGAATCTGGAGTTTCCTCTGCGACCGCGACAGCTCTTCTCAAAGGTCACAACCTCTGCTCAGATACCTGGGACCTCTGCTTCACATCAGCAAAGTTAAGTGCTAGCTGTTTATGCTAATATGCATGTCAAGAGTGGACACGTTGACTCTGTTCTGTTGAAGTCAGACTACTGGCTGTTTCTCTGTGATCTGCTTGTGATGTCTTGGTGACAACTGGCTGTAAAGTTTTGCTCACAATGCTGCTAATACCTTGCATTGTTGTATTGTATTGCACAGGCTTTTTTTTTTTTTGCGCATTTATTATGATTCCTCATTGTGGTGTGTCCTCGCTGTTAATGAACCTAATGTTGAAATATGAATATTCAAGTTATGGGCTGAATTGATTTCCCTTCAGACTGTTGCCTTTTGTTTTTTTGGGGGGCGGAGGGGGGGCTTCTGTTAGCTCTGCAAACCCAGGTGGCAGGTAGAGGTTGATATTTAGTATCTGGGCTTTAGGGATGTAAACTACTGCGGTGAGTCAATGTGTCAGTTTGCTTTTACAATTCCTAACATTAACTGCTGAGTTCCTGTACATTGCTGCTACACTCAACAGTAGGCTTACTCATTGCGGCTGCACATCAGATCACTAGCTGGGTTTAAATGTATCCATCTTAATTCATTAGATGGTGTGTTCCCCTTGTTGAAGGTGCTTTGTTTGTGCTTTGTGTCACATGTCGGCTGGTGTCTGGCCCACACGTGGTAGATTGTGTGACTGTGACTGTGACTGTGGCTCAGCGGTAGAGCAGGATCATCCTTCAATCGGAGGATTGGCAGTTCGATCCCTGGCTTGGCTAGTCCATGTCGATGTGTCCTTGGGCAAGACACTTAACTCCAAATTGCTCCCGCATGCTGTGCCTGCAGTGTGAATGTGTGAATGTTAGCTAGAGTCCTGATGGGCAGATGGCACCATTCATGGTAGTCCCTGTCATCAGTGTATGAATGGGTGAATGATGACATGTAGTGTTAAAGCGCTTTGAGTGGTCGGAAGACTAGCAAAGCACTATACAAGTACAGTCCATTTACCATTTAGAGTCCATATAATAGCTTGTGTTGAGATCTTTATCTTGTGGTTTATTTTCATCACTCCCCACATTTCTGCTGTGCTGAGCTTGTTTTCTTGTGGGGAATGATGAGGTGAGGGTCAACACCTCAAATATCTACTCTCTGTTTTCCGTGTTGGCTGAACTGAACTAATAATAATGTATGGCGTAAGCTGAATGTTAATTTTACATCCTAAATCATTTAGATCCTCCAACCACATGTCGTCACAATCGTACTATGTACCTCATCATTATTGTTTGTGCCTCAGATGGGTATATTGTCTAATATGCCAAAGAATGAAGGAACTATATTCTTTGTGTTGAAACAAATACCGGTCCCAATTTTTTGGGATTTTCTCAGACAATATTCAAATCCTGAAATATTTCCTGCATAAAATATTTATTTATATACAGTATAACTTTTGTTTTGGTTTCAAAGTCCAATGCAGTGATGAGGGTGCAGCTCATGAATTATTGATCATGATTGGACTATGACTGACAGTAAGGTTACATCCACATGACAACTTACCCTTGATGGTAAAGATCGGCGCCCATCTTTTAATTGTGTGTTTTGGTTTGTTAGTTCTCTGGAGGAAACGAATGTCGACTTTCAAGTCCATAAATTAATTCTCAAGGATTATAGACTTAGATTTCTTCCCTACTTGTTTGCTGTTGCTCTTACTAATTATCCTCTTCTCAACACAGTTTGCGCGGCCTCTCTTAAATAACCCACAGTATAGACACATAATTATGGAAAGCTAGTCAACTGTGGTCTATTGACCAATTAGTGTTTTGCATGGCTTATTCTTTGTGCCTTTTTAATTCACAGTGGTGTTAGTGATTTTAACAAATAGAAAGAAAAAAAATAATTGGGAACATATTTTTGCCCTTTTCTGACATGGAAATGTTCATGAACATATTGGCTATTTCTGTTGGAGTTCATCTTTTGAGTAAGACCATAAAGTTTTTATTCTTCAGTGTTCCAGCTGAATACCTACAGACACTGTGACCTCTCTGTGTCACCTCACATGTATTACGATGTTTAAGATATTCAGTGTCCCACATGTTAGTACGAGTTAGTAGCCTGCATGGGTGGGTGTCGGGTGTTTGGTGGACGAAAGCTACTGCCCTTTTTGTCTGGGTGAGTGCCCTTTTCAAATGGCAAATCAAAACATTTTTCCTTATTTGTTGGCTGCATCATCGAGCTGAAATAGAAGAAATGTCATAAATGATAAAAATTTCAGCCCAAACTTTTTATTTTATTTGATATTTAAAGGTGATTGTAATACTTTCTCATCTTGAGCTAAGTTTCTGTCAACAAACCACATTTGAAGAATATTTGATAAAATAAAACTTTCTGATATATCCTCCACAACCATGTGTAGACCCAGAGACATTCAGACAAAGGTCACCAGTTAATCTGGCTACCAGCTGATCCATTGTTTTGGAAAGTTGAACATAAAGTCCACAAACTATTACTCCAGTACCAACTGGCGTGTGGTTCTGGCCCGAGGTCCTCTCAATGTAGGTCATGCCAGACGCCTGCTCAAATGTTGCACATGCTTATCAGGTTTGTGAATCACCTCAGTTGACTTCTCTTCTGTGAGAGCAGTCTCATGAAACTCCTGAACTCCTCACTTAATACTGCGCACAGTGAAGCCAGGTCCCCTACAAAGGAGCCTGACCTTGAAAGAGTGTATCTACAGTGTCTTTCACTACCTGCGGGCTGAAGCCATAGGGACGGAACTGGTAGGTTTGCAGCAGCAACCGTCAAGAAGACAAGACGCATAGACTGTGAAGTCGTGTGGTTGCATTAAATGCCATAATTCAGTATATTTATGCATAATTGAACTCACTCAGGACTGCCGGTTGCCACTTATCCTTATTTGGTGTTCGCATCCCCGAAGAATTGCCTGTTTTGGGGGCAGCTTTTACATGTGTAGATGCTCTTAAGAGAGACATGGAGGAATTGTGTCACTAGTGTAAAGAACAAAAAAAAACAGCAGATATAGAAAAAAAGTAAGCTCTATAATGGTATGATAATAATAACAGATTGAGAACAACAAAGACAATTTGACAAATGACTGGTACGCTGTGGTTGAATGTCACTGATGACATCTAGAGGGCAGATGTTGGAAACAAAGGTCATAAAGACAGCAAATATGTTGCTATTAGCAAAAATTATCTCTACGATAAATGCTTCACTCATGAAAAAAGATTGTCATATTGGGATTTTTATTTTACTTACTGTAATCATGTCAACAGCTTATTCAGACTGTTGTGTCACCTGCATGTGTTTTACTGGAGCTAGAATCTGTAAAGCCTGACATAAAGCATCTAAAAAACATTGTTATCAAACAGGTAATCAATAAGGCTTCTTTACTTTTGGGTATATAACAAAAAAAAGGCTTTGCCCAGCTGATTGATGATTATAGAAGGGATTAGTACACTCATGGATTTTAATTAATTTCCTCATTGGCTCAGATAGTTTTCTGATAGGGTTTCTGAGTGAGTTTCCATTCACAGAAAGGGTTTTTGTTTAGGTCTCAATTAAGATGCTCAGTGCTTAATTCAGCTGAACATCTGTGATGTTAGCCACTCATTTGATGACTCCAGCGACTGCCAAGTCATATAACTGCTTCTTTTGGCATTGGTCGGATAATTGTTAACCTCCCAGCTGCTTCTGCCATCATCATCTCTTTGATGGGAGACTGTAGAAACAGGAGCAGCCCCCGAGTATGACCACAGAGCTGATGCAGAAAGGTCAAAGGCCGGCCTGTTGTCCTGTGCCAAAGCACAAGTGTTGTTTGATGCCGTGCATTAGACAACACTGTAAGGGCAAAGAGCGAGTCTGGGTGAGCTAAAATAGATGTGGTGTTCATTTCTGTGAAACACTCCAGTGGCTTGAGTAGAGGTTGTACAAAACCTTGGAGAGGGATTTTATGTTCGGTGCTTTGATGACAATTTCGGACGTGAGATCCTCAGTTATTATTGTAAATTTCTAATCTTCTTGGTTTACAGTAATTTAGTTTTCTACGGCCACAATCCAAGTCCAATCTGATACATTGACCAGTAGACACATTAGTAGTATCACATTCAAAAAAGAGCTGTGAACTCAATTTGTTTTTGTTTTACAAGCTACTTGATCCACATACTTACGGCCCTGGTTCAAAACTATGAACTTAAAGCTCAAATTATTGATCTGATAAATTACTTTTAAGTTGGAGAATGCGACTCCTGAAAATGATGAAGCGATGAGCAATAAATAGGATGCAGTGATCCAAGAATGTCTGATGTAATGTACCTTAAAGGAGCTATATTTAACATTCTGAACATTACAGAGCAAATAGTTGTTTGCTGCTATATTGTTACCCGAGCTACTCCTTGCTGTGTTGACCTAGCCGGATACACTTTTATATATTTTTTGTTTAATCTATATAAAAAAGAAAAAGCAAAAAAGAACTCTAATCGTCACTATGATGTTGCTTAGCAACCGCTCTAGGAAGTAACTGGGCCAAGACATAGCACATATCAATGCACAAAACCATGAAATGAATTATTTTCATGGATTAAATGAATAAAATACGATATGTTAATTGGTGAGCTTTAAAGGTTTATGACGTGAATATTTTGACCTTCAGACAAGCGCTCCTGTCTGTGACCACCGTCTGTCGGTTTAGTTGAAAACATAACGGTACATATGTTGTAGGAGTAACACGTTGAAGACCATTGACAGTGAGTAATTTTCAGATACAGGACAGTTAATATGGACTTCGTCCTTGACATGGGATTTGGTGGCATTATGTTTCCAAAAATGTATGTTTTTGGTAATGTAAAGCAGTTGCATACCAGTTTGCTCCTGAAAGTTTGACACTCCTTTACTTTTGAATCCAGAGGTTGTTGTTTGAGAACTTTATTGTACAAGCATGTGCATGAACTTCGACTGCACACATTTGACTTGCAACAGCAATGCAGCAAAGGGCTCCTACACAACAAAAAGACATTTGAGGAGGATGACAGTGGAGCATATACTTTTCCTTTTATCCAACCGTTATTTGACGACCTTTCATCCTCATTAGTTTCTGTCTGAATTATTCTCTCAACCTGGGAATAATACGGTGCGGTAAAGTACAAATAAAGACCATCGAAAAACTTTGGCAATTGTTCTTTTTCCCTACCTTGTTATTTCTTCTTGATCCAGAAACTAAATGTACTCCAGACATCTCTGGAGAGTGTTCAAGTGTATTTGACCCAGACAGCAAATTCCACTAGAAATATGGCCAGGAAAGCCCAGTTAAATATCATGAATTTCAGAAACAAGATGAGTCGACGTTTAACAAGAGAACATTTTTTGAGATGACTGTATATTGTTCTTTAGTGGAGCACACATCACCTGCTGTATTCAGAGCACCAATACTCGCCTGCTGAGAGGCTCCTGTCAGCTGAAATGAATGTATTTTTATTTTTTTTGCATTCCCTTTTGGGTTTGATTTATTTTTATGACAAGTGTCATCCTTTCCACCACAGTCTGCTGAGACAAGATATGTACATAGAACATAATGCAAACTGAATAATTTAAGACGGCAAAACTGTGTGAGCTGGAAAATAAAGTTTCTTCCCACTCTTGCTAGGGAGAAATGTGGAGGAAACTTCAAACTTAAAAAAAAGACAGTGTCTCGCTCAGGGACACTTTGACATGCGGACAGGAGCAGCTGGGGATCCAACCGCCAACCGTGTGATGAAAGGACGTCCTGCTGTATCCCCTGAGCCATAGTCGCCCCACATCCACTGCTATTGTTTGTTTTGTACGTCTACAACTGGCAAAGACAAGTGAAGAGCGATGGGAAACAATGCAATTAAGTTGAAGAAGATATTTGCATTTTCAAAAGTGTGCCTTAGTTTTTTTTTTATAAAGGAACTTCAATCACCACCTTTTTTAAAACAGGTTTTTTTTATTTTTTTTTTATTTAGAGAACCATAGAACTTGACTTTATTCTTTACTTTAAATATTCAACACATCGTGTTTTAACTATATCCATAAATGCATACTGAGGACATTGGAGGATGAAAGCATTGGTCCTAACTGTGCACTGCATCATCAAGAGAATACATCTACCTGGAATCAGTTCCTGATATAAGGACTGATTATGGTAAAGGAAAACATAACCTTTCATACGGAGATGTTTTCAAATTATAGCTTAGAGGGATAATGGTTACAACTCTGTCATCATTCTGCCCTTTGAGCATCTTTACGCTGATTGTAATGACCTATTTGGACTTAAACAGCAGTTGCTGTCTCATTATCTACCCCTTTATTTTGATGGAGATGGAGACTAAAAGTGTAGATGAATCCAACTTTACCAAGCATCAAGTGAGCCTTTGGTGGCAAATTTAACACTTTCTTGTATGTTACATTCCTACTTGGTGATTTAGCCTCTAAAGCCTATTTTAATGCTCATTAAAACTAACATCAGTTAACGGTTGTATGTTTCCTTTGTTTGTTTGGAAAAATGTCAATTGTTTAAAGGAGAGAAATTTGACGCAATTCAAACTCTGAACAAAGCATTTAATACTTTGTATCTAATATCATCATACAAAAACAGTATAGTAAGCTTCCGAATGGTATTGAGTTATTAGAAAATAGAAACCTGTATGGACCTTAGTTGCAGCCCTCTTCCATATGGTTTTGTGGACATTTTTAATTAACTGATTATAAAAGAAATATTAAAAGAATTCACATTCCTCCAGACAGCATGTTGTGTTCTGACAAGAACACTAATATATACAGACTCTTGTGACCTTTTTTGTTGTAAATGTTGTGACGTGATGAACAACATGAATGTTTATGAGGAGTTTCCTTCAAGCAGTTGGCACTCTGAGCTAATCAACGACCAGCAGCCTTCATTTCTTTTCTTTTAAATAACAAATTAGGACACTGACCACTGAAATCAAAGTATAACGCTCCAATAACTTTTATAAAAGTATTCATTTTTTAATTGATTTTAGTTAAGGCAATCCAATACAAAGCATTTCACAACCCATCATATGACAATAATCATGTACAATAAAAACCCATTTAAAGAAAAGTAGAGAATCATGCAAATCAGAAAACTCGAGGTATAAACAATAGAGAGATTGTGGGATTTGACAAAAGTAATATAAAAAAGTTTTGACTGTAACACGCTAATTTAGCTACAGTTTTTAACTGGTGAGACAAGAAACCTTTTGGAGAACCAGGCACAAGAGAGAAGAAATAGCAAACCGTTCACAGAGCTCACTGCCGTGTTTGGCACTGACATGCATGTAATCTGGTTGGGCTGGTTCCTATTATTATACAGATGGTGGCACTCTTTTATGTACCCCAGGAAAACATGCAGTCAACCCATCCCACTAATAAATCAGGATGTTAAGAGGTCACCGTAATGACATAATGGACAGGAGCGATGGCTTGTCATACAAACTCCAAAAATAGATAAATAAATATCTTCAATACAGTAATATTCCCAAAAATATATCAAACATATACAATGAGCACTCTTCGTGAGGATAAAGTGCCGTTGGGATCTCTATGCAAACCAGCCGTTCACACACGTTCAATCTAATAGAAGTCAACTCTTATTTTTTCACTGTTAACTGAGAAGAGAACAAGGATTGACGAGCAAATATCTGTTTTGACCACCATCAAATATTTTCCTCTCCTCCACCCGGGAGCCATACCTTTCACCTGAGCTACTTTTCAGTACAGGACTAAATGAGATGCAGTGACTGCCTTTCACATGATTAAGGCCTTTAGTTTGCTACATTAGACATTTGAATAGAACCATTTTATCTCCGATTAATTCTACCTCTGCCTCGCTTTGTCAGTTTAAAAGGAAAGGACCCCTTTTACAGTCTATTATACTCATTGTAGCATTGTTTGTTTACTCTCTACAGCAATGAGGGGCACATGAAGGTTAGAAAAGTAAACAAAACCAAGTGAAACTGTAATAATACTAAAGGAAGAACAATGACCACTGTGTAAGAATGACACGGATGAAAAAAAGTAAGATTAGGAAGCAGTTTATGTTCATGTGATGCAAAAAATAAAGATGAACAAGATACAGCCATGCCAGCAGCTCTGTGAGGCTGCGCTTACACAAAGCGTTGCTTTGAGTATTTGTATGGCTGCTTTCAGATTGTGCCTTTCTTTGTCTACTGCATGATTTTTAAGTTGGGTGTCCTGTTCCTTTTTTAAAGTACAAAGCCTAAACTAAAAAGGCTAATGACGTGGCGAGCAAACTATGTCACTATAAACAACGAGAAACAAAACAAACTGGAAAGAAACATTGTTAGTGCAACTTGAGCAGGAATTACTATGTGATTTGTCAGATGACAGGCATGATGGGAGAGAAGATAAGAGTGTTCTATTGTATCACTTTTATCAATCTCTTCCTTGTTATTGTTGTGATCCATATGAACCCTTTTGCTTACTGATCATGGATCACATTCCTTAAATTTATTCATTTCTACAGTATGGTCTCTGTATTTCTTTAAGGCAACACATCACAGGGCTGTCAGGGATTGTTGCAACATCATTGTGCAAGGACGCATCACAGATGACAGGCTTCGTTACCGATGCGGTGAAATTGGATTTGCCACTTGAAAGCCAGTTTGTTTTGGTTTCTTCACACTAAACTGATGTCACACAGATGGTAAGCTACAGAAAGCTGAACTAAGATTAGCACAAAAGGATCCCTCTTTACCCTGTGGTAGAGACCGATTGATAATATGTTTACACATGGGAGAATTACTCATGTACTGGATGTAATGAACATAAATCCTAAAGCTCTGGAGACCACTTGTGAACTGTCTCCCACCAGAGACTTGCACTGCTTCCAGGACTGGGCTGTATGAAATGTAAATCTCCAGGGAGGAACACTGGCTATATTCGCACTGACTTACAGTGCGAAGTCTATGACGACGGAGGTTTTGTGGCTGCTGATGCGAGGCCGCTGGGGACTTACGGATTTCCACTGACATGGCCATCTTTGAGTTGCTGATGTGGTGCGTTTGCAACCGTATCAGGGCCGGATTAAGCTGCTATTGGGCCCTGGGGCAGGAATTACAAAACCAATAAACACAGCAGTGTTCCTACGTTGGAGTGCTACCTCTGCCCTAGGTTTGCTGTGTGTCAGTTAATTATATTTTGAAAAAATACACATTTATATCATTAATATGCAACATGTACACATGAGAACGCCTATCTACAAGATTTGGTAATAATCATTGCTTTAAGACCCTTACTGTCCGTGTAGATTGGGCTTTAGTGGTGTATATAATAGTGTATTTTAGTGGTTGTTGCCCACTTTGCAAGTTGATGACTGCTATTAATAGTAGTTATGACATGTTTTGTTGTATTCTGTGTCTTTTATTTATTTTTCCTGTTTCATGGTCTGTCTTTTACTTATATGGTAACTGTGTTTTTTTAATATTACCAAACCAATGCATTGTTTTTTTTGGATTATGAAAACAGGTTGTGATTAATTGGTTAATGTTCCTCTTGTGCAACATCATCCTTTGTGATGGTAGTTCATCCTTACTGAATGAGATATTTTAAAAAGCCTGAGTCATATTTCCAATATTATATGTTGAATTGCAGCTGCAGAACAAAGCTTGCATGACTAAATGGGTGACTTTCCTCAGAAACAATGAATGGCATCACTCAAAATGATTAAATATGATTTAACCTGGTAGCATCATTATAATACTGTCCTTGGTATAGAGACAAGTTGCCCGTTTTATATGCAATAACTAGAAAATAATTGGTGACCACTTCAAAACAGATCTATTAAATGCCCATGCCGTTCTAAATAACATTGGAGAATAAATATACTGGGATATGGGGGAATTCATTTCTCATACAACATGCTCTTATAAACATTTACCTAATAAAGAAGAGTGGAGGTGACGCCTCAAGGTATGAAAACCCTGATTGATGTTGGTAAACGTAACAAATTGTAAACTACACACCTGCAATTTTTCCTCCATTATAACCGATGCATTAGCAGATATGGAGATAATCCCCAAATACAAAAACTAATTCCAGAATGGAAAAGGTGACTAAAAAATATCACTGCATTAGGCCACACCAAATACTGACGAGCAAGGCTTAGGTCAAAGATCACATGTCCTGATACAATTAGAGAAACAACCACAGACAGGCACAAGTTTAAACCACAACATGACCTTTTTGAATCAACCTGCTGTCAAATTAGACGTGAAACAGTCACTGCCTCAGTGTTGGATTAAAAGTTTGAGCCTCTCTTTAAGAGAAATCATCCAAATAAATATATCACAGAGAAACCCCCCCCCCCTCCCCCCAAAAAAAGCTGCTTCAATAGTCACTGGGAGGATACGGCACAAAATTCAACACCCATTTCCTAGTGCGTCAACTCCTGTTTGCAAACAGGAGGTAGAGAGTTCCCACTGCACTTTGAGTGGCTGCTGCATGCTGTCAGTCTTCAGTGAAAAGCCGAGAGGAGGGCTTCAGATCTGTGTGTGGTGGTGTGTGTGTCCGGGCGGTGTGTAAGGAGGTGGCGCTGGGTTGGGTTTGATCCCCCGGCTCTTCATGTAAGAGATGAACTGGTCTGGGATCTCTGCTAGCACATCTTTAGCGAGCCGAGCCATGCTCAACACGTGGTTGCCTGTCCGGTCCATGTAATCTCTGAAGGGAACAAACTGAGGACGAAGAGCAGAAAGAGGAATATCAATATGCTAATATTCAGGAGTAACTTCCCTAAATGATCATTTGTGTGTCAATTACTCACAATGTGTTACCTTAAATTTGAGAAGAATGTTTTTCTTGCAAGCGTATCACAAAGAACAAAGTAGAAAAAAACGGAGAAACGTCTTGAATAATCGGGGTTAAATAACAGCAAAGCGAAATCAAAACCTCCGTTTACAAACAAACTCCTGCAGTATAATTCCCAAACACATGCATCTTCTCTAAAACCTACTATCTAAAGCATTTCTGCATCTGCATAAACTTTTAGTTTTAGCAACAATGCATGTTTTTGGATTCTTCGTTCAGCCATGTGACAAAAGCAAAGTTTTCTTCACAAATTCATGGTAACACTTAGTGAGTAATTTATAAAGCCTAGAAATGATTATTTTGGTGGTGAAATATTCCTTTACTGGACTTGAAAACATATGTTTTCCTCTGTCTAGCATAATTCTATCTAGGGATTTTGGACTACCGTTGTAGTGATTTATGATAAGCTTTAAATACTTTTTGACAATGTACACAAATAGGTTTTGGAAGCAGGTTGGCATACTGAATGGAAAAATCCAGAGGGCTCATGTTTAAGCCCCTATGTTAGTCAACATTTGCTGGATCCTGCAAGCTTTAGTATGCTGATCTGTCACTAATCCTGCACTCTGGTTCCCCTGAGGAGTGAGAGGGAATAAATGAGTCCAAGTGAAAAGAGAACTTTTTGTCCTAGGGTTTGATCAAATTTCTTTGGATTCCGTCTTTTGTAATTTTTGTCATAGCACATCACTGTTTCCCCAGGAAGATGTTTAGCAGACATCGCTGCTATAAACCTGCATATTTGCACACTATTCAGTCACTGAAATCTTTAGTTTTGACACCACAGTCGGTTGAAACACCACTTTCTGTGAATAAGAGTGACGCTCCTAGAGTGACATATAATATATAACTTTAAAAACGTGCTTGTTGCCATGGGAATTCACAGGAAGCGCACAGATGTTCTAATCTATTAGAGAAGCCAGTGCCAGCAGATGGTGTTTTGTCAGAAACAGACATTTTAATGTACAAGCACAACTGAGGCAACAGTGGGGATTTGAAATGCTAATGTAAAACTATGACACAGTACCTACTGTAAACACTGTTGCCTGTAAAGGGTGATCTGTATCTCATGGCCAGAGACTGCATGAGCCCGAGCTTGATAAATGTTTACCGACTGCATTGTCTGTTATCTGAATGTGGTTGTGCGGAAATTTCGGAGTAATTCCCCAAATTCTGTGAACTTGTTTTTCCAGTTCCTCGTCTCTCGATCTGCAGTGAATCCAATAAAAGTTACTTTCATGCTGTAAAGGGCAGTCACCTGAACAATGTCTCTCTCCGCCAGTTTCCCTCGCGATGAGACCCTGATGTCATCGCCATCCAGCTCCACCATAGCTGGAAGACACAAGGTCACACACATGCATGGATGCACACACACACAGTGTGTGAAGTAGCAGAGACGGGTGTCTTTAGGGCAGAGACAAGGTCGATACACTACCGGTGCACAGGTTTAGTTATCATACGTCATATTAATACCACATCTTTTTGTTTTGGCATTAGTAAAAGAGAACGGGTGTTGAGCTGCACAGCTTTAATCTGTCTTCATTGCATGTCTAATCAACTAATAAGTCCTTTTATTATAGTCTCTATGCAATTAAGAATCATCTGTACTAAACATTGTAAAGCCAGCAATTAACCTCAGCCATTTCTCCTCCAGCTTTGCCCGCATCCACCCACGCATTCCTTTGTCTACTGACTCAAATGAGTTTGTACAGTGATTTTCTCTCGGGTGTTTCTCTGAATTGGAGCCAGAGAGGTTAATGCTGGCTGTAACAGTAATAGACTGACAGTTGTATGAATTAAAATGTCAATTATTGGCCCATGTTTTAACTGACTTTTTATGTAGATGATGTGAAGAAAATGTCAGAATATAGCACTACTGATGTTTTAGAAGAAGTTTTCTTTACTATGACATCTATCTGTGTGTGCCTGCCCTAACATATTATTAGAACATTTAATATTTACGCTCATGCAGCAGTCAAAGATTAAAGTCACCTTACCGTCAAACTCAGCCTGACCCACTCCAACTATGATGATGGACATGGGAAGCTTGGCACCCTGCAGAGAAATTGAAAAAGTGGATAAACATTTATTTTTCTTTACAAACAAAATGTTCACATTTCTTTTATTAAAAAAGGAGGCGAGGCGCATGTCCAAATCATCACTGACCTGAAGGGCTCATTACATGCTCAACCACATAGATCACACCCACGCTAATATTCTGTATCACGCTTTAACTAGCTGAATGACCTTTTAATCAAGACAAGGCCTTCACAGAGAAAAAGAGACAGGAAGTCAGAGAAAGTCAGCAAAAATAGGGAGATGCTTCAACAGAAACTTGTTTTTGTCTCTGCTTTCCTTATCCCAGATGTTTTATGTCCCGGATTCTAATTTTCTGTTGTGTGAATGCTCCATGGGTCATATCTCTGGATGACACACACTGTATTTGCCCACTGAATGCTGGTTATCAGGCTGGGGAGTGAAGATTAAACTCACCGACAACACTAACGGCATTCCCTGAGATAGTGGGACAACAAATCATATCAGTACTGAAGCTGTTTCATAGAAAACAAAAAATCAAATTTGAATTGATGAAATTCTGACCTGCAAAAAGAGCTGTGTTGTGACATTATACACTTCAAGAAGCTGTTTAAGGCTAAAAGGAGACAGTTGTCTTAACGAAAGGTGTGGCATTTGTGAGCTGGGAGAGGAGGGAGAGGGAGGAGGGCCAAACTTCAATCAGTACAGCGACCATCCTCAGTCACCCGCCCAGCTGCTCCCAAGTCACATCTAAGTCCGAGAACTCTGCTGACAATCTCTCTTCTGTGGAGGGTTACCGTCTCCAAACAAAGGGAAAATCTAGATTGAAAAAGATACCAACATTTATGAAACACATAGGACTGGTAAATTAACCATGTTGACCACCTTAGTTTAGCATGTTAGCATGCTAACACTTGCTAATTAGCACTAAAAATAACACGAAGACAAGATTAATCTTGGAATCCAAAGGCTATCGGCCTGATGACGGATAAGCCTCCGGGGCCGAGGGGCTAATTTCTGGGGTTGAGGTGTAGCCAGCGGATAAGCATTTTTTACACTCCGATTAGCAACTTGAGATGCAATACTAGAGTTGGAGTTGAGAGACTACATGTACTACTGGATTGTTTCACAAGAAGCCAGTTTACAAGCTAATTTTAAACCAATAAAAAGCTAAAGCATCGTCAGACTATAGTCGGTGGATTCCCAGATTGCATTGCGGCCAATGCGTTTCTCCTCCTTTGCTCGCCACACGGAGCTTGCTTGAACATGACTACAAATGGAAACCAAAACATTTCCGATATCAAATGCTTGTCGCGAGATTAAGGCACGACTGATGGAAATGTAATTTGACCTGATGGTGACAAAAGGTAAAACGGTAAGGGAACACCAAAGTTAATTTTGGAGATAAATACCACATCAAATAGTTGTACAGAAATTTCACACAAAAGTGGCGCTGAAGGAAAAGGCAGGACATCACCACCAGTCTTTGGGAACCGTGCATTTCTCTACAAAATGTGGTGCCAATCCGCCCATAGATGTTGAGATATGTCACTAGATAGGAGAAACACATTTGAGCTGCTGGTGGCACTGTAGAAGAAGTCAGGGGATCATCAAAGTCAACAGGATTCATCCTGTGGGATACATGGATGTTTGTATAAAACTTCATGTAAATCCATTAATAGTTGTTAATATATTTCAGTCTGGACCAAAGGGGTGGTCTTTGCTTTACATATGTGAAGACTTTTACTGACATAATGCCTACCGGTTGAAAATCAATCTAATTGTTTTTTAATAAGATTTATTAGGTAAATCAGTATACCTATATTGATTTAATCTAAACCAGCTCTAGTAAGAAATAAACACACTGTATGTTTCTCTTCAAGCAGCCAAAACAGCTTCTCTAAGAAAGATCATTATGAATAAAATCAAAAATTTGTGTTCATCTTACTGTATTAAATGCAGCGAGAGTGATTTTCTTTACTGCTTGAGTCACAGTAACTGCATTGCATTGTGACAGGCCATGTTTGGGTCTGTTGTAATTTCCAGATGGATGACAACATAAATACAAAAGCCTCTATTATGTGTAACAAGTTTTTCCTGGCGTTTCATATTTTCACAAAGCAGTTATAACAAGTGCAGTTTTATCTCTGGCTCGAGACAAATGTGGCGTGGCAAATCAGGCAACTTCTTTTGCCACGGGGGTGAGAGCAGTTTCTGTCGACACCACCTCATTCACAGCACATCAGCGCGATTATCAGTGTTCAACACAACTCCTGTCAGTGCCTGTCCTCCTACGCACACACAAACACTCATACGTGCAGATATATATATGCACACATCAAATGCCACCAAAAATAACCTGGCAATCCACCGTGCCCCACTTTTGCAGTGGAGATCCAGTTTAATGAGACAACAAAACACAGCATCAATCATCAGTCATTACCTCAACAACTCCCTTAGATGGGTGTATGTTCTTGCATATGTGGCCATGAAAATGCACACATAAACAGGTTTATGGATATGTGTTTGGAGAGGTGACTGTCCTGTCAGCACAGGGGGTCACCAGAGTCACTGGACCATCTGTCATTTGCTGTCTCAGAGCTCAGCTCAGACAAAAGCTGAAGGCAGCAGATTAAAGACACCTAAAAAGCCAGCCGAGTGCTGATATTACTGCATTAAGCGTAGCTCATGCAGTTGTTAGAATAGAACGTCAGGAAAAATCGTCGTATCCATAAGAAGTCTTCTGTCATTCACATGTTGACAGATTGAACTGTGTTGAAAAGGACAAATGATTTAATGAAAATGAAAGCTTTGTATGTGCAGAGTACTTGTTACTGTGATGTTGCCACATTCTTTATTATCCAAGTGCACATTGAAGTTATCCATTATAATCTACATTTTTTATGACTTTGATAACTGTTAAGTTTATTTGTGCACTTAGAGCACATCCTTCTGCCAAGAGAGCACAGTTCTTTAAACGTATTACTATAACAATGTTAGATGTCCTGCTAATTAACGGGATAAAAAGTAATAAAAAACATTTTGGTGGATGTAACAACCTTCATTACACAGTAATTGCCAATTACAGTGGTGTATTTAGTCACACATGTCCAGAGGGCCCTGCAGTGGTGAAGCCTAACCTTGTTCATTTTAGCAATTTTCTGTGAAAACAGTAGTGTGTGAAAATAGGTGGCTAAATGTTTTAAAATTACGTTAGCTTAACTAATTAGCTGACTACATCTGATAATTCTGCCCACAGTTGTCGTTTCAGCCGGCAAAATGGACAGTTCCTGGTTATACATGAAAAGTTGCTTTTTTTCTACCATTATCACTGTAAAACTGCATATGCATACCCATATGTGTGAGAATAAAAAAGCTTGATGGACGTAGCAACAGTAACGGTGCATGAGTGTCCCTTCTGCAATGCCCCGCCCCCTTCTCTTCTAGCTCCACACAAAGGTATGGGTATTTTAGGATTTTATTGATACTAGTACTCTTATCAATAACTGCTTATTGATTCGGTTCCTTATTAATAGTCTTATTGGTTCTTTTTGATTCTATTGTGAGAAAAAAGGCGTAAAAGCAATGTTATTCTCTTATAAATATATATATATATATATATATATATATATATATATATATATAAATAGTCTTTTATCGAGCAGCAATAAAAGAAGTTCCAAAATCTTTAAAATACATTCGCAGCTAAACAATTAACTAAGTGATGTTTAGCTTTCATTTCTTAGACTATTCTTATTATCAAACTCCGTATGGCATCGCTAACGTTACCTGCATTGGAAGAGGATGGACGGCTGCTCGCCAAGCAGTGGAAAACTGCATGTCTGCAGATTTATATTCTGCTTGTTGGTCAAATGTTGTGCTAAATTGCTGATATTACCTCCCTTACTTGTGAGGGTTTTATTGCATTTGTCACAACGAGAGTTCTTGGAATCTACTGGAGTAGTAGCCACACTTTAGATCTTTTCCTTCTCTCTGCCGTGACGTGTGTCTCATGCTGTTCTGAGCCGCAGTCGGTGTGAGTGTCAGAGTAAAGAGAGAGAGGAGGTTTGCGACACTGCTATTTTCCACGGAGATCTCACTCTGACACTTGTAAAATACCGATAACAGAACCATTAACTCCGGACCTTATCGGATACCTCTGGTATTTTACTAATTTGGAACCGGTTCTCGTTTTGGAACCGAGTCTCGGGGGGCATCCCTACACAAAGGTATAAGGCCGCAGGATTATAGTCAGTGTGCTGTGCATAAGGCTTCACAGCCACACTGAATGAGTGGCAAATAAATTTGTTAAAGAATATGCTGCATACTCTATGCTTTGCTGTTCAAGAGGTGATATTTTATCACCAGTCTGGTCGACTACAGTCGGCGTGCAGCGTAACTAAGTAGTCAGCGCTTTGCAATTATTGTACAAAATGCTTGAGTCCATTACCTTGAGGAAAGCGAAAATGTAGGATTATAACAGGACCATGAGATATGTGAACTATTACCACTGAATAGTTTACACAGAGCAATGGACTGTGTAGCCTGTTCTAGAGGTCTGTGCAGTACTTGTTGCTGCTGTCTTGGGAGATTTTTCTTTTTTGTTTCCTTCATTTCCCATTACCTGGTATCATTTACCGTTACTTCTTGCACATAAAAAGTCCAAAACAAAGTGAATGGAGGCTAGGGCTGCACAATATGGGGAAATTATGCAATAACTGGCATTAAAATACTCTTTCAACAGTCAAAAAATCCCTGAGTTCAATTTTGCAATGTGTTTATCGGGCAAGTTGACATTGCAATGATGATTTAAAAAAAACAACTATATATTGTGCAGCCCTAATGGAGGTAAAATGGTGTTGAAGTGAAGTAGTTTCGTGGTCCCCGGCACTGCTAAAGGGATGAAGCACAACAAGTTGAAGATGGGAAAAGAAGGAAATCAAAGGCAGCCGAGAATCGTTGTTGTTATAGACTGCGTGAGGTGACAGACGTATGGGGAGAGCAGATGAAGAGATTTAGATCTTTGAGAAGTTACGAAATGGAAAGGGACAACAAAAGTCTTTGTATTTGTGAGCGAGGGCTCCGCGGAGGCAAAGAGAACGAGGCAGCAGAGGGAACCGAGCTGTGAGCAGAGGAGGGGGATGCTGAGTGACTGACAGGTTAGTTTTCTGTAGAAGAGCAGATTCTGTTGTGACTGATAATGAATCTCCTTTTGTTCTAACAAATGGGTCATTATTACTGAAAACATGGTGGACACATGATACATGTCCACTCCACACAGTGACTGAAACGCACAAAAACACCTGCATGCACAAATATGAACCCCCTCCAGATGTAAATATTCATGCACATTCTGGCTTTTTCCCACATCGTCTTGCTCTTTCTTGAAGGTACCTTCCAGCATGAATATACTTTTATATAACCTCAGCAGTGTGTCCTCCCTCGCCTAGGATCCGTGGAGAGTTAAAGGGAAAGCAGTCGGCAGACAGTGGCAGTGAGATAGAGCAGCAGGCAAGATCTTAAAAGGAAGGTGTGGCTGTTCTAATGTTTTGACTAACAGTCGCAAATTCCCTTTAAATCCAGTCTGCTGGGTGTTCTGTGCCTGCGGTGGGCTGATGATGATGAGAAGGAGGAGGGGATAAGAGGAAGAGACCAAAGAAGAAGAAAAGAGAGGAAGCCAGCTACTATTTTTAAAGCTGGGCAAAAAAAAAAGAAAAAGATTTACGACAGGTTTTGGGGAAAGCTCGATGGAATAAAGCACGCTGATGTGATTTTTATTTACAGAGGCAAGAACATCTTTTCAAGTGCGGTATTTTATAAATATGGCCACAACTATCTTTTTTTGGGGGGTAAAAAGGAGACACATTTGAACAAAAACTGAGTGTTGAGCTTCTTCTTTGTGGCTGTCAGATAAATCATTAGTTTATATATTGATCTTGCAATTATAGAAGAAAATGTCAGTTATGTGAAGTCATTATGCCAATCCTTTTGCTGTACAGATTGCAAAACAACTGCTACTGTCACATGCTTCCTTCTGTGTCTGAATCAGAGTGACAACCACGATGAACATGCAGGCTTAATATCATCTCAGAGAGAAAGCTCGAGCTAATCAGAGACACAGTACCCACAAACAAACAAAAACAAACAAAACAAACATATTGAATGTGTCTTCTTTTGCTGTAGGAAATTGTGATTGGCATTTTACACTTTTTCTTGATTTTTAATACTCTAAAGCGGGGTTTTCAAAATCTGAGACTCTGGGCCTCCCTTCAGACAAAGCTTAGAAAAAGGTTCCTCACCAACCTTTTAGTTTACCTGCTTAGGTTCACTCTATTCCTGGATGCTGATGGGATCATGATTATGTTATTTGATCCCATAGACTCTAAAAAATTAAGCCAAGATAGCTTAATATTGCAGTTAGACATAACTTCAAACTACACCAAATACATAAAGAAGGGTTGTCCTAAGGCATTTATTAATGTCTAACTCAGATAAATGGGAAAAACAGTAATAAGCCCACGTCCTACTTTGAAAACCTCTGCACTAAAAAATGTATCAATACTGAAAACGTTGCCTGGTCTTTTGGTGGCCTTTTAATGTTTTACATTAACAGTTTTACATTTTGGAAATACACATATTTGTGTTCTTGCACTCATGTCTGTCCAGTAATTGTGAAGCTACAGACATCTGTTGGTTAAGACAGTTTAGGAAACGGCTAGCTTGGCTCTCTCTGAAGATAATAAAATCCACCTACAAGCATTTCAAAAACTCCATAATTAATATTAATTATTTAAAAAAAAAATTGTTTCATCTGTACAACAACTGACGGGTAAAAACAACAGATTATTGTGTTATAGGGGATTATCTGATGGACTATTCCTTGGCTGAAAGCAGTAATTTTGTAAAAGTTTTGTCGCCACCCTGAGAATGCTAAGCAAGTTAGCTTTGGACAGAAACAAGCTAGCTTTTTTCTGTTGTTTCAATGTTTATGCTAAGCTATGCTATCAGGCTGCAGCTTCATATTCATCCAACAAATATGAGAATGGTATCAACCTTCACATTTAATTCTTGACAAAAGTGCATGTGTGCGTATTTCCCAAAATGTCAATTAATTATTCACATCAAAGGTACTTCCTATATAGTGCAGTAAAGCGCGGCGTCTCGCCCCTTTCACATTCTTACATTTACAATGGCCTCTTTGGTCTGGGCCATGTCGGAGATGACGCCGTCTGTGATGATGAGGAGCACATAATACTGAGAGCCGTCCTGCACCGCAGCTGCATACCTACACACACACACACACACACACACACACACACACACACACACACACACACACACACACACACACACACACAGAGAGAGAGATACACTTCAGGTTCATTAAAATGCCTCACAAATACTCACTGATTAATCAGTCTAAACAATCAAGTTTGATACAAAGCTGGTTTACTCTGTTTGATTTAGGGATTACCACCGTTGTTAAAATTCTCTTCATACTTGAGTTCACCCACTCAAATGTTAAATATCAATACTGGTTGTGTAATCTCAGAGCTATGGCTCCCTGCCACAGTTTAAGAAATGCCTCCATTTTTTTATCAGAATGACATTTTTAATTACAGCAGAGTGTTGGCGTATCAGATGGAGAATTGTTTAGATATGGCTCAAACACTGAAAAGGGGAGATAAACGGTGACAGTGAGAGGTGGAGGTGGATGTCGGGGGCACAAGAATCCACTCGGATCATGTCACAGTTTTTCATACTTTATGCTTTGTTGCGTACTTTTGCGTTATATGTTATGATATGTGATATATCAGACTACGTTAATAGCCACAGGCCCGTGTGTTCCATCAGCTAAATCTGCCACTAGCTGACTAAATTGTCTAAATTCCTATTCAAGCATGTTGCATCCTGTTTGTGTTGCCTGGCAGGACAGATGTTGTCAGTGTATTGGGTCAGAGAAGCAGTGGCCCAGTAAATCAAAGCCAAACGAGGCCAATAGTCAAAAAGGTTGACGTGAGTATTATTTTGATAACTTGAATCTTTTTCTTGATAATCTGTATGCTATCATTGTGGCACAAAAATGAACAAAGATTCTGATCACAAACACATCAATTATATATATATTATAGAAACGTATTGGACAATGTGAGACAGACAGACTTACTGTTTTTATCAGTGTTTTTTATATTTTAATAATAATTTCATATCTATTAAAGCATGAGTGAAAATAGATATGCCAAGACTCTTATTGTTTCTTATAATAATAAACCTGACAAATGCAAGAGAGTGGTCCTGTTCTATAGTCTTGTCCTCATTGCTTTGCCTCTTTTAACAGGAGCATTAGCTACTCACCAGCTGCATTGTTCTCTCACCTGGCAACATGATTCACCACAGGAGCAAAGTTAGTTGGCCCGTACAGCTGCACTGTCTTCAGACTCTGGTGGTATGCCTCTAAGATGCCCTCAATACCATTGCAGTACGGATTCTCCATGTTTTCATTCTGAGAAGGAGAGAAACTGTGAAAATCAATTTCATGGACTTGGTTAATGCATTTCTAAAAAAAAAGAAACCCAAAGATCTTTATCAAAGTACACTGTTTTCATTAGATTTCATTAACTTGGTTCTCATGAAACAGGTCATGCTCAAAATCCATGGATTAGAGTAAACACAATTAATTAGAGCGACGATTCAGTGGCATGCTTTTGGAGGTGGAAAATAAAAAGCATGAAATAGACTTGATAAAGATCCATTGTACTGATGAATTAAAGGTGAGAGAAAGAGAGGTTGACTTCACCAGTGGAAACTCATGTGAAACCCGTCCATCAGGGGGCAGTTTGGCTCCAAAGCCCAAAGCGGGGAACATCTTGTCACTGTCGTAGTCCTGAATGATCTCCCCAACGGCCTTCAGGGCCATGGCGTAGGCGTTCAGCTGGTAGGGGTTCATGTAGTGCAGAGAAGTGGATTGGGACGGGTTGCCTGTCGACCAATCAATCAATCTCGGGGTCATTGTGGGTAATGAGGAACAAAGACGTCACTGTCACTTCTAGAATACAAGACACTGTTTTTGTGCACTGGTATGGCAATAAAACACTGTTTTGTGTGAGGCAGCCATGGATCTCAATGAACACGATTCATTTACAGTAGGGTTTTCACGTTAAGTCTTGATGAATCATAGCTTTAAATTCAGAAATCTGTGACACAATGAAGTCCAATCCATTAAAAAACAGTGGGAGGAAAGCCATTGTGACGGTGATTGCTAAGCTATGAGTGGACTGTAGCTGTTCGGGGGACAAATTTAGCAATAATCGTTTGGGAAATAAAAAATTTCGTCTAATAACTATTAGTCACACTAAAGAGCTGTTCCTCGCGGATAAACCTTTTTGAAGCATCGTGTGTTCAGGCATTGCTAATGGCATAAGTAGTGTAATTAGACTTAAGTGTGGTCCTTTCACGACAAGCTGATGGTTTTTACCCCATGTGCTAAGCTAAAATGCCTGCTATAACCTTTATTTAGAGTGTCTTGACAGAGCATCTAGTAGGGGAGATATTCAGGAAAGGCTATCACTTAGAGTGACAATGTGTGTACAGTATGTGGCCCGTCTGTTTGATTCTGAGATCGGACATGCCACAGTCAAAGAGCACTACTATCTATTCTTGCCTCCTCCTCCACACACACACACTTTGCCGTGCGTATCACTCACCATTAGATGCTGTGAAATCGATGGCCACAGTGAAATTGATCTGTGTCCTACAACGGGGATGGAGAGGAAGACATGGGGGAAAGAAATCAACGACAAAGACCAGCCAGCAATAATAACACGCCAGGCCTCATTCAATTTCAGTACACACACACACACACACACACACACACACACACACACACACACACACACATTTTTGATATGAGAAAAGATGATACCGAAGAGGAAGGAACATCATACAAAGAATTTGGCAACTATTTCCTATTATCATATAGTCACAAACATATGAATATTGAATTGCCTTTTGTTGTTTTTTCTGCGTTAAGACACAATAGTGCAATTGCTCAGTTTTCAAATAAGATTACACTCGCATCCCAAGAGAAGGTGTAGTCTACTTTGAGACACTGAGCTGGGTAACAAGCAATTGGAGCACTTAATATCAAATCATATTCCAATTTTCCCTGCTGATGAAGCACTTGCCTCTTCTTGCTAATTTACGACAATGAGAAAAGGCCTTTGGGGGCCTTAATGACAGCCTCCTATTATCTATGAGATCCCTCAGAGAGGAAGGCCAAAACATTATAATACAATGAACCTGTTAAAGATTCACATGAACCTTTCAGTGTGGTGTGGGGACAGAGAATATGCAACAGCCTGACCCTGCTAATCTTAGCATTAATTAAACTTAATTGGTTCTAAGGGCTGGACGATTCTTAACTTGCACTGCAGCTGGATTCTCACTGTGTCACAAGATCACGTGATGATTGCAGCATCACATATCACACGAAAATCCTTCTTGTAGTGCTTCAAGTAATGCGTTGGCTTTTCGGTAAGCCAGAGCACGGACCAATCAGCGTCCTGTGAGGAGAAACTGCCGAGTGTGCGAGACGACGCACAAAGGCGACTGTTTGTTCTAAACGACAATGGCAGCTCCCGAAGAGGTTAGCGTATGCTGCAAAAGTTATATCAGAACGGCACTGAAGGCTTTTCTCGATGGAAAATAAGTTTTCGCTCTTCTACCAACTGGCTTCAGTAAGACTTTGATTGACAGATGTTTCATCCAGCTGACAAGTCGTTTTTTGAAAATTGCCATGCCTTTTTCAAACAGTTTCCAGTTTCAGCTTCTCAAATGGTTCTGCATAACCAACCATGTGTCGTGTCAGGTTAACAGCATTTTTCTTTTGTCAGAATTTAGATCATGATTCTCTACGATTGTCTGGGAAAGCATTTATTTTCTTCTCTAACCAACGCAAATTATTGCTATTTGCACTATTGAATTTAAAAGTGTCCTCAACCACCAAGTCACAAAGTAAGTGTGTGTGTGTGTGTGTGTGTGTGTGAGAGAGAGAGAGAGAGAGAGAGAGAGATAAATGTCAGTATTAAAAAAGCCCACACATCTTTTCTGGACTCTTGCCATTCTATCGAACCTCTCTAAAAAGAGCCTCACTGACACTGACAAAATGTCTCTGCAGTCTTGTTAAGACTTTAACTGCTACGTTTTATTAACCTGATAGCAGGGCACTGAACCATAATCAGCGAAGAGAGATGGCCTCTGTCAATATAGTCCAAGCATAACATGCCCTCTCATTCCTCCAGCCTTCCCAATGCTGCACCCTTGGAGACAAACCTTTTAATTATTTGAATAGCCAAATTGTTCTTGTCTTTTTATGATTACAGTGGTTGTCAAATAAGACATAAAGTCTGCCAGAGTTCCCTTTGCATCATGATGAAAGGTGTAACACAAAATATTACAGAAAAGTGCTTTAACAGCTAGTGTAGAAAATATTACATGTGTTCTTTCTCAGATTTGTATGCTGCAAAGTGCTTGGACAGTTTAAGTGACACACTTTCTCAACTTTCATCCATTTTCTAAAGCGCAAGGGGCTCCATATTTGCAAGAAACAACTATTACTATTCAGTAAGTGCCAGAGTAATGTTAAGGGGCAGATTGATGGGGATGATATTTTTGAAGCGAGGCCCCTAAACCGTAAGGTTAATGTATCATAGATCAGCCAAAGCCAGGAACTGTCTGTCAGAGGAATCTGTCACACTTGTCAGCTCTGCCACAGCTCAGAAAAGCCATGACAGCCTGCCCACTGTGATGGGACAGTGGAGATCAAAGCAGAGCCCAACCTGCCTGAAAGGAAACCTCCACCTGAGACATACTTGATATTCACATATTAACCTCACTCTCCTAACCTAAACTGAGGTGGAAGGGTTATACCTGCAGTGAAGACAGTTTAGCCTTAGCTGGCAAATTTACAATATATTTGGCACATTAATACTACAGACAGCACCTACTGTGAACTGTATATATGGTGTGGGCTTTCACGACATGAAAGATAAGGGGATAGAGATACATGCATTTTAATAAAGTTTTAATGCAGACCCTAGAATATATATCATACTTGTCATTATCAGTAATTTATTGTCAAGTCAAGTTTCTATAATACTTATTTTTTTTTGTTTTTTACAATGTAATTTCTTATGATTATTGTAAAAGGGTTCTTGAAACACTGCATTTACGTTTCAGCTCATGGTTTAGGTTCTACGGCTTGTAGGTTGTTTCCAACAAGCAGTTGTTTTCCATTAAAGCTCTGATAGCCCCACTGTATGCTACCTGCCTAGCACCAAACGGCAGGCGGACAATGTTACCGACAACCTGGTGAACATATAGTGTTGCATTTCGCAGCTTAGGAACCACATATTATTTGTTGGGAACCGGTGGAGAGCAAAATAGAGCTGAAAGAAGAGGGAACATTTGCAATGTGGCCAGAAACACCACTCCAATACTAATGTTGCTCAGTGTCTATTGAATGTGTAAACCGGCAATAGTTTTCTAACATGTTAGCCATAACAACTTTTTTTAAAGTGATAATATGTCAATGCTGTGTTTACAACATGTTGCGCTGCCCCCAAGTGGCAATGAATGCTGGTTTAAACAAATACATGTAATCCTCAATACCCCTTGAAATGGACAATTTAACGTCATGCAAGCAAGCAGTCTTTATTAGTAAAAATATAATCTGACCTCTACCCTGTCAAACCAACCATAAGTTATTTACCTAACTGATATACCATTGGCTTACACTTGAAAATAAAAACTCATTACTTTGTGTTTGTTTATAACAGGAATTGCAAAGAGGCTATTTCTTTCTTTAAGTATGCAGGAAGTCATTCCAACTCACCCTCCTTTGATGTAATCTAAGAAAGTGAACTCTGACTCCACTGAGAACGAGAGCAGGGTCACCTGGAATTAAAGACAAGGAGAAATTTTTGATTAAACATAGTGGTAATGATCTTTTCCTACTAAATAAAAAAAAAAAAAACTCACTTGACACTCAATTTAGTAAAAGATGTGAGCCGTCTGGTGGATGACTGATTGATTAATTTACATTGCCAAAGGACAAGTTTGAAGACATGATGAGATGCAGATTACGTGCCGATGCCCACAATGCTGGGTAAATTGTGTAAAAATTGGTCGTTGGTGTCGTTCAGTCTGATCATGCAGATCTCACAGTATGTCCTTCAACTTCTACAGCGCCTTCATCTTTTATTTTGTCCCACTTACGTACGTTTCTGCCACAAAGTACATCTTGCATTATCACTTAGAGTACTATTATACTGTAGTATATAATGGATAGTGTGTTTGTGTAATGCAAATAAACACAGATATAACTATTAAGTTATTTAGCTTGAGCTGGATTTCAAAACTACAACTGAATCAACAAACCTTATTTCTTTGCTTTTTACCAAATGTTTTAATTAATTGGCATGTGTGAAAATGAATGAAGAAATCTAGTCTCCTTTTTTGACAACATAGAAAGCACAGATTGACGCCAAAACTTGCGTGATTATTAAAGAGGGATTCATTTAACAGGCACAGTGTCAATCCTGGTTTGCTGCTGGAGTCATACTTACTGTGCCAGAGTTGACATATTTCTTTTTCTTCATTTTCTTCTTGGTATTATTAACCTAAAAAACAAGAGGTACAGGAATTTAAAAGATGATAAAGAAATATTCCGAGTATAAACAAGTATTTGAAATATTTATTTAAATAACCTAAACTAATAATTTAACAGGCATGTGAAAAAACAATAACAAAATTCCATGTTAAAGCAAATCTTTCAATTTTCCCCAGTTGGGCTCTTCAGCTGCAAACATTTTATTCAGACTCTGAAACAAACAGTCAACCTTAAATCCATCCAACCAAAATACTGCATTACTAGCTTATAATTATAAAACTCCCTATAATTTATTGTTTGCTGGATTTGGCCAGCAAGTATGTATTGTTACTTAAAATAGAATTTCCATTATTCATTTCATCCACTTTTACACACATTCACACCCTGTAGTTTGTCAACATATGTAATGAAGGCGTGTATGTGGGTGGCATGAGGTGAAGTTCATGCCATGTATAGATGTGTGCAGTTTATCTATCCAACTGAGAGAGAGGACATTAAAGGAGACATATGCTCATTTTCAGTTTCATACTTATACTTTGGGTTTTTACTAGAATATGTTTCCATGCTTTCATGTTAAAAAAACACTTTGTTTTTCTCACTGTCCGTCTGGATATTTCTGTATTCACCCTCTGTGTGAAATGCTCTGTTTTAGCGCCCGCCTCTTTCAGCCCTCTCCCCCGAAAAATCCCAGTCTGCTTTGATTGTTTTGCAGGAAAAATATGATGCGCCTTTGCAAAGGTAGTTCTCAAGCCGTGGCTGGAGATACTGAGATGGGGGGCTGTATATTCTAATGATCCTGCGTCTGACATTGGAAAGGGAACCAAATCTGAATGGCTTGTGGAATCGCATGTTTTCTAATCTAGGCAGCCCACAAAAAACGACTGTGTTGCCAGTTATTTAACAGTTTGTGGGTTGGTAGGCACACTAGATAACCAAATGTTTGTACACGAGCACTGAAAAAGTTCATGATACGACCCTTTCAAGGAAAGTGAGAAGGTGAGGTTGTGTGTGTGTGTGTGTGTGTGTGAAGTAACAGATATGTATTAGGGGAAATTGAAGCTCATGTAAGAAAATAGAAACACTTCCTCTTGAGTATGTTATACATGTTAATCACCCAATTACAGGGAACAAATTTGGACATTCAAACACAAATCTGAGGCTACAAAGAATCAATGGGGGAGACGGGCTTAAACTGCAAGACTTACATTTACTGTACCGGTATTCTAACAGCCCCAGAACAAGAGAGAAATGTCAATCCGGAGACCAAAGACGTCTCAGCTCATTACCTCGATCCTTTATGGCTGCTAGGCATGAAAGTGACAGCCCCTAATTTAACATGGTGGGATGGCAATTTGTCTGACACACTGAACAATCTGCTGATGCAAAAACTAAAGGGCCTTTCAGTCTCACTGGGAGGTAGAGAGGAATCAAGAGTAGCGTATAATGGAGCTGACATCCAAAAGACAGGTATTTGTCCTTCGGCTGGAGGCCACCAAAACACAGAAGCCAAAACGCTATTGACATGTCCTCCTTTATGGTGCGATTTTGACTTTCAAATGTTTATAGTTTTTTATTTTTGCTTTTTCCAAAGGTTTATGTTCAATGGTAGCCTGAATTCTGCTCTGGACAAAATAAATTGTGATTTTACAAAGGACACATCTGTCATTTTCAGGCCTTGCCCATCCCCCTTGGATTCTGGGACCACAGTTGGGTTTGTAATTTGCATACAAAGCTGTATTGTGTTCTATTAAGGGACATGTTAAGCTATCCCATGAGAAGTACTGAGAAATAGCTATTATCACACTAAATCCCTGGATTGTTTTTCTATTAATCCTGTTTCACACTGCTGCTAATAGCTCCATTTCTATGTGTGCCAGCGTGTAGGTGATTATAGTTTCAAAATAAATCTAATAACAAAAAAGTATAATAATAAATTCATTAGGAATGTAAGGAAGAACTTTTACGAGACGTTTTTTGTAACTCCTGAATAAATGCATTGGTTTGCTGCAGGACTAGAAGATGGAGAGGAATGTGCTAGAGTAATGGAAAACAGTGCAACAGTGATGTCAGAGATAGAAATGTCACTCGTGTCAGAAATGGGATCCAAGACGACGCATGGCATGGAGAGACTCCAGATCTCAGGAGCCAATAGACGACGTGGAAACACTGCCATTACTCACCTCGTAGACATTAAACTGGCTCTGCCCTCGAGCTAGCTCTCGGTAGCTGGTTGTAAAATCCCCAATGAAGTCATGGCTGGGTAAAGGAATAAAAGGAGCGAAGCACCAATGAAATGGGGAAAAAAATAACAAGTACAAATAACAGGACAGATGTCAGGGACGAAAATAAAACTTTGTGACAGGAAACGATCGGTTCCCAGGGTAAATATTTCTGAAAACGATAAACTATTTTTTAATTGAAGATTGCAATCGTACTCACGTGCCATCCCTATCCCAATCGTACACCTCCACCTTGATAGTTCTGGGAAAAATAACAAAACACACACACACAACAAGCTTAGATTTTAAAGCAGCATGGCAGATGGCAAACAATCTTACCACAAGGTCTATTCAGTAGCTCGTTTCTGGAGCTTTCAATCACACCAGTCACCCGTACAATGCCAGGATGTGCCATCCATCAAAAAGTAACTAATTCAAACAAGATGGGCAGAAAATAATCTGAGACAATTTCTGTCTCCTGCTGCTTAAAAAGGATCACTCTACAGCACTAGTAGTGCTCAAATTGTAACTCTTAAATATTGTGCAACATTCGTTGACTCGCTTTATGTAAGAATGTGTTTCGTTTCAACCACGAGGCCAACATGTAACGTTGTCGGAGCATTTAGGGAATACATTGCATGTCTAATTAGGTGCCACAGTGCAATCCTTCTGGGGAAAATTAACCTCTTTCCTCAGCAACAACTTTGTAATTAGCAAAGACAGGAGATAGCATTCACAGGTCTGTGTTCCGGTTTTTAATACCAACCCTTTGAGCCTTGGAGTTTTCAGTGCCAAATATATAACGGTCAATATCATAATTGATCATAACAAGGAAAGGAAACATTGAGGGTGTTTATTTATGTATTTACCTAAATGAGTTTGTTGTTCAGTTTGGTGTGTTAATGACTGAATGAATCAATGGGTTCACTGGATCCAAAAGCTACTACGTGGAACTTTCATTGTGTTGATTTTGGCGGTCCCCATGGACGAAAGCGGTAGTATTTCCGAGCAACAGATTCCCTTTAGAGAACCTCTCCCACACTGCAGCAGGGTCTGACAGTCTGTCCAGCTCAGTCCTGGTTCTGGTTCTCCCGTGCCTCCCTTCGCTCCAGCGGGCCCAGCGATACGTCCTGGGCCTCCAGCAGCGTACTGTCGGAGTCGGCCCCCAGCGGAGCATTGCTCCTGGCCGGAGTGGGAGCCGCTGTTGTTGAGCCACTGGAGCTGGAAGGCAGCAACAAAGCCACATCTGGGTCTGGCCGCTGCTAGAGGCCCCCTGCTGGAGCGCTGGATCTGAGCCGGAGGAGTTTCTGGTGAACCTGCATGATTTTGAATCCGATGGATCCATCGGTGGCTCCGATGACAAGCATTAAGATTAACTATATAAAAATAGCCAATCTTTTCGCTGAATGTCTCATTTACTTATGTAGGTCAAATAGAGGCATCAGTAACTTGAGATTGAAATTTCAAAACCGGTTAAAATTTCCCTTCCACAGTAATTTTAAGTAATTATAGGTCTATGAAAAAAAACATAGCTATTTTTGAATTTTATTCCAGTCACCCATTGATATCTTTTCATTTAAAAGTAAGTGTTTTGAAATGGTGCCATGGGAAACCTAAAATCAATTAAAATTGATGCCACGTTGTTTTAAAACTGGGATATTTGCCAGCTTTAGAAAAAGGCTGAGCAGCTGGCTGCACGTTGAAAGAGAAAAAGTCAACTTATGTAAAGCGTTCCCTCCAAAAATCGTAGTTTGCAAACTGCAGCACGTGTTATTTTCCACCCTTCACAAGAACATCAGAAAAAAAAGACACTGATGATATTTTGCACAAATGCAGCCGAAACAATATCCCTGCAGAGTGAAGAAAAAAACTTTTATTTGGCACTTTCACTCCTCAGTCACATTGATCTCACCCCCATGTCTCCCCTCTCCTCCCCACTTCGTCTTTCACAAGTACTGACACCAGCCCAGATCCAAAGAAAATGGAAGCAAGCGGCACATCAGAGACTCTTTTCCCGTCACTGAGGAAATGAAAGATGCCTGAAATAAGCCCAGCTTCCTCCCTGCCACCTGGCCCCTGTCATTCTGTGGTGACAGTTTGTTCTTTTGAGGTTATCTTCAAGGCTGTGAGAGAAACAATGTGCACCTAGGTGGTGGAAACATGATGCTTCTCTTCCAGCTTGGAAAAAGAGGGAATAGGTTTACGGTAAGATGGATGCAGGAAGAAAAAAAAAGGCAGTTTTCCCTTTCCCCTGGCCAACCCATCTGCAGTGCTAAGTGCAAGTGGAAGTGGTTTTAATGCAGGCCATGGTACTCAAAGTACCAAGAAGCTGTCATCATACCGGCTCAAGCATCTACCATCATTTTATTTCATATTCTTACTTACAGCTGCATCAAAGGACTCAGATAATTGCGTGGCCCCTTGAATTCTCTGAACAATATACACTCCAAAACTAATCTGCCACAGATATCCTCAGCTACTATTCTAAGGCACCTTTAATAAACATGACTCATCTTCCATAATGGAGGCACATATAATTGAGGAAAAAAAGAGACACGGAACAATTTTTCAGCTCCAATGACGGATCTCTTTGATCTTTTGCCAGAGACAGAAATAGACTACGCTTGAGTCACCTGAGCTGGTATGTTATCGAGAAAGAATTGATCCTTTTTGATATTTTTAATGAAGTATCGGCATAGGGAAAAATACCTTACGTACCACCGACACAGAAGAAACAGCATTCAGGCGGGTTTTAAGGATGTATGGTAAAGAGATGAATAATAGATTTACTGAATTTAGACTTCCGTTATTCAACAACTTGGAAGCACTTATAATTTCCCTGCTCTCTCTTCACACTCCCTTGTCCTCCTTAACTTACTCGTCTGGAACAGGGCCTTTGATGTATTGGATTTCTGTCTTTCCTTCTGTGACACTGCAAGTATATTTGCCTTTGCTGCCTCTGATCAGTTTTTCTCCTCTCCTTCATTTCTCCTCCTGTCCACCTCCCTTACCCCTTTCCCTACTTTGCTTTCCTTCCTTTTAGTTTCCTCTTATTTGCCAAAATGTAGTATTCCAGAGCTGTGTGTGTGTGTGTGTGTGTGTGTGGATGGATTTTGCTCACTGTCTAGAGACTCAACTGGATCCTGCCACTTGAACGACAGTCTGCCTAATCATTGCGCCCACCAGCCAACACTATTGGAAGGTGGGGTGTTTTTTATCTTTGACTGTGTTTGCAAGATATTCTAAAAGGTTTTCAACGGATTACTGATTAAAATATGGGAGAGAGATAGCCTTTGGTAAATCTGGCGATGATTCAGATCTGGGATTTCTGGGTGTTGTTTCCTAGCAATAACAAGCAACACTTTACCGTTGACAGATTTTATACAACAACAATTGTGCTCGGTTCAGTGCCTTTAGCCTTCGTTCAGTGTTGCTGCACATTGTTATGGATGTTTCCTTTGTCGCAGAACAATTTCACATCATACATATACTTTATCTCAAACAACAAAATGTTAATACCGCTATACAAACAAATTATATTATATAGATACAATGTAAAATGTATATCCTACAACTTACTATTTGGGATAAATTTATGTGCAGTGAGTGTTAAATGACTCTGTACCCACACTTCACTTAACTATAAGAGGAGAGAATACCATTATTCTAATATGACAATATAAGCAATATGGGAATAATATTGTTCTTGAAGGTGTGTAACATTGTCTTGTTACCGTGGAATTGTCAAGCAACTGTATTTAATTGGAATTGGTCATGCCTCCGGTACCAATGTGCTGTATTGGATCGATAGATTGGTCATGAGACGCATAGCTTTTGGATACCTGCTCATTACGTTGCCAGGTTGTATATGACAAATGTGCAGGTATGTTTGTTTTTCATTTGCTTATAAAGCAGCAGTTCCATCCACATCCCATATTAACCATCCTCTGACTTGAAAGTTTGAGAAAGAGTTCCATAGATACAGGTCTGAAGTGCCTCCCACATAATGAAAGGAATAAAATAAAAATAGTTCCCATATTTGTAGCCTATCAGAGTTAATGGCATTTTGCTCCAGCAGGAAGAATAGAGTGCAGCACTATTTTCAGGTGTTCCAGTACTTATTTGTCTCTGGGGAGGGAGGGAGAGGGAAGAGGGAGGAGGGAGGAGGGAGGAGGGAGGAGGGAGGAGGGAAGAGGGAAGAGGGAAGAGGGAAGAGGGAAGAGGGAAGAGGGAGGAGGGAGGAGGGAGGAGGGAAGAGGGAAGAGGGAAGAGGGAGGATGGAGGAGGGAGGATGGAGGATGGAGGAGGGAGGAGGGAAGAGGGAAGAGGGAAGAGGGAAGAGGGAAGAGGGAGGATGGAGGAAGGAAGGGAAGAGGGAGGAGGGAGGAGGGAGGAGGGAAGAGGGAGGAGGGAGGAGGGAAGATGGAAGAGGGAGGAGGGAGGAGGGAAGAGGGAGGAGGGAAGAGGGAAGAGGGAGGAGGGAGGAGGGAGGAGGGAGGAGGGAAGAGGGAAGAGGGAAGAGGGAAGAGGGAAGAGGGAAGAGGGAGGAGGGAAGAGGGAAGAGGGAAGAGTCATGCAGTTGTCTTTGAGCAGCGACCCTGCCTCTTCCTCCCTTTTGTTTCTTTTAAGATTCAGTTTGGAGAGCACAGTGCCTCTTTTGGAAACGCCCTTTATTGAAATCACTCCAACTTCGCCTTTTGCCCTTTGGTGCATCTCACAAGAAGGACATGTCCAAACTAAAGGACCGATATAGTTAGAGCACAGTAAACCAGCAGAAGGCCATGCACTGCCCTACTTGAGAGGGCTGCTACTCTCAACAGACAGAGGTGCTTCAATGCCTTTCCAACATGTGCCTGAAGTAGAGTTGATACCAACCCGAGTACCACAGTCACTGCCTCTCCACCCAGATACAACAGCAATAAACATAGCAATGCTTCTTATACAAGTCATCTGCATCTTGTGTAACGCTTGGTATTTATAATTCAGCAAGTCCTTTTTGACTGAACACTGAGTCCTCAGACTCGGAGATAAAGACATCACAACTCCTTCAGGTTATCCCTGCTTTTGTCCCATTGTGTTTATGAAAATGTGAAATGCTTTCTTTAATAGTTTATTTTTATTTATTTATTTAACCATTATTTAGACTGGGTGCTTCATTTCAGTTTTAAGGTCTCTTTTCTAAGGAGGTCCTGGCCAAGATGGCAGCATACGAGATCCACTTATAAAAATGCATAAAAGCTCACATAAAAGACTTAAAAGAAAAACAGCTACCAGGACAAATACAGTCAGTGTTAAAATAGTCCTTAATCCTGTAAATTTAGAAAGTAATTGAGTTTCAAGCGTCCATGTAGCTCGTACCAAGATTATGGTGGAAAAACTCTAAAAGCGCCTCAAGAAATGATGTTCAGAACTTGTGCACATTATCAAAGGTTGCAGCTACTGATAGTTTTGGGAGTCACTAGAGAACATAGATAAGGAAGCAGTTTGTGCAATATGGCCTTATACAGAAATAATTTACCAATGTACTATACTGCGGTTGTATAAGGAGGACAAACTAAATTTCACAAACAAACTGCAATGATGTGTGAAACAGAAACAGATCGTAACACAGCATGATATACTGACTGTAACATTTTCAAAGATGAACTTTCGTGTTCAAAAAAACTATAATAGAAACCTAACTTCACACTGAGTTTTTTTCAGACAAATTGTCTGCTAGGAAATAAACCCAGGTATTTATATAATGTGCCAAAAGAAATCTATTTATTAGTGGGTCCTAAGAAATATATAATTAAAAAGAGACCCAGACAGACCTTCCCACTCCCCCCAAACTCACCAAAACACTGACACAAAGTTTATTCCTCACTCACAAGTATAAAACCTGTTTATAGTGGTGTCTTGGTGATATTTCAAGACTAGCACAATTTCAGGCTTTTTCAGCTCGTTGCTTGTCACTTTATATTATACTCAAGGGTGTGTGTGTGTGTGTGTGTGTGTGTGTGTGTGTGTGTGTTACGGTGCAGGAAAGAAGTGCCTTTGATGCCCTGCTCAGTCTCTTGCGTATGATTGGCTTTGACTGGACAGTGACCCCTTTTTTGAGCTCACGCGTGATTGGCTGGCTCACTCAAATTCACCTAATATTTCCCCAAGTATGAAATACGTCTTGAGACAACCCCATCAATAACTCTGTTCTCGTCTGTCTGTTTGGGATTTCTCTCAGCTTTCTGAGCACATAGCAGGTTCTCAGCGTTCTCAGTAATTAGGGTTTGACTGTATACAAAGAAGATAGGACAGACACCTTTGTGAGAGAGATGAGAGAAGGGGGAGAGGCAGGAAAAAGACCCAGTATGCCACATGAAATATTTCCCCTCACATAAGTAATCTGGCTGTCATTCCTTTTTTATCTTCCCTCACAGCTCCTTCATGATTTAGCCTGTTTTCTTCCCAGCACTGTGTTTTAAATTAGAGGCAGGCAAATAAGCTGCAGGAGAACTGAATTCATATCCCTTTTGACACAATATGTCTACATTAATTATGTGCCAACTGGGAAGAGCAACCCCTCATTATTTTCATATATTTAGTCAGTAATGTGATCATAGTTTTCTAAGTATAAAAGCAAAGCAATAATAAATATACCAAATTATAGGCTACTAAGGGTATTAAATATTTTTGCTGCCATATTCCCTCCTATCATCCTTTTCCTAATATTGTTTGTTTTGCACTCCTAACATTAATAATCGGACTATTCCTCCAAAGCATGCTCCCCTTAGTTACTATGCCTGACAAGCTTTCCACTTTCACACACTTTCACACACTTTCACACACTTTCGCACGTATTGGTAGTTTTCAATGATGAAGTGGCAGATTTACCCTTGATACTAGTTCTTAGTAATCTTTGAAACAGCGTGTCCTTTTTTTCAGACAGATGTAGACACCAGCAAGCTTCTCGTTAATGGCCTGCAGCCTTTGATTTTGCTGAGATGAAAAGCTAGTTAACTAAGCTGACGATAGCTCCATGAGACGGTTGATAACACTGTCTCCGGCTGACTTTTTTTTTTTTTTTTTTTTTAAAGGACAATCTTGTCAACGGGTTTTCAAGATGTAATGCCAGGCTAGACATGATATAATACTAAAGGCTGAGGCGAACGCTCCAGTTTAAAAGTATCCTCATCAGTTGATGATCTGTGTAACTGGAGAGGAACATTGTTCTTGTCGTTTCCGTGAAGAGCTTGTTAGTACTAACTTCATGGATGACAGGGAAACTTATTTTTATCTGGATTATGGTTGCGGTTTGGAACGGTTTGAAACACGTGGTTAACTGTGTAAATTGAAACAAAACAACACAAAAAGAACGCCATAAAACTACTTTTTCAGGTTTAGTAAAAAACGTCACAGTTTGGCTTTTAAATGACTACGGAATTGAAACGAAACAAAACAAAAACACCACAAAAGCACTTGGTTAGGTTGAGGCAACACAACTACTACTTGGTTATGTTAGGACAGATAATCTGTTCACACAGGACACAAACAAATGTTTCTTGGGAGAAAGCCCTGTGTTTTTTTCCAACACATCCACCACCACCGGCTTCCCCCCTTCCCGGATTTCCACAGACTCATTTGAGATTTATTTGTGATATACGTCAAAAGTGAATGTAATCCACAGGAAAATATGTTTCCCTCGAAACCTAATTCACGATGCAGTTTGTTTGCACGGGAACATCATTTTTAGGAAACATGGCGATCTGGACATGTCAACGTTTGCAGCCTATGACTAATTGTAAGTGTTATAATAGTACATTTATCTGGCTCATAGATTATATCTGAGGAGAAAAGGGTTGATAACAGAAACCCTACAAGGAGGTCATTGGAGATTAGCGGCTCATTGTGCCCGACCCGCCGTTCTCTAGCAAAGATCAATACTGAGGGATGTCCTAAGCACACAGTAGCAGAAATAATGTGACAGTAGAAAGAATTGGAGGCTTAACACTGCACCATGTTGAATTGATTTCTGCTGGTTAAACTTATTGTCACACAGAGTGTAGTTTTGGCTGCCATCATTATGCAGTTTGTCAGTCAGAGTGACTTTCATTAGAGCCATGAAGGCAGTCGAAAAATTAAGACAGAAGATGTCGATGAGGTCAACATTGTAGGCTATTCAAGGTGTTTGGAAGTTTTCCTACCTGTGTGTGTGTGTGTGTGAGATAAGGTAAATATTAATGCAGCCAGCAGTTAAAAGACAACCAGCAGCTGTGGGGATCAGGAGATGTGTGGAGTAGGCGGAGGTTGCATTGTACCTGTCGAAGTCTCCATTGCAGAGTGCTCGTACTGGGATAGTGAAAGGCTGCCACACTGGATTTAATGTGTTCTTCACCACCTCTGTTTTATGGCAGATAGTAAACCTAGAGGAGGAGGGAAGTTAGGAAACAATATGGTCAAAAAGAGGCAGAGAAAGAAATCATATTATTTGTTAATTACACAAGCCAGTTAGAGAGATAAATATGCAAATAAGGGGAGGAGCAAGCAACTGAAAAGACAGCGGTAACAGGAAAGACAATGTCAAATCCTACAGTGACGGGAGAAATGCTTTAAATAGGGCTGTACCCAGCTTTGTTTACAGCTTGGCCTGTCTCCCAGCTATATTAGGTTTTAGACCACAGAGAATAATTTGATATTTCAGTCTGGCTTTTAAATCCTTTCCCTTGACCTCAAGTATGACAATGATATGCAAATTAATTCTCTGATATCCAAAATGCTTTGCAGAATAGAGCCACATAAATTCCTATCAAATACCCCCCGAATACCGCCTCGAAAAGCAGCAAAGCGCATCACAATTCTTTTTTTTTTTATACCCGAAGCCTTGGATTACTTGTGCTCCACAAAGTGCCTTGAGCCTTTTAAAACCCTGTTAGTCCTTTAGCTGCACAGGCCTCTAATTTGTACCCCCCTCTGGGACCAACACCAAATACTTGTAGCACATTTGTGGGGATCCATTTCCCACCCTGTTATGTATAAAAAAAAAAAAAATACTGAGAAAAGCTGGAAGACAGCTAATGAAGCGCCTGCTAAAGCATCTCTGGATAGATAGGGCTGACGCTGCCACAACTGCTCGGGCCCTTGGGGGAGGCTGAACAGCACTCTGGGAAGGCGTGAGGAGAAGGGGGAGTGTTGTGCACCACTCTCTGAATTGCCTCAGAAACTGACAGCGCTTTTCCTATGGATGGAAAACGCAGATTGTGTTTCTTTTTATTCTTGCTTTGATACTTTTTTTTATTTTAATTTGTTTTACATTAATTGCCTCTCTTTCCTATTTGCTCTCTCTGAATCATTTATGAAAGGCATAGTCATGGGAGTTGTGTTGTGATGTGAACAGGATACTTGCCTCTGCATGCCGCCTCTTAAGTTGTGCATGCCTCAGTAACCACCGCAGCTCTATTCTCATACTGTACACATACTTATCATCCCTCTCTACTGTATCTCCTCTAATGTTACCCCTCTTTTTGCCTCCCACTCTTCCCCAGATGATTTCCATTTGAATTTTGTATCATGTTTCTGTAACTTTTATGATATCAGGATACCAGCACTTGCAGCTGCCTTTCGGAAACACTTGAAAAAAACCAAATCACATCGAGCACTCACGTTCCGTCCTCGTTGCTTCTGTAGAAGACCATGAAAGGGTCCGACTTGCCAAAGAAGTCCTTCTTGTCCAGCTTGTTGGCACAGAACTGCATTGTGGCGCTGTCCTGCAGGGGTGCATGGAGATGTGGGGAGAGAAGTGTGAGATAGGGTTGGGGGAGAGGGTATGTCATAACTTCTTCATGATTAAAGAATGGAAGGTATTATTTATGTGGCCTATTTCGCTCTTCTTCTTTTTTTTTTTTTTTATCTTCCCAGCTTATAGTGGGGACAGCAGATGGAGGAAGCTTTTTGTGCATCAAACAATAAGATAGTGTATACTGCATGAATACTGTAATCTGTTATGCGTGTATGAGTGTGTGTTTATCCTTATTTGTATTTCTTGGCATGTTGTAAATATCACAAGCTAATGCAACATATTCAAAGTTAAGAGCCATAACTGTTCATGGGCATGGTTAAGTAGAAGACCTAATGAATGTTCAGTTCAGTTGGGTGATTATTTCGATTTTTTTTCTTCCCACATGTCACATCACAGCCGCCATGTGTCACCACCTAACTGCTGGAGGTGAGCCCAATTAGTTTCAGCGGGGTTGTAAGACTACAGGACTCCATGTCCGGCCAAATAGATGCTCACACACAAGCATACAGAGAGTGTTCAACAACACCTCATACAAATACCCACTGCTGGAAAATTTAAAGAAAGGCTCGGAGAACTATTTCATGAATCACGTTACACAAAGTAAAAAATGCTCTTTTCTCATTCGTATGAGGATGGAGACGTATATGACTTCATTGTTTTAGTCTGTGTAGTATGAATGTCACCTGCTTCCACTCTATGAACTACCATACACTCTAGCTTTATCTATAACCACAGCCTAATGGCGTGTGTGGTCAAGTATGCAGGCATTGTAATACCGAACCATCGTACCGTGTCCACCCACCTGCTAACATTAGTGCCAGCTGCTTACCAAGTCTAATTCTAGCATGAGTAATAGCCATCAAGCTAACTTCTTCTGATACCTGTCACAGCATCTGGAAAGCATCACATGCTTCAAGTGTATTTCAGCCTCAGAGAAACCTCAAACACACAGCACAGTTTCTGCTTCGGGCTTTGTGTTTTTTATTTTTTTTTTAGGGCTGTTTTTCTTCCTGTTTCTACTGAAGACATGATGATAAACTTAATGTTGTTCTCATCATGTAGGTAAAATATCATGTTGTTGGATATAAATTATAGCCATAGATTTTTTTCTTTAGTAGTTATTAAGCAAATAATTGCAAGATCAATCCATCATGCCGCTAAACATATTTTTTGAATAATTATAGAGATAAAAAACAGTGCTGCAGAACCTGAGATAACCTCTTCTTTTATTCTGAATATTCTTCTTACTTGTCAAAATATCAGCTGCCGTCAGTTCGGTCAGAAATGCGGTTGTTCAACGTATCCTTATACAACGGTTCGTATGATCTCTACAACCAAAGATTTGTTAAATGCAGTTTTTTAAATCATAAGCTTGCAGCCTTTCCAATCTTTTCACATAGCTCCTCATTATGTTTCCCTTTGAGAACAGCATGCTGCTTCTCTGCTACTCAGAAAATACCTTTACGTGACCACATTAAGTCAGACCTATAAATTCAGCTCTAATCACCTCGATTATTAAAATATAAACATGATTGCAGTTACATACGGCAGATGCGATTTTCACTTTGAACCACTAAGATTGGATTGTACCATTTCCATTAGCGTGGCAACAATTAATCAGTCAACTAAATTCTTTATGCAGTGGTGCATTTATATGAAGAATTAATTGTGTCTGAAGGTGACCCTTGGATTCAAAAGATAAACTCACGAAGACCGTAAAAATGTTATATTTACCTTTCAATAAATCAAAGGCCAGCAACCGATGCGAGCAGATTAATACTCGCTGCAAACCAACTCTTCCTCTTTCTTTGTAGTACGCCCTCTTTCTCACACAAATAAGCCTGATTGTGTATTTTCTCCACCAGTTATTTCTCATGAAATGTAACACTTTTACCAACCCCAAATATAAATCACTTGGCTGCTGTTGAGGCTTGTACCACTTACTTGTATTACCATTACCCCTCCTTGTTCTTGGCTCTCCTTGTGAGGTGGGAATGCAGGGAAGGGGCGACCTATCTGTGGCGTATGGACTGTGGCTAATCTCCGAAACACAGTGGGTTCATTACAGTATGTTCAGATGTTATAACAGGAGATTACGGTTGTTTTCAGGGCTCGAGGCCGTACACTGGGCAGCCATGGTGCCACTAATGATAGCTTAATAGCTTTTTAATGTTGCAGCTTGCACCTTGTGTGCTGGCTGAGGGCCGTGTGGCCAATCAGCAAGAGAATGTGTGCGAGGTTGTGAGTGTTACAGACCGTGTGAGCGAGTGAGAGCAGGAGTGTTTCTGTGCACATATTCCGATGCCCATTTAAATTCCTGTATGCATCTAACCACAGGGTCCTCGCTGTGTCTTTATCGCACACAGCCAGGCACCATGCAGCACACACACACTTCCCTCTGACACACTCATGATCACATCCACTCCACTCCGGCAGCGAGAGCAACTTTATCTGTATTCCTGCTCTCACCCCGAGGACACACACACACCACATGTCTGCCGTTTGACACATCCCTCCTACACACAGACTAACCCTGTTTCATTCTCTTAAAAACACTCCTTTTCTCCTGGGGAAGGTTGGCACTCATGATTGACACACAAGCAGTTGCATACTTATGTCATCTGAATATGCGACAGTAGAAATATTGCTTGCTGTGGCAACAAATTTAATTTCAGTAGCTTTCTGTCTTCTATCCCTGGATACTGGGTGTGTGTTTATTTTCAACAAGTACCTAACTTCAACTGATACTGACTGTGACAGTGTAGTCCCTCCACACATGAAAGCAGTGTTCAATCTTATAATTTAGTGTTATGGTTTGAGGCACCCATAAGTAAAAAAACAAAAAATCTGAAGATGCATATTGTGAATGTTTTTCTCCCTGCACCTAATAAACGATATTTAAGAAACAGCCCAGCTCCAGTTTTTTTTCTGGGGCTCAACTATCTACAGATTGAGACATACATCACTCCCCAGTGTGAGGTGCAGTGCAGTAAAGTAAAGTAAGATCACAGCATCTTCATTCAGTCAAAATCATCTCGGTTTTCCTGTCTGATAAAACAGAAAAGGTTGGATAATTAATCGATCCTGCAAAAGATAGTGAACCCGTGCAGTTGCTATTCTGTGATTCAGATGTTGACAAATGTCTAATCACGGCCAGCAAGCTGCATGAAGTTGAGCAAGTATGCAGCATGTGCTCACAGGGATTAACTGCAGATGGTGACACCTACTACTGCAGAGCAAAGGCAAGACTGATGCACGGCCCCATGGTTGGCTCTATAGGAATAAAGTGAACTTGCTGATCAAGTTGCTCACAAAGTAAACGCAGGTTTTCGAAATTCAAGGAAGCACAATTTGGCAACATTTCCGCTCTGAGGGACGACACACCAGAAAATCTCTGCGAGCTAATAGGCACATAAAAGCATTTATGGTGATGGAATGTGTTGGGGATATTAAATATTCATCTGCTCCTGCCTCATTAAGGTTCTGTGGCACGAACACACACTCTTGCAAAGGTCTGTGATCAACAGCCATTTGCTAATATGGAGTGAATCAGAGTATCAATATTTAAAGAGGGGGGATAGGCTGGATAGAGACACGTCCACAGCCTCAGAGGAGTAATGAAGGAATGTTTGTGACAGGAGAGTGTGAGAGTTATAGATGCACTAATTAAGACAGAAGAAATGGGGAGCAGACAACAGGAGAGGTAGTAAAAGTATAGCGTGTGCCAAACCAGTGCATCTACATTGGAATCACATAAGCATGAGTTAGTGTGAGTCAGTGTGTTTCTGTCTCTTGGGGGCAAAATGTGGGAAAAAGATATATGGCATGTGCAATCTCTTTTTTTACGTGTGTTTCTACAAATAGGTAATTCCTGGCCTGGATGAGCTTCCCCCGTTTCTTGCTTGATTTAATGCCACAGGATATGAATTCTGTGATTCATGTTGTCTTGTAGCATTTAATGAGGATTGCCAAACAGCATACGTGAGTCGAATAGAGTGTCAGCAATTTCTGCTTCCCACTCCCCGCCCGCATCTTCTAATCGCTCCACTCCCAGCTGCTCCAGGTTTTCCATTTTCTACATTTGATATTTTATTTATTCCACTTTTTCTCTGCTCACTAAAGGAAACCCCGTTCCAGTTTGCTCCGTAGCAAATGCGGCGAACGCCGCCTTTAAGATCTATTGCGCAGTGCCAAGTGAAATTTTGAGGCATCAAAGAAGGCAGTGAATGGAAACACAGGAAGTGAGGCGAAACAGACGTTGATCTGTTGTGTGAAATTTGCTTCAGGAGAAAATGAGAATGTTTCATCAACTTTGTTGTGTTCTTGATAACACAAATGTGCAATCAAAAGATAAAAAAAAACGTACAGGGCCTGGAAGAAAGAAGGGCTAAAATCTGGAGTTCCTTTCGCACATAGAGACAGACACGCAACACATTTACGCTGTCAGTCGTGGAACATCTCCACTGGTTGTTTGCGGCCAAAAGACACCGACTGTAAAAAACCCCCAAAAAAACAAAACAGTCCAGCAGTTAAATTTGAGAAAATAAAACTGAATGAAAATCCTCCTGGGGTTGTACCAGATTGTTTGTGTGATGGAGCTTTATCCTAAAGAGAGAGGGAACATAAAGAGACACTCATGCTCAGATACCCTGTTGCAAATATGTCAGAAGAAAATGCAATAATGCAGCATTATTACTCTAATGTGGGCTGAAGCAGGCAGTCAATAGTGCCATGAAATTTAATAAATGAAATTATGAGATGCTATTATCATTAGACTTAAGTTTGTATCTTCTGCTATAGCAACAACATTTACTTTTTACTTTGCCACTTTGTGAATTGTATTTGTCAGAAATCCTGCAGGATCAGGGTTTTACTGTTGCAGCTGTTTAAGCCCCCCCAAAAAAATTATATTTGCAAAGAGCCGTAGCCACCCCGGGAAATGTGTTGCTTCAGGAGTGTTGATGGTGTTGCAAGTGACAGTTAATCAAATTCATGTAACCCAATATTTTGATGGTAAAAGTGTTTGGATAGCTGCCTTAACTTTTAATAACCAGCACATGGAGTTGGAGCAATGTTTCAATATACTTAAACTAATTACTTTACTGCACGCCTCATAAACTTGATCAAATGGGAGAACAATATTTTTCTGATTACCAGTTCTGTTCCTCAAGCTCTCATGGTATTTCATCCATATGGTTCACATTTATCAAAATCAAATTGTTGTGGAAATCAGTTAATGCAAAATTATCTAAAATATTTTCCCCGACTCTACATTTGGTTGCTGAACGGAGAAATAATTAGAACAAAGTCAGTGAGTCGGTCATGTAGAGAGTGCAGGGTCGCACCACATGGGATGTTTGCTGCAATATTTATCTTCAAATTTCTGTTTCCACAAGACCGCAAAAATGTCACTGGTCATCTTGAACAAGTTTAGTTTACAGATTGGGGGGCCACATGAGACAAGTTGAAAAAAGGCACAGTGAGTCTGGTCTAGCAAAGCTGATTAATTAATGGTATCTGTTTTGACCTGTTTTGACCTACATAGCATAACATTTATTAACTTTAGCTGCTTTGCTTTTGATCAGTTTTCTAATGATAGGCAACTCCTGTAGTGAGTCGAATTTCTAAAAGGTATTTAACCATTTCAAGTGTATCTCGCTCTCTGGGATCGTCATGATAATGTCTCAAGAATAAACCTGCCAACTCAAATCAATCAAAGCTGAAGACCAATGTCTCAACAAAAGTAATGAATGTTTATATTTCTGTCATCTAAGGTTTGATAGGGCTAAATTAAATACTGCTATACAAGATTTAAATACAACCTGATATTATTTTAAAAGCATAAAAGGTTATTTGATGCCAAGTCTTCTTTCAAACTGGTCCAACAGTGTTTTTTTTTTTTTACAAAAGAAGAGAAACACAAAGTGCACACCACACCACCAGCATGTACAAGTGTATCATATTTTCCTACTGCAGAGAAAAAACACCTACACAGTCAGACAGACTACATCATGAATGGAAAATGATAAATAATGTAAGTTCATGAATGCTAAATGTGTGTTAAGTTCTTCAACCTGGTCAGACCCACCTGCGGGTCCATGATTACAAACGTATGCTACGCAGGCAGGCAAGCAAGATTTTAGTGTTTCCAAAAACATCACATGTTTCAGGCTGCATTATAGGGAAATATTTAAAATCATGCACTAGGAATCTTGCACAATAACGTTGCGGCTTCTTTGGGACAAGCTGTAAACAACATAACATATTGCCTTTTGAGATAATATGGTGACTTTTTAGCAAATATTTTTCTTTTTACACATCCGGCAGTTAGAGTGCAATCAGAGATCAGCATTCATCTAGAGTTGTGTATCTGGCCACCTGGCTTAAGTCCAAAACTCATGTGCGTGTGTGCGTGCATGTGTGTGTGTGTTTTTCAGGCAGGAACAGTTGGTCTCAGCCAAGCAGTTGTTGTATCTAAGAGCTGGTACAGTACACTCCAGGTATGACATAATCCTCTATTGATTCGCTCCACTGTCTTTGTATCTGTTTCTATCTGTCTGACTTGTTCTCTCTCCTTTAGAAATCTTCAAATCTCTGCTTCTCTCCATCTAATCTCTTCTTGTTTGCTCTTTGATTTTCAGTGGGCCATTTTCTTCTTTCTCATTTACTCGCTTTCTCTCTCTTTGTGCCATTTGCTCTACTGCACTCCCTTGCTTTTCAATATCCTCTCCTAATCAGCGTGCTGGGAGCCCATTGAAGCGTCCAAAGCTTTGGTTGGTTGAGCGGACGATCAGCACTCACAGCATCATGTTCCTGGGCTGTTTCATTAGACAACGCGACTCTCCGCAGAGTGAGAGCAGCTTCCCTGTCTGTTATGCTGTGAGAGGGAGGTGTGTGTGTGTGTGTGTGTGTGTGTGTGTGTGTGTGTGTGTGTGTGTGTGTGTGTGTGTGTGTGTGTGTGTGTGTGTGTGTGTGTGTGGTTGTGTAAATAAGTGTGATAAGGGAGATAGGTTGGTGGATAGATGCATAGACACAGTAGATAGGTAGGTAAACACGTTTTTATCTGATCCCTCACATTGAAGAATAAATACTATAATATAATGCATTTACTTTAAAAGGTCAAATATGGGTGTTGGGGGAGGAAGGGGGTTGTCTTATAAGGGCTACACTTATAGACTAAAGATACTATATTTTTAACCGATTAAGCTGTGATGATGTGTTCAAAATAAATATTGATATAAATTAAATAAAATTCAGGCTTTTGCTCCCTGTGTGCCCTCGTTGCACGTCTGTAAAGGCCGATCCGCCTTCCTTCTGACTGTGCTGAGTGACTGGGGCTGCACAAATCATCCAAACTCATCAAATCATGTGGGCACAAAACCTGCTAAGGGAGCTGTATCCACCATTGCAAATAAAAGGACGTGTTTCACCTAGTCAGTCGTGACTTTTCCAGAAATCAGTGCTTTCCATAGACTGTAAAAGTAAGTTTGTATGAATTTTACCCTCTCTCTCTCTCTCTCTCTCTCTCTCTCTCTCTCTCTCTCTCTCTCTCTCTCTCTCTCTTTCTCGCACACAGACTCTCTGCTTCTCTCTGTCTTTCTCTCGGTTGCGCGCTGTACAGAAGCAATATGCACTTACTACATTCCAAACCGTTATCATTAATTGTTTTGGGATTGCTTGTTAAATCACGAAGCTGAGCTCAGTGATCGATGACAGTCAGCCATCGCTGATGGCTGACTGTCATCATCCATCTGCCGTACCCGTTCCTTTCGATTACTGCTCCTCCAAGCCCGGATGTAAAATAAAATTGATAGGGAGTAGAGGCGGGGCAAACAGTTGTTAACATTTTCATTGATCAAGTTGGATGATACAACAAGCTGATGTTTTGATGCGCGGAATTGCATTGGACGTTTTCAATCAATGTGACAATAACACAGACAAAGCGTTAACCGCCTTTAGGCAGCATCGGCTATCGAAGAACAAACTCTCACGCATCAGAATACATTTGCATGAGCACAAAGCAAATTAAATTAGGCAATACCCCAAATCTGACATTGTTCATTACACAACATGAACAATGGCAGATAAATTAAACTTCCTGCACGGTCCCAACAGGCCGTTTCTTTTGTCCAACAGGCAGTTTCTTTTGTCTATAGCTCTGCACTTGCACTTATTTGCCCCTCTAAGCTTTCATCACGCTCAATCCACTTTATGTGTGAAGACTGTTTAACCAGGCTTCTCTGACAGATGTTTGCCTGCTGATGTGTGTTAGGCAGGGGAGATTATTAGGGTTTACTCACTCGACAATTGCTCAGCTCCTCTGCGGACAGGACGACAGTGCCACATTTCTTCCCTTGGATTCCTCTGTGGAGTAAAGAGAGAAAACAATAAGAGCTTAATATGAATGAAAGAAAACACATCTTCTACTTGTCTACTCTTAAGAGATCATTAAAGGTCCCTGCAAGAATAAAAGCATTCTATTTTTTCAACTGTGAACTAGTCCTTGTGATTATACTCAACAACAAAAAGTAAATGTGATGTAGCTCATCCTTGACAATCCATGACACTGACAGAAAGTATTTTTTATATTACTCAACAGGGCCATGTGATGAACCTGAGGCAAGACCTCACAATAATTTAGCTTATGAGCCTGTTACAGGAGCTTCAAGTCTGTTTTAGTACATTTTCCCGATTGTACAAAGCAACTGATCTAATTTCCTAAAAGTTTCAATAAGGTTCAAATACTTGTGTAATCAACCAAACAAAAGCAGTATCTACTACTGTACATCTTAAAATACCCTTTGCAAACATATACTTTTATGTATTTCCTTTTTCCTGCTATAATTGTTACATTATGTGTTACTTGTAGCTCATTGTGTTTGTGTTTTACACCAGGGGAGGTAAAGACTGATGGGCCTCGCTTAAGGGGAAATAACAGTGGCAGTGTGTTTGAACCTTGACATCTCTGTGTTGCAGTATTATCATCGAATGCAGATTGAGTTTATGTGCTCATTCCTCAGTTTTGAATTCATTTAAAAAAATGCTTTTGATAAAAATCAATTTCAAAAGAAAGAAGAGAAGTTTTAAATGGAAAAGATGTAAAAATCACATGCCACCAGGACATACTTTCTACACATGAATAGAAGAAAATCAGTCCACAAGCCAAGGCTTTTATATTACATTATCATAAAAGAGACCATATTACTCAACTCTATCCCGTTGACACAATTCTCTCCTCCGTCCACTGGCTTCCTCTTACTCATAGAACTGAGTTGTACAACTTCTATTTTGTCTGCTTACATTAGTGAACTCAGACTTGAGATCCTCTGACCAAAGGCCTGTCAGTCGCTACAGTACGTCTAAATCAGGACCCACTAGCTTTTAACTGGTTTTGTTTGTCTGGAACTGTGTGTCTGTCCTCTACGGTTGGTTGGTTGGCTCTCTTACTCAATTATGAACTTGTGATTTCAGTCTGTCATTTTTTTTTCTATTTTCTCATTTGTGTCTATACTGCAAAGTATTTTGGATTAACTGAGTTGTTTAAATAGCATAAGTTATACGTTGTATCCAGAAGAAATTCATTCCACCTTTTTGTCAATGTGAGACTTATGTAGAAATTAAATACGCTCACACTTAAGGACTATTAAGTTAGACGAAACGCAAAATGTTTCTCCCTCATCACCTTTCATTCATCTGCCTGACGTCAGTGTGTTAGATCTTTCAGAGCACTAAATGTCTCACCAGAGGACTGTGACGTTTACTGCGGTCATTTTGCATGTGTGTTAATTGCCTCATTCATCAGCTTTGTGTCACAGGAAGAGGAATATGCCTTATTAGTTTGAAAGGGTTCCACGTAGAGCAGCATTGTGCTTGTGGGTGACCTGCGTGGGCTTCCTTTCAGTCCAAAGAAGTTAGTTGACTCATCTAATGCTGGTTGCAGACCAAATGCACAGGAGCGAAATCATTTGTGCACTTCCTCACGCAAACTATTCCCACTTGCGAGTTTGGATGAGCAAATATATTTTGTATATGCTTTATTTGCAAACCTCTCGCTGCCAATGTACAAAGTTACGGACTGCAGATGCAAAACATTTTCAGTCAACATATTTCAGTTATTTTCTACAATATCTATTCCTGCCAACTAAAGCTTGATTCCTATTTGTATGGTTTCTTTAGGCAACTTAAAGCACTTAATTATGTTCAGGGAAAGATCAGAGTCTTGGTTAAGTATTCAAAATATCAATGCTGACTTGAAGCATGACACTAGATGTGTCAACTTTTAAAATACTACATAAAACCATGATCTTTCCCGAACCTAACCAAGTGTTATAGCCGTCAAAACCTAACAATACGTAAGACGTAGCATTTCCTCATCAACCTGAAGGCCTCCACTACAACATCTTTACAGAATATGAATGTCTACATTCTTGGATTGTAAAAATTGCACATAAACCAACTACAGTTAAGATTTACACTATACTTATATTATAATGCTATTTCCGGCTGCATTTTCTGACAATTTACACAAAAGATTGATTGGACTTGACTTGATGGACTCTGCTTTTCACTCAATATGCTGAGGTCAAAAGACTGGCAAAAGTGTTCTCCAGCTGTGTGTATAAGGGCATTCTGCTCTTTGTGGAGAGGTGAGTCTGTTTTTAAGAGGTAAATGGAGACCTTTGATCCACACGGTAAAAGACTTTCATTGATCTTCATGTGGGAAAACCATCTTGGTCACATGGGTGACTGAGTGTTTTTCTTCTAAAATCTTGCACACACACACACATAGTAATAGACATCTGGTACCCCATCAGCCACTGCCTTAAAAAACAGCTTTCAAAAGGCGAATTACTCGATATCTACTCTACACCTTCCTTCACCTCTTGTAGCCAAATCCATTCTCTCTACAACCATATTTTGCAAATTGAATATTAAAAATTCTGCTGAGGACAGAAAAGAAAACAAACCAGTTAGTTTTAAACTGCATTCTATCTCCTGCTGGATTTATTTCATGCGTATGAATGGAAAAACCCATCTCAAGGAAATATTGGAGGAAGGAGGTGAATGATGGAATAAGATCCGACTTGCACCTTGTTATTTTTTTGCAACAGCAAAAAAGACTTGATTTGAAGACTTGATTTATAATTTATTGCAGTTACGGAGGATAGACTTCCTGAAGGTGCCACAAAAGATACTGCTCCATCATACTGGAAACCTGAAGAAATAGCCTTTTAAATGCTTTAGGCTGGCAGGAAGTTTAATTCTTTGAACTACACCTTTTACAAATTAGAAAGCTCCTCTTATAATAACTTAGGACGCCTGCAAATAAGAGAGAATTTCTCCTTTTTTGTCTTAGAAGAGTATAATCAGTGGTGCATGGATAATATAACCTTTCTATTAACACAAATGCTTCAAAGACACACAGGGTCCACACACAAAGCGCTTTTGAACCTCCAATATTAAAGAAAGGAGAGTTTTGTATTGACAGAGTGCGTGCACGCACACACACACACACACTCTAACACGTAGAGACATATTATTGCCCAAAGGAACGTGTAAACCTAGAAAATAATTCACACACACACACATACACACCATTTTTGTTCAGAGTGGTGGAAATCTGTAATTAAAGAAATCTTCAGGGAGTCAAGACTAAAGCAAACTATTAAACCTGCTGTGAATAAGGAAAAGCTAAATTAATTGTGCCAAGAGGCTGAAGGAAAAGAAAAGGAGCGAGGATCGAGAGGATGGTAACAACTGAGCTAATTTGGAAGCTAATCTTTTTTCTCTTTCCAGCTTACAATGTGAGTCGCTGTGTGTATATCATTAAAATCCCATTTTGTAACAATTTTATCTAGTTTGATTCCTGTTTCTCATTATATGACCACGACAGAGCAACACATTTGTTTGTTTTTCACCTGAAATTCCTTTGAACTTGTTTTTCCATGTTTTACTGTCAAGCTCAAACACAGGTTTGATGCTCATAATAACACAAGAAACCTTGTTATTGCCATATGCAAACTTATTTTGTTGTAACAAGTGTTGTTTTTTTTTTTAATGAAATAAGTTGGATGTTTTTATGATAATGCAACACATTTTTTATCACATTTAAGTATCTTCTTATAACAAGAAAATAATTTGAATATAATATAATATAATGTGAAACTCTTTGGGTCAAGTTTAGAAAAGCACAGACATTTTCTTTCCTGATTTAACTAGACTGGGAGTTTACAGGCATGCAAGTGGCTGTGAGGCTGTAGTTAGACACAGCAGTGCTTTGAGCTAAATGCTAACATCAGCATGCTAACATACAATGACATCATGCTAATGCTACTGAAAGCAGGTATACTATTTACTCAATCTTAGCTCAGCATGTTAGCACAGCAACATTTGCTAATTAGTATTAAATACAAACTACAGCTGATTGGAGTGTCGTTAGTTTTGCAGATATGGAGACATAAACCAAAGTATTGGACAAACTGAACTGATGATGGAGATTTAAGATGGATAAGATGTCAGAGGATCACCAAATGTATTACAAGTTATTCCTGAGTGAGATGGGAATGTTTGAACTAAATTGAATGCCAATCAATCCAAAAGTTGACTTTCACTGAAGTCAGGGGTTGACCAAATTCCATTGGATTCATTCTCTGGGATCCATGAATGTTTGTACAGAAGTTAATTTCATCTTTTCTATTAGTTGTTGTCGTCCAGTGACATTTATGTGGGAAGAAAATGCATGATTTACAGCAAGTCTAACATTCAAAGTTCTGAATTAAAGTTACATTCAAAGTTTCACTTTAATATGAATGTATGTATCTGTAACTGCTCCTCACCAAACAAGTGTTCAAGTAGAAACACAAAAGCATTCAAGTAAGACGGAGCACAAAAGCTTGTGTCCTGGGCGATTGTACATAATCAGACCTCTTGAGTGACATTGTGCTGGAGGCCTTCCAGAAGAGCACTCTACCATAGGGGTCTACAGTAAAGAATAGGGCCTCATTGATTCACTCTGTGTAACAGCTTCATTGAGAGCCTGGAAAATTCATGTCATTAACAAAGGAGAGAGAGAGAGAGAGAGAGAGAGAGAGAGAGAGAGAGTTCATTTTGCACCAACACTCTTAATTAAATGAGAAAATACTCAGTACTTTTCATTTGTCATGTTTCACAAAATAGGCTTTACCATGCTGTTGTTTCATATCGACCATTTATTCATTGTATTACCAGAAAACATATATTGGGATGTTTATATTGTTATCGAGATATGAAATTATCTATATTGTGATAGAAGATTTTGACCATATCGCCAAGCCCGAGACTCAGACATAACGAGGCTCTATTTCTTGTGTGATGTCTTTGAATATGTCTCAGTTCCATTGTTTGGCTGCAGTTTGTCGACGCAGAGAATCCGTCTGTAACACAAACAGCTTTGGCCTAGATTTCATCTCTGGACACCAGAACATCCCTGCTCCTGTACAACTTTGTGGACTTCAGATTCACATTCAACACCCTATGTCAGAACTATGTCATGGAAAATTGCCCTACTTGCAGTTTCTGACAGTTTGAAAGCAATTTATCAAGTTAGACCCTGACATATACCTCCCACTTGATCTTATCTCACAACAAAATGTTTACCACCTCAACTCCTACCACACATTATTTTACATCCTGCCACTCATCCGTTAAATTGCACAGGAGATGGGCAGCTCACTTTACAACAAGTGGTGCCAGCATCATCTTCAGCTGAAGTCTTGAGAAGGTTTTCGGACAGTAATTCCCTTCCTGAAGAAAACGTATCTAATTTACACCTGAAGAACAGAAGCAATAATCATTCGACCATGTAATGACGTTGCCATTGAACAGAGTGAGAACATCATCTTTCTCTAATCAAGAAAAATATATAAAGGTCAATATCAGTCAATTAGCATTAGTCTTATTTAAAATCAGTGATAGAAAGCATTGTACATTTAAAATGAACTCATTGTTGTTCACACTCCATAGCTGCTTTTAAGAACCTGCATGACTCCAGACGAGGGTGAGTTTGGCTTGTTTTTCGTAGTTTTTGCTTTAACAGCTTGCAGTCGCTCAAAAAAGAGTTTTCTTAATGTGTAGATGTATAAAAACTCATATTTTCTGGTGCACTTTACTACGATACTGAAGGCTTTTCCTTTAAACTGTTGACTCTTTACAGACATCTGAGGGAAGCAGGTATTTGTCCCATCTGCATTCTCTAACTGGATTGACGCTAAACCACATTTACGGCACGGCAGATCCGTTAGTTAAATTTTGTAAAATAAACACACAACCCACCTGGGCTAATGTGCACATCAAACTTGTCGTTTTGATCAATTATCCTGCACAATTTATTCTGTACATCAACTGGTGTTGAAGCCTGACACATTGAAAGCACAGTTCCCAGAGCTCTGCCCGTCCGTTCCTGTCAGTCTATCGGCCGGTCCATCCTAAACACTGGGTATCTTGGGTAATGGCTGCATTTTAAATAAAGCTGGCCTAAATGTTGCCTAGAGCTCCATATATTTAATTATAAAACAGGTTGATGTGGGGCTGCAATGGGCAACATGATGTGATAGATTGTTCGGGTTCAAAACTAAAGTTTTTAAATAATTTCCGTCCCAAGTCCCAGACAACAATAAGTTTCCTTTGAGGACAACTCTCGAGAGGATTCCCAATCTGTGTGAGGGCGTTTGGCACAGAGCAGCAAATTAGGTATTCAGCCTGTACTTTTGTGTTTAGGATTCTTTGCTTTTCAGTTTTTTACTGAGTCAGTTGTAAATGTATTTTTCGTTATGTGTGAAAATGGACGTGTGGTGTGAGAGTGTGTAGGCGGGATAAGATATTTTTACCAACGTTCTATGACCACAATACCTGGCTAAAAGTCGGGGGTACAAAACGTCTTGTCCACCCCATTGCAGCGCAAGTGTACACATAACCATCTGTTGCAAATACTCTGCAGAGGAGACATTTGCATTGAATGAAGATTACCCTACAGAACCATCTGGAAACAGCCGTTAGCTGACTTATTAGTGCTCATCAAACTGCCCCTTTGCTCTGTAATGTATGTGAGGTTCTGGTTTCCTCTGTAGACATGTAGTGTATGTTATATTGCACAATACATGCATGTTTTAGTTACAAAAACTAAACAAATGAAGCACAACCCATAATAAGTTACTCAGTGAACACTGTCCATTCACAATGCTGCATGTTGGTCAGTGAATTGCATTCCAGCTGCACCGTGTTTGTGTTTGTCTCATTACGAGGTTTCCACCCGAACCTAATCCATTCCACTCTGCAGCTTTTGTTTAAAATAGTGATCAAGAATAAAAGAAGGCAGAGTGTTGAGGCTTCCTGGTGGCTTCTACTGTTCCTCAGGCCACAAACTGCAAACTGTTCCTGAGCTGAGTGGAGGCAGGAAACAAAAGCACCGTGGGGCAGTGCTTTAGGGAGCGTATCGGAGATGGTGATTATCGGCTGCCATTAAAACTGACCAAATGATCGTCAGTATGTTGTGGGTAAATGGTGCTACAAGCGAGGCTAAAACTTTGGAAGGCACTTACTGATTATGAATACTGCCTGCTGTAGATAGAAGATCACATAAACTACTTGTGGCAACCTCATTTTATGGACATGTATGGTTACCAATTTTTGTAAATCAGGCTCTCTTGTAAAGAAAACAACAAATTGAACAAAGGCGTTTATGGCTATGGTTTGTGGAACTGACATATGAAAGACATTTTATGGTAATTTAGAAATGTGCAAACAATACAATGTCGAAAAACACAATAGACTTAAACAAAACTTTAAACGGTGAAGAAAAGAGCAAAGAGCAAAGAGGTAAGAGTTGGGCAACATTGTAATAAACATGGCAATGAGCACAAAAATTTGGGTATTATACAAGGACAATTTAACACAGCTGACAGTAAAACTGGATGTGTGTATTTTTAGGATCACATGCAGGTTGCAGTGCTGTCAGCTCAGATTCTCTTTTTACAGTCTAATGAGTCAAACTAAATGTGGACAGCTCGCATTGTGCTGGCCAAGATATAAAAGTCATGCCATGCAGCCAAAAGCTTTTCAGACAAAGAACTTTATATTGTAGTTTAAAAAGTGACAATAATTTGGGAAAATTATGTATAAAAAAGACAACCTTAAAATATATCCATTTGATGTAATTGTGCTACTTTTTAAAATGTTGGCATCTTAGGTATGAATATTTCATTAAGCATTTAGGATTCATAGCTAAAGAGGTACTCATACTGTCATAAAGGTTGGAAACGGCCCTAAATTTCAAGACATTATACAAAGCGTTCGAGAGGTAAAGGAGATGGAGAGGTAGAGCAAGAAAATGTTAAACCTACAAATTTAAACAATATAACCATAGCCAAAGGAGGTGTATCATTTCTGGCTCATTGCAAATGCCCACAGATATATCGTCAGTGTTAAACACCTACTTATTTGTAACATACTGTCTCCTCTTCTTTTCTTTTGCATTATGTTTTGATGCTTTTCACGGTTTTATGTGAAGCACTTTGAATTGCCTTGTTGTTGAAATGTGCTCTACAAATAAACTTGCCTTGCCTTGTCTCTGTTTAACATACTGCAGGCGATATTTTTTGGCATTTATTATTCATTTTTATTTTTTGTATTGCTCAGAACAGGTGAATCTTCACCTCATGATGCATGTGCCAATGTTCAGTAGGGTTGGGTACCGCTTGCGGAAGCCAGTTCACCCCGGTAAATATGAGCTAAACCCCATTAACACTGTTAGCTCTGTTGCCGTTAGCATTTCTGCTGAGCCGCCTCCATTTTTGCTTGTAACATCAGAGTTTAGAGCCGTGTGCAGGCAAGTACGGCCCAGACACTTCACTGCATATATAGCTCCTTTAACCAACCCTAATCATACCTCAACCATACCACAATCTCTTCCTAACCTCAACCATATAGTATTTACCATATGCTGATTGCACACGAAGAAATTTCCAAAACATTGTCTTTGGACCTAAAAAACTAAAACGTGCCTGAATGTAAGGGTTTTGCAGAATTGAAACGACTTGCTTGTGTGGCGATAGAGTTGGCTCTTCCGTAGGAGGTGCTTTTCAAAATGTGAATCCTTATTGACCTTATTCCCCTTTCATTTATCTCATCCCCTTTTCATTGCCTTTGTAATGCACTCAGCACAGCATGGCAGTAGCGGTTCCAATTTGTAAAAGCACAGGGACTCAAGTCTTTGGCATTAGTGTTTTCAACTCATTCTAGCTTCCATTCAGACTAATGAGCCAAAGAGGAATTAGTAAGGATTAACTTTAAATTAATTTGGAAGCATTAGCGTATGTAACAAAGTGCTAGCTGTATAAGTAACTGCTACCTATGACATGCAGTGTGTGAGAATTAGCAACATGATACATGATAATTACCCTCTTCATAACACAGTGCTTCTGTCCTTTTCAACTGACTGTTTCTTTGTAAAAAAAATAGTTAATGCCACCAAGTATAATTTGGCAAACGTCTGTTGTCAGTACATTAATGAACGAACAAGTGTTGACGAAGTTTCATATCTTCATCTCTACAAGCAATATCTGTTAAAGCTTGTGTTTGGCTCTGTGCAGCTGTTGGGAACCTTAAACATGTTATAAACAGTTTTAGTTCTGCCTTCTGAATGGTAGTTCAATGATAACTAAACTCCTTAAAAGGGCAGTAATTGCAGGTGGTGTTTTTCCTTGACCAAGGAATCAATTTAGAATTAAAACAGTATTGCAGTGTTTTTTTCTGAAGTCCTATAAGGGATAGTCAAGACAGTAAAAACACTTGACAGTCAGCTGCAAAGAATACAGCGGCAAAAAATGTATATGCGGTGACTTTACAGGAGCTATCCGTTCAGTGCCAACTGAGCACAGAGCACCGGCACCAACAGTAGTAGTTGATTATTTTTTAACGCAAGTTTACCTCACTGGCTCCCTCAACGACCCTTTTTCCTAATAGCTCACAGCAGGTCCTCTCCAGTGTATAACACATTTTTTTAATAACTGTTTACTGCATTGATGTTGTCAAAGGTGTTTTAAAGGTTTAAGGAAATGCCCCCGATTGTCCCCAAGACTCTTCCCTGCTATTAAAACCATGTGCTGATGTAAACTTGTGTGGCCTAGACAGTGATTCGAAATAGTCCAACAAGAGAAGACACGGACACCTCATTACATGACAGTTTATAAATGTCTTCAGTGTGACAAATGTATCAAATACCCTAACCCTAACCGACACAATAGAGCAATAAACAGTCAGTCAGGTTGTGATGTCAGCCGTGACATTCAAGAATTGCTTTCTCCAGTCGTGTGTGTGTGTGTGTGTGTGGGGGGGGGGGCTGTGTGTGTGTGTGTGTGTGTGGGGGGGCTGTGTTTTGTTGGCTGGGTGTTGTTTCTGCAGAATGGACTGAATTTGAAACAAAGCGGGGGGAATAGGGTGAGCCATATTCCCAGTAGGAAAGGAGTGCTCCACTACACCTACTACCCATCAAATTAGCCTTTTTTCTTTTGCCGACAATTCCATACAAAACAAAGTATCTCCACACACAAGAGCAAAGTCTTGCCTGGTGAAAGGAGATACTGAGGATTACCAGGTTCCAGGCAGGATTTCTCTGGAAACCCCTGTGACAGTTGTCAGCGTGGGAAGCCAAACATGTCTATGACAAAAGAACATCACTATTGGTTAAAGAAGATACTGTGGAATACAACGTTTCAATTATCGCTCCTCTGCCGTTGTATTATTTAGGAGACAAACTGAGAACACTTTGATGCATTCGGGAGGAGGCATGCTTCTTCCACGCCACCAGCTCTGTAACCTTTCAAACCGAACACAAGCACAACCATCCAAACATACAACAATGTGCAGTGAAGCAAGGCCTCTCTAACACAATTACTGACTTCACTAACTCTGCCAAAGGGAAAAGTGAAACACTATTTCATTGCCTTAAGGACAGAGAACAGACATACCCCTCCACCTGAGACATCCACCTCCTCAATTACCCACTGCTGATTCTACAAAGCCTCAGCCATTCGAGACCTCATTTGACTTTATTACAGCAGCCACCAGAGAGACTGTGCCATTAATCAAATAGAATAGGGAAAGAGTGAGCAGCCACTCAGGAGAGCAAAGAAATGAACTGATATGGCTGCTACAATGTCTCTGTTCTGCTTCAGCCTGAGAGAGAGAGGGACCCAGCATCCATCATGGCTCAAATGAAGCCCACGCTGCATCAAAAGGCAGCACTGCATTGTCTTTCAAGGTAGAGCAGATGTGGTTTATAGCGAGCTTCATTCATGCCCGGATATAATAAAGGTAGTTAGAGGCAGATAAGATGTGGGCAATGGTACTTGATTGATGGGTCTTATTTTTCAGTTTGTTGTTAATATTGCATTTCCCCTCTTTAGCCTTTTTAACTGCCAGAGCAGAACCTGTCAAGCAAACTTCTGGAAATGTGATTTCAAAACAAGCCAGTCGAGGAAAAGTGTGTGGAAAACAAGTCAATATGCAAAGAGGAACAAATGAAACAGGCCTGACAAATTTCATTACATGTGTTTTCTCTCTTCTGCTTTTGTTTATCGTCACAAACACAGAGGGTGAACTGGGGGGAAAAAGCCTTTCCCCCTCTTTCTGTTGGGGTACAAATGGCACCTCAGGCAATTAGCATCTTAACAATGGCAGCCAATCTCTCTAATGCTTTGTTTGCCATCGATGCTGCTGAGTCCTCTAATTCGTTTTGGAGGAAAATCGATGCTATTTGCCAAAATAGCGGCCTCCAAATGTTTAAACAGACTGAGCTTAGTGCAGGAGTAGTGTGTTTTGTGGATTTCAAACCAAATGACTGTGAAGTTTAAGTTCACTATAACCTAATAAAACTGTTAATCCTCAACAGCGCTCCTGAATTTGTTAATTCAGTGCCAGAAACCTCATCTGTCAAGCTGATTGATCGCTGCAATTCAATCCACAATGACAGAAAAATTGTTTTCCTAACAGATGGCTCGGCTCGAAAAAAGAGTGATCAATTGCTGCCTGCACGGGGAGGAAACTGAGAGCATTTTTGCACAGAGATATTAGACACAAGGGTATCAATACTGGATGAGCTCTCATACTGACAACAAACACCCTTTTCACTCCAAAGCAACGGTGCAGGAAAAGCCTGTTTGCCATTTGCTGTGAATGGGTCTGCAGGGGTTATCCTGCTTCAGGATCTGGCTCACAACCAGGATGCACACAACCATGTGGAATAATTAAATCCTGTTATTCATTTCAATGAGACACTGGTACAGCGGCGGTGCCAATGCAGGGTCAACCGATAAAAAGTTGAATCTGGCTTTGGATGTAGATGCAGACAGCTGGTCTGTTTATACTACAGTGATGTCTGGCAGGGCTGGATTACCAACTGGGCAAAGTGGGCAACTGCTCCATGGTCTTATGGGCCACAAGGGCCACATATCAATTTTTCATTTAATATGTGGTACTTTGGTTAATTGCAAATTTGTTTGGAGAATGTGCATTACTAATAGGTACTTTGCAGTTTTTGCCTCACAGTTTTGTCCCTGAGTGGATTAATTAGGCCATATCGTCTTCATATGCAGATGTGGTCCCCTGTGCAGACAACATGCACGGTTCAAGCAGACTACATTTTGGGCTTCATGTTGAAAAATCGCTTGGACTCTTGCGGATATGGGAAAGGTTGAAAAGGAGGATGGAATTGACATAACGCGGACCCACGCAGCTATGCAGCTGAAAGTTTAAATTGAGCTGTAGTTACTGACAGCTGTCTCAGCTCTAAATTAAACCCCATCACAGTTAATCTTGAACATGCTTGTAGAACACAGGTTGTAATTAGTGCATTAACATTTAATGAAGTTTCTTTGTGATTAGAGATGATATTTTTATGATTTCTTTTTACTTGACATGGAGGCATGCAGGAAATTATTATCTAGATGCTATCAATATACTGCAGTAGATACAAACACAACATAAAAGCTAGTGTTTATTGAGAAGACAACACACATTGTGCTTTCTTGTTATTAGGGTTCCGTGCTTTTAATGAAGTTTGAGCCAATTCTGCATTGACTTAAACGAATAAAACTCTAGGGCAAGAAAACAAATTAAACTGAGCAGCCACACAGAAACTGTTATTATCCTTGTTATCTTTCCAGATCAAATTGTCTATTTTTTTTATCACAAAATAGGAAATATGTTTTCTTTTTTTAACATCTTATCATGCTGTGTTCATTTATTTTCTAAATTTCAGGCATTCTTTTTATTTTTCATAAGCAATTAGTTTTGCCTCTGTTTGTAAGGCTGTGTACATTATGTTACCTGACAGTCACATGTACTTTAAATTGCGAAAATGTGAAAAATATAGACCTGGTGTAGAGCTTATCCCCAAATGAATGGAGAAATGATTGTTTTCTCTGCTACTTTCCTTCTCCACACATCATGCGTTTAATTTGCTTAATATAGACTCATTTATTTGATGTAAGCTAATTATTGAATTATGTCTTGCATAAGCCAACTTGCATATAAACTTGCCTAATAAACAATACACCAACACTATGTTGCACAAGTGCAGGAGCAGAACATGTAATGCTGATATAAAATCAATGAGTGATCTGTTACATCTTCCACTATCGAATCAATTAATGAGCAGCGTGTGATGCAGCCATCGGCTCTTACATTAAACCTTTACATTCATGATTTAACCGATGTAATAAAAACTGTTTGTGTGGGTCAACTATCTTTAGATTAATTAAGCCACGCTTTTGCTCAGGTGAGACAACACTTTAAGCTTGTGACTTGAATTGTCTTCTTCTTAATATAACCAACAAAAGATGTATGATTGTATGAACCCAAGTTAAACCACTCTTCAAAAGATCTTTATTTGACCTGTGTCTGATTTTAGCAAATCCAGGCAATTTAGATGTGGAATATGCCAGACTTAGATGTGTGTTTTAAAGTATCTGTAGCTTGTGTAAGAAGTTTAATTGAGACATAATCATCAAATAATGTTTAGCAATAATATGTATAAGCTAGTGCAATATGGCTTGGAATATAAACCTCAACAAAGAATTGTTCAACACTTTCCCTTTTGATTTCAGTCTTTGCTATGAGAGAGGTTCCTTTATCAAGCTGGTGATGCTGCTGAGGGGCAAACCCCCTCTCTGGCGAGCACATTTCCATGGAGCTCAGCACTCCTGAACCATCCGTTTCACTTCACCTAGACCTTCAAACATGAGCTGCCTTGGGCATTACAGCCATCACTTTTCATCACAGCATCAAATACTTCCCTGTCAGTTGCAAAGCAAGAGCTGGAGGGTGTAGTGGGAAATATGTCTTCCCTTTCCTTTCTTCCCTCCATTCCTTCCTTCCTTCCTTCACGGAAACACTGCTTTGATTAAGCTCCAAAGATTAAAAGAACATTAACTAATTTATGAGAGCAGCAATTAAGCAGCAACAAGTAGAAATTGCAGTCACGCTGAGAAATTATCTTCTTCTACCACAGCCATCAGCTAACGGCTGGATCCCTTGACGCGAACATAGCCTGTGATTGACACAAACAATAAAGTCAAAATGCTGTTTCACAAAAGATACCTGGGGTTTAGCGAATGGTCAATTGGTCGGAGCCTTTTGTTTCAAAGTATAGATGCAAAAGTGTTCAAAGCCCGAAATCTCTGCATCTTAAGAATCAATAATTAAATGATAAATAACACTTTCTTGTCAACTCCCTTCAAAATATATTATTGCCGATACAGAAACATGTAATACCCCGAAGCTAAAGTGATCCTCACTTGCTACCAATTTTTTCCTTGAATCTAACTTTGTGACCCAATTTGCATGGGGCTAGCTCTAGCCCCGTTTCACTTGATCAAATAGCTGCAGCATCCGTATTCAATATAGACCTCCCACAAGACAGAGAGGCAGCTGCGAACCACAGAAAAAAACCTGCGCTTCCCATTAGCTGAGACCTTAAAGAGAGACACAGAGTGTGAGGAGAGGAAGGGGTTAGGTGCTCATGTGGAAAAGGAGCCCTCTAGTACTAATTACGCTCTTGGCCATTACTCTTTTCTGACCACCAATATCCCCCCCAAAGGAAATAAGCCTTACGCCTCATATTTACTGTATGCTCTTTGTCTCAAAGGAAACCTGCTACTGCACTGCAGTTATTCCCCAAACAAACATTACTCATGTGACAGTGACCCAGGCCACCAAAGAAGGCTTCCCCAGAGAGCAAGCGAAGCACTGTGTGTGTGTGTGTGTGTGTGTGTGTGTCTGTGTCTGTGTGTGTCTGTGTCTGTGTGTGCGTGATAAAGGTTGAGAGAATGAAAGATACATGACAGAATAAAATGGAGCTGGGCAGGTGAGGGGATTGTGTTTAGTAGTGTCTCTCATTGCCTGAGCAGAGGAACACAGATCTAATGTATTTGTGTGTGTGTGTGTGTGCGTGTGCGTATGCGTGTGTGTATGCGTGTGCATGTCTTAGCAGACAGAAGTCTCTCTGTGGAAGTGATGCCATTGGAGGGACTTGATTTATCACTCTGTGTTAGAGAAAGAAAGAAGCAGAGAGGGATATGACAGCTTTATCAGTCCACTAGTCCAGACCTCCATTAGCACACCATGCCAGAGGAGGAAAACACAGATGGGTTTGTGTGTGTGTGTGTGTGTGTGTGTGTGTGTGTGTGTGTGTGTGTGTGTGTGTGTGTGTGTGTGTGTGTGTGTGTGTGTGTGTGTGTGTGTGTTTAGCCAAGTTTTGGAATGAATCTTTACAGATGGGATTGTATTGTTCACAAACTGAGGATCACATTTGCTTATCTTGGATTCCTGTTTGGAGTTTTTTCTAATCGTCTCTTTCTTTTTTCTATTATGATGTCTCCTATGATGTCTGCTAACAGAGTCATTACTGTGTGCGCATGTGGATAGCTTTCTAGACAGATGATCTAATCAGACTGGGCATTGGCATTTTTCTTTTATTTAATTTTCTCAGCTTGGCATGTTCATGTTAGCTGATTCCTTGTTGGGAAAAAAGGAGGTATTCTTGATGTTTTTTTTCTTTTTGCCTTACTAGTTAAGGAGCAAATGGCAAATACCGCGTTAACTTGCCCAGCCCTAGTTATCTTGTTTTAGTATAAACAGGTCATATATGGACACGTTAGTTTTGTTACTCCTGGCAGTAAGTTGGTGTAAATATTTGGTAACAACAAAAATGTAAGCACTTGTTTATGTGGTGCAATCCATTGTATTTTAGCAAGTAAGTGGAGTAAAATTCTCCATGATGATATGACCCAGTCACTATGACGAGCATAAACCTATCTGCTATTTGAAACTGCACCTGTACCTGTTAGAAGCAAAATAATTCAACCACACAGGCAGCCAACAACATAAAATGCGTCCACAAAGCTGAAAACCCCAATTCTCATAAACAGAACAAAATGTCACGTTTTTTCCAGAAGAGCCAAAAAATACATAAGAGCCTAAACACACAAAAATGTCACCCAGAGTAGACGCCAACTGGAGCTGTTACAGCAGGCATTTTGTTTCAGGGCCTGTGTTCGTGTGCATCTGCATATCCGATAGGTAATGATGAGGCGCAGTGGAGCACGGCGCACTCAAAGTAGTGGTTAGAAATAGCTGGTAGCCATACCAACAGAAAGAGATCTGCGTTTTTATGACAGGTGAGGTGAGGGGGGAATAGAGAGAGCAGAAATGAGAAGCAGAAAATGGTAAAAGATGAGCATAAAGATATAGATGCTGTCAGACATACCTGGCCTGCAGAGAGAGTCCAATTGTTCAATTTTCAAACCTGCTGGAGAAGTCTGAACAGATAAGATGCCTCCCTCCCCAGCAGCTATCACTGAGCTGCTCTTGAGCAAGGCACATGAGCTCAGCAGCTAATAATTGAGGAGTATGATTGAGCTGGATGACGCACAGCAGGTGTCAGTGCGTATTATGGCATCTGTGTGAGTAATAAAGCAGTGTTTTGCTGACAGAGGCATCCACTGACAACAAGAAGTGTCAGAAAGTCATCGCTTCGACTGCACTGTAGCTCTGAACTGAATCTTACAGTGGCAATGTGCCCTTTAGGAACGCATAAATCAATTGTGTTAAACTGGGAAGAAAGCCAGTGCAATCCATTATTCTGACTAGTGTAAGTGGATCTCGAGCAAAGCTCGAAGATAACATTAGGTCTGCGAGAAGTTAAGGTGACAAGGAGGAGAGAAGCCAACCCTGGCGGCCATGATGATAATTATTTCAGGAGTAAAAGGATCCATCAGGGATCAGGGTTGCCACAATAAAATGGAAAAATAAAAATATCCATTTCAAGGGCAAATTCAGTGTAATTATCGATAGAATCTTGAATAATATATACTGTTTTAGTATCAAAGGTGAGGTCCTGATGCATTGCCCCTTACACATCTCTCTCTCTTAAACATAGCCGATGGCAATTTTAAATCCTGTAATGAGTTTTTACATTTCTCACCTTCTCCGATGAGCTCAAACACATCGCCGACACAGGCGGCACCATTACATTGCCGTACTGATGCATGGCTTAAGGCCATATTTACAGCCTCCGCTCCCAGTATGGCTTCCTGGGACACAGCTCAGTATGTTGCACATTTCACAATTATCTGAGCAGCCCACAACATAACACTAAAAGTATGTGATAGTTGCTTGTATTTTTGTTTTGCACTATCATTTTGCAAAACACCACTTTCTAAGAGGTGAGGAGACATCTTTTGATAGCATGTGGGATTGAAGAGCATCATACCTACTTGTCTTGTGTTTTTGAAGGAGAGGTTGGAGACAGCCTACTGAGAACTGGAAATAATGTTGAGAGTATTTTTATTTTTATTTTTATTGCACTTACCCTGCCATGGCCGCATTCCCAGCCTTTAGCACATTCATGCATCTGTATACTAAAGGTTGGTTTGGCCAGTGCTTACTAAAAATGCCCTCAACGTTCAAGAATGTATTACATTGCAGCACAGCTATACAAGGGAAAGGAGTGTAGCATCCAATGCTGTGTTACAGAAACATAGCATCACATACTGTACAGTCATGAAGACTGGGATGTAGGCAGGGCTTCTCTTCATAGTCATTAAGAATGATAGCAGCAAATTATTTCACTAACTAATCTTAAACTCAAAGGTGTCTGGACTCAGTGGTACACAAAAACAGGTACTTGTTGCACAAATATTTGTTGACCAGGTGTGCTAAACCAGAAGCACATTAACTGCTTTACACTAGGTTTCAAATTCTAAAACACACTTTTTCGACTAACTACAAACGATTATCTACATTTCACTTATCATTGAAAATTCAAAGCCTGCCATTGAAATACCAGCCTCATTATTAATCACCTGCACTGTGGTGGTCAGCACCCAGAATGCACATGTGAAAACACTTGTATCCAATGAGATCACATAGAAATCAGAACTTGAACACTATAAATATTATTCAGGTTTGTTTGTTGGTGTGTGTGTGTGTGTATAACAATGGAGGCCAATTTTGGAGAGAGAGTAAGAGGACTGTAACTATGTACATGTCATCTGCAGTTAAAGTAACTGTATCTGATATTGTTATGGGTATATGAGTATTGTAAATAAACAAATGTGTTGGTTTCCCCATTGCATTATTGTTTATAGTCTACAGCATGCTACAAAGGAAAACGTCAAAGGCTCCAGCTAATAATCTTTTATACTTAGCACATCAGCATGTTGTTGGCATGTGATAAGAGCCATCTAGTTGGTGTTTGGGTGTAACGTTGTGATGCAAAAATACCACTTTAGAAGAGTTAATATGGTTATAGTGTTTGCTTGAGCAGTGGGATATTTTGTATTGTGTCTGTATCTGTTGCACTGGGTTTTGTGTGGAGTTTCAACAAAGAGGGCCTTAGTTTCAGAAATGGTGTTTTAGCAATTGCAGGTAACTAACTGTTTCTGGAAAGAAATGTTGCCTTTGAGTTTTCTAACAGTTGTGCTTTACAGTTGTGGCACAAGTTTCAGAAGCTGGTTTTAAAAAAAATAATCAGCAGCTTTAGATGTCAACTATTAGGGGAAAGTGACAAAATGTTTTCTTGTAAAAAATTAAATGAAAGAGAACAAATGGAGTTTCTTACAGATGATTTCTTATCTCTGAAAGTGCAATAAATAGCAACACTGAGCTATCTTTTGCAGTTTGGTATATGATTATATGAAAATGATGTGATTATCCCAATACTTTCTATAAACAGAATAATATCCCATCTCAGAGGTTATTATGGTTGCAGATCTTACAGTATCGTTCCTTTCATCCAGGAGCGCCCGGGGCAAACTGTTGGAGATAGGAAGGCTTTGGTGTCAGACTTGATTTGTCAGATGCGGTTTGTTATCATACCCAGCTGGGTATCCCACCTCTCCACACATGCCTCTATTCACATTCACAAATCATTTCCTTCCATTTTGCTGCTATGCTCTTGTAATCCACACTGACATTCAGGCAATATCGAAACGGTTAAAGGCCAAGCATGCTCAAACAGACCTCCTCGTCTCCCCCCAACATCTTTCTAATGTCCTATCTGACCTAATAATCATGATTCCACTGTCCTCTTCTCTACTCTCATTTCCTTATCTGTTGTATTAATTCAACTTCATTGCGTCTCTCTCCTCTGCTCCACGGTTCCTAATGACAAGGTGTGCACATCTGTACGTCATTCCTTAATATGCCATTTACTGAGTATTCTATCTACATAATGCAACACTGCAATTATACACTGCATCGACCTAAGGGTCCATTATCGGAACCAGTAGTGTCACATGTATAAAACATAGCCAACAATTAGTGGGCATTGCAGTACCATTTCAGTGGAATTTGGTGCATCAACTTAATCTAAATGAAAATATTCAACTACAGTACTCTGCAGTGGCTGACTGTAGTTGGCCTGGAGGTTAGGGAAAAGCAAACATGCAGTCTGAATGTTTTAAGTTTGAGTGATGCTGTGAGGAAAAACTGAAGTGGATGACAACAGTTGTCCTCCGGCTGCTTGTCTATCATCAGTGTGGCCCAGAGTGAGTCATTTAACTCCCATCTGCTGCAGTGGAGCTGCTCTGTGGGTTTCCGTTGAAAACCTGGTGTTTTATGGTCAGCTCCAGGATGCTAACTGTGCAGGTGCAAGGAGTGCCTTGCAGTGAAACAGTATACACAGTAAAACAGTCCTGAATAAATAAATGCAATAAAGCACACAATATTCTGCCTCTTTGAATTGCTCTGCCTAAGGTTTCATCAATTTAGTTTTCACTCATAAGATGTTTTCAGTTGTTTCTTGTCTTTGCTGAGGGTTTGATGTTGGTGGTTAAGCTTGGCTGGGATTAAATACGTGAGGTAGGTTTGTTGTGCCTTTTTTCTTTTCTCTTGTTTAATTCTCTCCTTGCGTTGTCTTGTTTGTTTTGTACTCTATTGCATCATATGGTTTTGTAGCTGATTTTTGATTATTGTGCTGGCTTCCTTTTTAGGCACGCTTTGTGAGGATGAGCTCTTAATAAATACTGTATAATGAAGTGCAGTTCAAAGTAGTTTTGGGCAATAGAGAGAAGAAGAAGAGAAAAGATGAAATATGATACAATTGGAGATCAATCTTAAGAAATATAATGCTATAATAATGCTTTTAAAGTCTTGTTGTTTAGTTTTGAGTGTTCAAATGTGAGTGTTTACCACAGCTTTAAAGTGTGAGTTGAATTAGGGCTAGACAAAGCACATATTACAGGCAGGGTCTGGACATTTGATAAAGACATTAATATTTGTCTGTCTGTCTGTGTGTCCTTGATCTGTGTATTTCAGATGTTTTGTGAATTACTAATATAACTCATTACTAAAGACACAGCTGAGCAATATCCCTGTGAGAGGATAAAGACTGAATAAATAAGAAAAATAGACATATGGCCAAATGATGTTTACGGTCTAGGGTAGTCCAGTGCTGCTACTTGTCATTTCTTGTAAAACAATAAGCATGCATTTAAATTAAGCAGGGAAATTAGTTGGCAATAAAACAGTTTGCATTCCGACCTTTTCTCCACTGTTATCAACAAACCTGCAATTAACTGGCAGATGAGCCATACCCTGCAACAACAGGCTTTTTTTTCACTGCAAGTGCAGCAGAAATTGAATGATACTTTGCATAATAAATTTCTGAGTTGTGTAAATATTTAGTTTTCAGTCATACTACAGCAGAACAGAACAACAGCAGCATGCTAAATTAGCTCTATGGCTAATTCCAAGTCATACTGCTTATGCTTATGCATATTTCCCTCTCACAGTCCCTCCCCCCAAAGCCAATGCAGAACCATGCATCATTTATATTTAGCCTCGCCGCACTCACCTAGTTTGGGAACCACTGTCTTAAAGTATTATGGCTCACAGGGGAAGGGATCTTGCCTCATCATTACAATCAGAAGTGCTAGGGGCCAGTTATTTAAAACTCTGGATACATATAAAGCTTTAGTCTATATCTTCCACATAGGCAGAAATATGCGTACCCTTATTGGATTCTGCACACATGCACAAGCCTTATTTCCACTCCTGCATAGCGCACCCTTAATCAACATTTTCACCAAATGCTATGTTGGATTGGCAAAGGCCTAAAAACAACCCCACACCACCCATTCGTACACATACCAATAATTACAGCTGTGGCTATCAATAGCAACCATGCTGTAGTGTCCTTAATTCATAACGCGTGCATATGTAAATCATCATCAGCAGTCATTGCAATGCTTAAAAATAAAAGATACAAATAAAAAAAAAAAAAAACATATTGGTGTCCAAGTGAGAACTCTTAAAGCAGACTAATTATAAAAAATGATTAGTGTCATTGAGCTCACAAAAGCAATAAATAAGAATTATGTTTGTAAATGTCACATTGATTTGCACATCATAGTGTAGGTATGTGTAAACTCGTGAAGACTGCAAAAAAATCATTCAGGTACCGTGCAACTCACTAACTGAAAATAATAATTTTGCACAACACATTACATCTCTTCTAATGCATGAGACGTGTACATTTTGTGTGCAGGAAATTGTTTATATTTTCTGAAATATGAAGGCGTAAAGAAAAAGATGTCAGTTTAAATAATTTTTTCTGTGTAAAAATAAATGACAAGAGAATGTTAATCTCTTTAATAAATATGCATTTGAGGCCTGTGGCAAGAGAGGACTGTAAAATCTGAAGCAATCATAAAAGAGCAGAGTGCCTTTGATGTTCAGATGAAACAAATGTCTTGTTTGGCGGAAGCACTCTGTTTCTTTCTTTCTATCTCAACCCCCCCCCCCCTCCTCCCTCCACACACACACACACACACACACACACACACTATGAATTAGTTTCATCTTAGGAAGTGGATAAGTCACGTGTTACATTATGTTATGAACACAAATCCCTGTAAATTAGATAAATTGCATTATTTTATCATTAAACACTGTGTTTGTGTCTGTATGCGGCGGTTTGATAATATGTCGATTACATTTCTAGAAAAAAACACAGGTGCAACAAATAACATTAATTATGGCTGAGTTCCATTAAAGTGACCCACTAAACCTTTCAGTGAGACAGTCTGAAAGGTCTATTGGTGCGTTATTCAAACCATAGTCGAAGGTTCGGTTGTCTTTTATTTGGAGTCAAAAGAACCATGTTGTACAGGTACGATGAAGTTAAACATATTAACCGTAATGCTTTCATTTTTATCACTGATCAGGGTCTGTGCCATCAAATATGATCAGCTGAACACGTTTTTTCCAATCTAACAAACACTTGTGTGACGTTAATGACGATTAATCATGATGCTCTTAATTAAACTACACCTGTTGAGTGCATGAGAGGGTAGTTGACAGGAAACATTACTGATGGTGCTCAGACGTTGTTTACAGACCATAGACAGACCACCTGGCTCGGCTTTTAAGTATTAACCCATTTGTGCCCAAAGACTGTATTTAATAAGATAAGGAAAAATGCCATATTTGTTCTAATTGATCTAAAGTCTTGAAATCAGGTATGGACATACACTGGGCAAGTATCTAACAGTACAACCTTGACATTTCAAGAAATCACATGTAAAATCGCACTTTTATTAATTATCAAAGTCTGGATCTTTGAATTTCTTTTTTTCTTTTTTTTTCTTTTTATAAATGTAACATTATCTTACCTGATGTGTTTTATCCAGCGATAATTTCAACAGCCGAGAAGTGAAAGAACGATCAAGACCCGTTGTCAGTGTGAGTAGCGTTACATCCCAGTACAAAACACACAGGCGTCGCAGCTTCAGTGAGACCCTTATGTGGCTTTTGGGTTTGTAGTCTTTCTAATGATATATTTTCACAGTCTTGTACTTCAACAGTTATACAAATAAAAACAACTTTCTTGATGTACAAAATGATCTTTTAATTATCTTCAACTCAAACTGGTGTAAAGTGTATTTCTTCCCATGGTGGTCCACCGGAAGAGGCGATACTTTGCCTCTCTCTATATAACCTCCTTTTCCAAAGGATATTACAATTTTTAGTTGCAGGCACAATGGGTCAACATAATAAGACCTAATTCCTGTAAAGCATGCCTGTACATACACTGCTTTCATGAGTGAATATATGCATACACACACTTACACCAAATTAATTTGTGTTTGTATGGCTTTGTATGTATTTCCTGTGTGCTTCTGTGGACTCAAGGGAATCTGTTAATAATAGAGTGCAGTAAACAGACTGACGAGGGCCGTAGAGGCTGCACAATTTGATACATTTATTACTAGTCAATGTTAATTACTCTGTGCCTCAGACTTCAATTCAACCTTTTCAACACTGTGGTACCAGAATACGCAAATTAATAAGTATAAGCAAAATCAATCAACATGGTGGCCTCTGCTGACATTGAGACCCCGGCGAATAACATTGATCTGTGCAACTATTGTTATTGAGGGAAGAACAAAATACAGGGTTGTGGAAACATTCTTTAGTATAACACAAATGAAAAAATTTAAAACTTTGGTTTTAATAAAACCCCTTAAGAGTAATGCCAACACATTATATGTATGTCATTCATGTGTCAGTTAGCTCAGCAAAATATGAATAAAGAAGGTATGTAGATTTGTAGGGACCAGTTTTCACTGTAATGACTAAGAACCGTATTTGAATATTTCATGTAGTTTTCACTGCATATTTTCTACTGTCTTCTACTCTAATGCTTTTTTTTTTTTTTTTTTACCTTTCCCTTGTGTTGTGCTTCTGTGCACAATCTAGACTAGCAATTATGGGTTCTTTTGACTGTCCTCATCTTTGTCGGCGTTTCTGTCTCTGCCGACAAACAAACACACAACAATTATCCGGATAGTCATTGATGTCAGCTTTTCTCTTCCTTTCTATCTCTCTCACGCTCTTTTTTCCTTCAGGAGCCATTTTCTTCCATAGTGAAAATCGGCTGCTGCCTAATTAAACAAGCACTAATTTCAGGAACATTAAAGTCATTACAATTAGCCAGAGAAAAGAGAGCAGCAAGATGAATGAAATACACTCTCATGCAGTCATACGCCATTTAACTAAGGAACAGGATTTATGTAATCAATTACTAAAATATGTATAGCTGTGCTTGTGTGTGTTTACATGCAGTTTATGCTTAGAGGCCAAGAGAAGGGAAGACTTATCTCAAGTCAAGGATTTTGAGAATGTGTGTCAGAGTAACCAATAGTTCAACAGCCTAATGGTAAATAACATCCCTTCACTCACATCTAAGTGATAATATCATATTATATTATCGTGAATGTGCAGGTGAAGAGAGAAGCAGAGAAACGGTTGAGAGAAGAATAAAAACAAACAGATGCTCTAAAACATTCTCCCATTGGCTCAGCGCAGCTTAGACAAATGCGTTTGACATTTCCAAGCAATGAAATATAAATCACTCTTCATTTCCAAAGAAACATGAAAACAAACTCCACTGGGTAGCACATCTACCAGGGCAATGCATCACGTGTGTGTGTGTGTGTGTGTGTGTGTGTGTGTGTGTGTGTGTGTGTGTGTGTGTGTGTGGACACTCAGTGGGCCGCTGTGTGTTTCACACTTCTCCTCCACCCGGAGACAAAGCAAAGCCGCTGCAGAATCTCACAAGTAAAACTTGAAAAGTTGCTAAACGTAATCAAACTGGAGGTTAATATCTGACAGTGTTTACATTTGAGGAAATTTTTCTACATATCCACCAAAACCATGAAATGGAACTGATCCCAATTTCTGATTAATGAAACAATGTCAAAAATAAACACATTACATTCTATTATCAATCATCAACGGCCATAAAATGTGAAACAAATAGATGATGTTCTGTCTGCATGCTACACCCAGTGTTGTGCTAGTTTGGTGGCTGTCAACTTTATTTTTTCTTTAAAGAAAGACTAAAGGCTGCCTTAAGAATAGAATTTGGCAAGCAGTTATGTTATCTCTCAGCTGCAGATTGTCTCAAATTAAAAATGAATAATTTGGCAAGAGTTCTATTTCCTTTTCTAACCATGCCATATAAATTCTCAGCTGAATAAGCAATGGTTTGTTAATAAACTTGTAATAACATTATTAAGCTGCATGCTCTTAATATAGAGGCTAAAGGCGCATTTCTATTTGCACTGCTAAAGTGCACCCTTAAGTAAGCATCATCAATAGTAAAAGCACAGCACGGAAAACGCACAGTGTCACAAAAATGTTTTTGCAACAGATTTGCAACTCTGTCATCATGAGGGGTGTGCTGGAGGGCGAGACGGATATTTCTGGTAAGCTCCATGTGCAATTTGCCAATATGTTATACATTATTTTTACTGCGTACATCTGAGGTATCTGCCACTGTTGCACATCCTTGATGATGACCAAGTTAAAACACAAGATGTGATGGCTGCATCACAGAACATTACTATGTATGCTTTACAGTGGTTTCCAAGAAAAGGAGAACTGTTGCAAACCAAATACTGAAAATAATAAGATGATTAAGAATCATAAAATGAATGAAGTAATTAATGAGTGCTTTCTATTTTAAACATGTTGGGTGTGGGTGTTGACACAATCCCACTGTTAGTATTATTATCTCCTCCGGGAGGATCATGCAATTGTGTGTGTGTGTGTGTGTGTGTGTGTGTGTGTGTCTGAGTGAGTGTGCTCTGTGTCCGTCCATAACTAATCTCGTATTCTGCTGCAGCAAACCACATCATATTTTGGGTGGTCTGTTATGGCTCACACTTTCTCGAAACACCTTTTACTTCCTATATTAACAAAATGCATTGTCACAAAGCTTAAAAAAAAATAGATGTTTTGGAGATGCGTGGTTTTCATACAAGACTGTAGATACACCTGGTGTAGTTGAGATTTTAGAGATGCATTTAGAGGTGCCTACTGGCTCTTCTGCCAGCCTCTGTGCCCTGAAGTTAACCAGAAGTCCCTTCTTTTAGCCGTGCACATAAAGCAATCAGTATCTAGGCATAACATCTCTTGCCTGTGCTTTCCCATACTGTTGCAGGTTTGCAGACAGTATGTACAGTATAAATTATACATTCCAACTAAGATAGGAGACCCAAGTTGTGAGAAACAAGATACATTTTCCTAATATCGTGACTTGAATGAGGGCCGCTGTCCTCTCTAAACTTATATCAAACACTTGATGACAATAATTATTATACAATTCTGCAAATAAGTCAGGAGATGAAAAAATATGTTACAAAGAGATAGTATCGTTTTCTCCAAAATCAACTTGGATTACAGTTTTTTTTCTAATTATATAAGTGTCACATGTTTACCATGGCAAATACATTACATCAAATTCAAAGAACCAGCACATCTTACTGACTGAGATATTTAAATGACTTCACCTGAATTACACAAAAGCCCAGCACACTGATAATAATGATGATGATGATGATGATGATGATGGATGATAGCTGTAGAAAGACAGATTACAGGCTATCCCATTAACACTACATTTTTGTCAGCCAGTGTGAGAGCACGAGCTGAGGAGACGGGCTGTAATTTAGGTAATTTTGCTCAATTTTGCTTCAACCTCTTTCTTTAATGACAATAATTATCTGAGGAAAACATCTGTAGCATGTGTTGTTTCCTCCTGTCATCCGTTCCTCCTTTTGTCTGATCAATGTTTTGCTAAATCACGAATGTGTTTCCTATTCTTCCTCCTCTTCATCCTTCTGCCATTTCCCTCACAATGTCTCTGTGTCCCTAACTCAGTTTCTCTTAGTACAAATGAAGCTACATTCATGAACCTGAGATACATGGCAGTTACATTACAATACAATGACCCAATGTATTTGGGTCATTGTATTAACTCCCCCCTTAGCACAGTATGTTGTTCCTCAATCACATTTGGATTCAGGGGTATTTAGATCTTACTCACCCCAGTGGTTTCTCCAGTCGACTGGCTGGTGATCCAACAATCTCCCCAAGAGTACAGAACGTCTGACCCAAGAAGTCCTGGAGGGAAGAAAGAAAGGAAAGAAAGAAGGAAGGGAAGAGGGGGGACAGGGTGACGTACGTGAAGTGAAAAGACAAGAAATCAAAGTCATAATCAGAGACATAAACTAAAAAAGATTCTACTACAACTGGAACTCATGAAAATGAGTTTAAGAATGTATTTCTGCCAAAGACGCATACTCGTTCATGCGCCCTCAAATTTGCAGGTCAGAGTTTTAAATGTGTCCTGTGCATCAACACATTTCAACAAAAGAAATTCTTTAATTTTTCTTTTTTTTTTGTAGAACATATTAGGTTTAAAAAAAACATTGGGTAAATCATAGATTGTAGTTGTGTCTGAGCTTGGTGACTTGCCGTCAGCTATGAAAAAAAATGGTTTCTTTATGCTCAAAGACACCATTACTGTGCTCTGCTCAACAATGTGACATTGTATCCAGTTTTGGTGTGAAATTTAAAGTTTATTGAACTGCAGTCAAAGTTCTCAATGTATGCAGGGTAAGCATGGGTTGATGCCGTGGTTCCCAACGGGTCTAACTTCCGGGCCTGAATTTTCCCTTAGACATCAGTTCACTTTCCACATCTTAACAGCTGATACGTTTATTGCCACTGGTCAGGGAATTGACTATCAGGAGGTTCTTGCTATCCGAAGAAAGCGCTAACAATTTTTACATTTTGTGTATATTCTGTGAACTTGAAAATAGCCAATAGCTTTAAAAGCTTCATTCATAATCTTGACATCAGAATTCCAAATCAACATGCATGTATCTGCATTGCAGTAAAAGAGTGCACCAACATTTCAAAATAAAGTATTGTGATAGCAGATCCAACTAATTCAGGCTTATTAAGGTAAATAAGATTTAAAGTATACAAACGATCTCTCAATTAAACTTAAATGATTGACAAGTCCAGAGAAGAGCAAAAACATCTTTATCGAGAAAAGCCTTCAGAGTCGTTCTTTCTCTTCTTTCAAAGAAGAAAGAAATCTCCAGTTCTAATATAACTGATGCTACTGCAGCATCTACGCTAACCTCTTTGGGAGCTGACATTGTTGTTTAGAAAGAACAGTCGCCTCTCTGTAAAGTCACACCTAAGCCACGTCTATAGCTGTCAGTAGCTACTCGCTGGTTGGTGATTGCTACTGATTGGTCGCTGATTGGTCCGTGCTCTGTCTCACTGGACACAAAGTCATTAATTTAAGCCTGACAAGATAGATTTTTGTGTCATATGTGATTCTCACGTGATCTTGTGACATCACGAGAATCCAGCTGTCATGCATGGTAACTTTGACTCAAGACTGGCATCAATAGGCTCATTGTACTACAGACACATATGTTGTAGTGCCTCTACTCACTAGGAAGTGGGAAATGGTACTTCAAAATAAAAGCGCTTATCTAGAAGTCAATTTAAAAACTAAAATTGCGACCCACTCAGAACAGACTCCACTTGTGGACCGTAAGCCACCCGTTGGGAACCACTGGTTTAATGAATTGTGGAGGATTACAGACAAATGGGTGAAATTGAAGGGATTCACAGCCTTGAACAATGGACATGAACAATGACAACAAACATGATTTATAGTTTAGGGTGTCAATGTATAGCCTTTTTAAAGACAGAGTGACATATTTTCAGTCATAATCATGTCTCTAATTGGACAAAGTATGTCAGTATCACGCAAGCATTGATCTGGAACATTAGACTCCCAAAGACAGATAAAGAAAATTATGTGTATTTGGTTTCAAGTTTCGCCACAATCTTTTTTTTCTTTTTCTTTTTCTTTTTTTTTATCACAGCAAGGATGTGGGACAATCCAAACCAAAGACTCCTTTACTCTGGCCTTGACAGACGGGCGCAGACTAAATAATTCAACATCAGGCTATGGTGTGTTTCATTTCAGTGAGTCTTTGGTCTTATGTGCCCACTGATTTTGCTTACTGTTAAACAACAACTCACCATTTTCATCATATTACAAAAAAATGCTACAAAAGCTGCTGAAAGACATAATGACTGATTATTTATTTTCACAATGTGGCTGCTGTGGAGCCCTTTTGAGACCGCAACGGTGATTAAGAGCTGCACAGAGGTTGGCTGGCCTCTCAGTTTATAGTTCTGATTAGTGTCGCCATCCTTCCTCCTGAGGAAAGGATCATTAATGTGAGACAGCAGCCATGCAGTGTCAGAAGTGAGAGAGATGCTGGGACCTACGTTGAGTTCTGCGGGCTTCCAGAAAGGTTGAACAGCAGCAGCAACAACAGCAATGACAACAACAACAACAATAACAACAGAGCACATCATATACCAACACTTTACCAAATACCTAGCACTCCTGGCACTGCTCAAAATGGCGAGGTGAGAGTGTGAAGACAACATGCTGTGCCAGAACTAAAACCCAACACACACAGGTAGAATTAAACCTAGTGATGAAAAAATGCAAACCCCACTAATCCAAATACATCAAATAATCATCAAAATTGATTATTTTGTACTTTAAACAAATGCTTTCTGTCACCATAGTTTCCAGCGTCATGGATAAAATCAACATATCTTTCTCTAGTGAAACAAAAAATATCATGTAATGTAATATAGTGCTTAAAATGGAATGTTACGGTTTAGAGCATTGCATGATCCAAGCTTTGATAGTAGAGCAAGTTATTGCACAATGCCTATCACTGCAGAACCACAACTAGAATAAATACAAAAAAAGACCATGTAAGACTCAATCATCAATATGAATATAATTAGCATATCTGTAGTGCGATGCAGCATTTAGAACACACTTTAAGGTCTGAAAACAGAGTAATTGAATAAGGACAAAAATAAACATTTGCATTTGGATACTTCTGTGATCAGGCAATAAAAAGGGTTTGCTTTATTTCATCAAGAAGAAACCATGCAGCGGGCAACACCCAATTAAAATAAACAGAAAAACATAAACATTGCCACCGTTAGACCACTGATAAAGAGTTTGGCCAATCTTAAATCACTTTGAACACCGTTTTTTCCATCAAGCAATATTTACTTTCTTCATTTTCAGAGCCAATAATTACGATTTGACTCAAAACTGGCCTCCATTTATCTGTGGTTTAAGGTTAAAATATATGCACTCACGTGTTTGGACAGGTCTGGGCTTTTGGAGTCAACATCATACCTGTCAGGAAACAAAATAAAAGCCATTTTACTTAAAAAGCTGTAAAGGACACTCTTATCTAATTGTGGACTTTTTGATTGATAAGGGCAGAATTTTAAACACTCCCTGCAGATATGTCATCACTGGGAGCAGAAAAGAAATACTCTCACAACACTTATCTTATTTTGGCTTTTCAGATGTTTTTGTTTGTTTGTTTGTCGGTTTGAGGAGAGAGTGTCTCAAAGTCTATAAGCAAAATGGTATAAGAGTAATTTAAGAAGAGAAAAAGAACAGAGTAAATAAGGATAACAGGACAAGATAAATGAAGATAAACTTATTATTTGCTCATTTGAAAACCATAGTATGTAAAGATCATGAAAGATAAAAAAAAAAAAAAAGACAAAGGCTCTCCCATTAAACATCACACAAATTCAAAAAGAGCCAAGATAAAACAGAGCTCAGTATCTTCTCAGATGTTACTAAAGGTGATACAGAGTAATTGGGGAAGGGTTGAACAAGACCCTTTTTCCTCTTCTATGATAATGAGTGGTGGACCTGATCTTATTTGCATGTGAATATAAAGCTATGAAAGTGAAGGAAATGGAGGCTATTATCTGATGTCCCAAGATTAAACATCCAATGAAACGATAGATCATGTTTGCCTGGAGATTATTCAGGCTGCAAGCACTACAATGTTTATGCATTTCTCTCACTAATAATTGAAATAATAGATCAAATGATATACTGTATATTTGTCAAATAGCATCTACTGTATTTTTATATTGTGTGGTGGTGTAGCTGTGGAGGTTTCTTAAGACAGACGGGTTGTGCTGAGAGTCAATCTGTTAAAAGAGCTTTGAGGGATGGTTGTTTTATGTGATTTCAAATGGAGATTATTTGTATTTTTTGAAAGAGCTTAACCACAGCGACTGCTGAAGCAGCTTTCTTTCTTCTTTGTGTGTCCAGCCTATAAAGAGCTGGCAGTTAACCCTTCAAGCTGGTGAGCATCATGTTACATTATGCAAGAATGATGACCACTTTTGTGTCAGAAAGAGATTTAATTTCACTGAGAAATCCTCAATGAGAGACAGAGAAAGAGGCTTGATTACAACTGTGAATGGTTATAATGAATATGAAAATCACACATATGTAAAAAAAACAAAAGATTAGTTCAATTGACTGGTTTGCTAAACTGCTCCCCTTTGTTACTCTCAAGCGTTCAGTTCTCAAACAGTACATATGCAGCTTACAATGGCAGATTTTACTCTCAAAATTCTTTATATTTTTTAAATAACTTGTGTTTGATTTCAGACAGCAGGCGACAAAAGCAGGATCCTTACACAACTTTGGATTTTGTTGGCTGATTGTAAATAGCTTTTTTTTTTTTCACTTGATGGCTACATACGTGATATTGTGCTAAAAGACTGAGGCTGAAAAACATGTCCCTAGCATAAACGTCAGTTGATGATCCATGTAGAAGACATGAATATAAATCAGCAGCATTGCTCGTCCATTGCAGTGTTAAGCTAGTTGGGCCCAATATTATAGTAATAAGAATGTAATTAGAATGTTGTTCATCTCACCCCACTTCGATAGTTTGGATGCTTATCATAGAAAAATCGACTTGGCCAAGCAACACAGAGATTAGATTTATGCTTTGATGTTTGTATTGTCTGCTTTGTTTTACAGAACAGACGGATTTAATGATCTGGGGAGGAGTTGGGGGCATCGCTGTTCGGGGATGGAGTTACCGGTCAGTTTCTTACGGGTGTAATAATTGAAGAGCTCTCATTGAGATAGAACTAATGATGTGAAAAATACATCACAGTGAATATGGACAGAGGACAGGAGAGAAAATACAATACTAATACGACTTCAAAAGAAATCACTCACAAGTCGAAGCGAAGATTCTGCTTCTCCTCAAAAAAGTAGTCCAGGATATACTTTCGAACAAAGTCTGGGTTTAGGGTGTTGTCTATCACCTCTGTTCTGCCAAACTGTGGAAGGAGAGAGACAGATGAGATAGGTGAGGAGAGACATTTGATGAAATAAAAAGCAAGACAACAAAACATTGTTTAATAAACAAATACAGTTAGTTCTGTTGTCACCTTGCACTTTATCTTTTTATAATTTTCTTCTCTTTCTCAGACTCTCGCTTATCACACATGCATACACATACACGGGCCTGATTAATGGAGGTGCTTTCACACGCTGCTGCTGTGCAGAGGAAGCCAGGGGTGTGTTTCCTGCTTCCTTGATCCTCGGTCCTCTCCCACATTAATTACAGCAGGATAACCCACCCATCAACCCCACAGAGAGAAAGAGATAAGGGAAGAGGTAAGTGTGTGTCGGGAGAGACAAAGAGAAACAACTTTGGAAGAAAAAGAGAGGGTGAAGAAATGGCTGTAGATGTATGAAGAAATGGGGGCTAAAGTGGAGTGGAGGGTTTGTACAGGAAAGGAGGGGTCGGGGGAGAGAGGGAGTGGGAAAAGAGTGGGAAGGGAGAGCGGTGATTAAGGCCTCCTAATTAGTGTGGTTCTCACTCCCAAAGCAGGGAAATATGTCAGATAAAAGGCTGGCAAAGACCCAGCAATGCCACATGCTTATACTGTAATAAGAAAACTGATGAGTTTCAAATATGAGATACCGTATACTGTACATGAATCATTTTAAAGCCTCCTGGAATCACACTGTTTATTCAAATAGTCGAAGATTTCAGTTGGTAGAAGTTGGTGTATGCAAAAAGGAAGTCAACATTTGTGACTTATAGCATATGTTGAAGGCATAAATATGCTTCTTCAATTCTTATTCATTCCTTGGCAAATACTTAAGACTTTGAGTGGCTTAAAGTAAGTGTAATGCACACAGAGACCAACAAGTAGCCCAAGGTATTCAGGAACTTAATCATTCAGGAATATGAACTGATTTCCTCACTAACTACAGCACTGCATGTGTTGAGTGAACTTCTTTATCATGACATTTAGTTTCATTTTTATTTCACAAAAAATAAAAAACTCTTAATTCCATAACAATTAGTGATCACAGTTTCTCTAGTTACATGTTCTTTATTAATCTAATCTAATTAATCTAAATAAATTAGTCTTTATCTTAATCCTTCATTAATTTGATTACAACTGCTTGGGTGGGTATTCATTTTATTGGAATCAGAGTATTGCTGTTTTATGTCTTTTGCCTGCAGTGCACAATAAAGATCTAATCATACAACTGAACTACAACTGTGTTAGAGTTGATCTTGTTTTTCCATAATGTAGACCGCAGGTACTGTAGGTGGATGTGTGAGTAAACTTCGCCATTTTAATCAATACAGTAAATAGAACAAATACAATACAATGTTGGCAATTAGGACAACACAACTGCCACAAAACCATACATTTCTATATTGTTAAACAATTTTTAACACCTTTTTAAACTCTGTTTTTTAAGGTTAAAGCTTTTTCTGTGAACTCACTGACTGGACATCTAAATTTAACACCGACGAGGAAGAAAAGTAGAGAAGAGTACACTGACGTTGAATCCGTGAGCCACCCATACTTTCTAAGAGACCCCGAGGTGTTGATGAGGCTGTGAGCGCATGCTAGTAAAGTGGCGGGTGACGGCGAAGATGAGCTCCATAATGTGATTTCCCTGCTGAGTGGAAGAGACAATAGCGTGCTGCAGAGTTCATTAGATACTGCTGGGATGCTGGAGCTGGCTAATGAGAGTCTGGCATGAAGTCCCTGACCCACACCCTCGACATGTACACAGATGCAGAGCAGCTCACACACGTACAGACTACATATGGCAAATTGAACTCTTCAGGGTAGCAACAGCTACAGTAGAGACCTGCAGTGTCTGATATTGAAATGTGAACATGTCAGTAAAATACAGACACAGGAAAGAAAATCACGTTTACACACACACACACACACACACACACACACACACACACACACACACACACACACACACACACTCACTGTGGGTGAGAGGTGGGAAATAGAGGCGACAACAGGACATGAGTCTAATCCGTGATTATTTTTGTGGGCTTTTTGTTCAAAACCTGACAAAGATTTAATTATCTTCTTTCCTCGAGCAAACATGAAGCCCCTCTGGAGATTTGTATGAATGTCCTGTAGTTCTTTGGCCAACGTGGATTTTTATTCTCCCCGTACCATGTACAGCCAACTGTAGCATGGTGCTGATAAAATGAGCTTGGTGGAGTCTTGTGTTCACAGAGAGAGGTAGATGACGGTGGTGTGAATTAGTGTGGACTAACTGTGTGTAGTGTAGAATGAGATTTTTTTCAGTTTTGACCTTCAGTGAAAAGCACTGGGGTGTGTTAGTAAGTGGGGAGGGGGCACGTGGAATAATGAACAGTCTTCCAGAGACGATAGAGAGTTAAGGGGAGGAGAAAGAGCCAAACAACCAGCTGAAACCATTTCTCACTCACACTTTTTCCCTGAAATGTGGCTTCATGGGGAAAATACATTTCATCCTAGAGCTAGAGCTATGGTTGTGTGAGAATGGGGCGTATGTACACACACAAACCAATGGGTGGCGTCACAGTGACTGCTCCAAAATTGTCTAATAAGTTCAGTTCAGCCAAATTCTCTAGCCCTCTTCAATGATGACGTAATAGATGTGATGAGTGTCGATAGAGAGGCAACATCACATCACTGGTTTTTAAGTTACTCTTTATTCGTTAATCAATAATAATTTGTCGTAACTGACTTCCAAGATTACAGGGCTTTGTTTGATTTCACTTCTGGTTTCATTAGTTCTTCTCTTTTGATAAAACAGACGTTGCTGAAGCTTTAGAGAGGGATATACTGATGAGAGGAGAATGATCCAGGACTGTGCTTCCTTCAGTGTGTATTTCTGACAGTGCTCTCAGCACTCCACTGAGGTGTTAGTCAATAATACTTAGCAAGAGAGCAGCTCTACCTGACGCTGGTAAACATCACCTATGACCTAAGAGTGTGTTTACACACAGTCTAAATACTTGAGTTCATACCATTAGTTCTTTACCATGAGTCATTACTGTTGGTCATTTCCTGATATTATGAGAAATTGATCAACAAATCAAGTGTTGTACTTGATGATGGGCGAAGTTAAAAAGTTTCATCACATTTTTCACACTTCACTAAATTTACTGAACTCCGATGGAAAACGACCTCTGGACCAGAAGAAAACCCTCCAATCAGCCAAAGTGTAAAATCCCCCTGAAAGTATTTTCCCACGAGAGTGAAGCATTGTACCGCGCAGGAGGATCAAACATTTGCAACCAAAAAGTGGAATGTGCACGGATAATTTAGTTCTGTGATCTTGCAAAGTGGCGGCAAAAAATGACGGAGACATTCGCCATCTAATCAAGAAGCGGCATAGAGAGCACCAACCGCATTAACATGACACACGACAACTTGTGGAAGAGGTGGAAACCATCATCAAATGTGACCCGAGCCTAACCAGCACGCTAGAGGGTCCTGTCAGAAAATGTTATTTAGAAGTCCTCGGTAAGTGTTTGACCTCACTCGTTCAGGCTGAGGTTTGGGAGAGTGCGGTCTCACACAGCGTTACCTGGAGCCGCATCAACACCCGCCACCTCTCAACAATATGATTTTGGATGTGATGGCTTCATGTCCGCAAGGAAATCACGACTTTAAATGTTTCTATTTTTACGACTAAATCAGGGAACAGGAAGACTGAAGTCAAATTTGACTTGGAAATGAACTAAAGTGAAATGCTCGTTATATTAATTATGTTTTGTGTACATGATTGAATTAACAGCCTGTCTTACTATCAGCAGTTGTCAACTTGGAATACCATAGTGTCTCTTATGAGAAGCGTGAAAGAGTTTTATGATAGAAAGATCTTAACATATGCATACGCCTATGCTTTAAGTAAATAAACATAAGGATACACATTTTCACACGCATACAACAGAGTCCCCCGCAGTCCCTAAGCTATATTTCAATGAAAGCTCAGCAGCCATCTGCTTTGACCGTTTAAACACACAAGCAGGAGATGAGGGTTATCTGACTGTATAAATACTTATGAATTCCATTAAATTATAATCCATTATACATCTACAGTTGACCAGGACTTTGAATTATTGACAATGTGCGTTGTGTGGTGAGTATGGATGTCATATATGGGGGATGACATCAAGACAACTATTCTGTTGTGGAAATGTGTGCATAAGCATGCACATAAATATGTGTTGGTTGTAATACACTGAACAAAAACAGTTGCAATTATTCATAGATGCATAAAGGGTCATAAACACAAGGCGCAAGAATTGGAAACATTAACTTAAAAAACTTTAAACGCAAACAAAGCAAATATCATTCTCTGGGTATTTATTATGTTTTTTCCTCCATTCTCTGCTACGGAGAAATGTTTTCCTTGTTGATAATAACGAGGAAGTGTGGTCAAAATGGAGCCGTGGCAGCATTTCACACCATGTCACACCAAATCTACTAAAGTAGTATCACCTCTTTGCTATTTCAAGCCAGAAACTTCACAAATATCTTTTGAATCCCTTGATACTCGTTTTAATGCCTGTACGCTGACAACAGCCGAGGCCTGAGGCGTTATGTTTTTGGGTTCAGACTTGTTTTACTTAACCTACTTACACCTACTTTATCATAGAAATACAAGACTGTTCCAGTGTTTGTGTTAGTTTATTATCACTTTAATGCTCTGTGTCCTAAATGTTTATCGCCACTGTACTTGCACTATGTCCTACTTTATCCTGTATAATCTTTCACCGTCTTCACCTCGATTCTGCCTTTAACAGCACTCTGTAGCTCAGCTTTCCAAGGTTGGTGATGTTCTACTGTATATTTCTATTATTATCAACTAATCCCATGAAAAGACCAAAACCAACAGAGAGTCAGTCCATGTCTCAATTCTTTCAGACTTCCTTACGTAAATCCTTCAAATATATAGTTAAAGGCTCAATATTTTCCTAAAACAGCTGGCCACTGTAGTTTGTAGCAACCATTAATGAAACAAAATTGTGTCGGGCTATTTTCAACTGTGAATTTGTTGTTCTACTGAGGATTGACAGCAGCAGATGTTTTTTGCTAGATTGACTCAAAATGAACTACAGTATCCGTGTTTAAAATAATGTCAGTGCAATGGTGTTCCTCACTGGCGTGTATAGCTCCACCGTAGTTTTCGGACAACAGTGGAGCTTTATGGATTAATCAATTGTTGGTTTTGGTCTCTTAATGAGATTTATGGATAATATGAAAAATGCAGAATATCACCAGTCTTATTCTTAAAAGTGCCACATTTGACATGATTTGTTTGCAGCAGCTTGTTCAATCAAAAATGGTTAGTTGTAGTTCTGACATCACTTCTGGAGGGGACAGTAATGTAAATAAATAGATTTCAGTTTTAATAGTGAATTAATTAGTGGCTATCGTTAAATGTTTTTTTAAAGGTTTTATTTCACCTGCATTTTTTACTTGTAAAATAATAAATGGGCAAACTGACAAACATAATGGTCAGATACTATGTAGAGAGAGCTGACAGTAATGCTGCATGGACTGCATAAAGGCACAGTAAGAGCTGGCTTAAAGCCTCCCCAGCAGGCTGTTTAGTCCCCAAAGTGTCAACATATTGATCATTACATTGTGAGGTTTTTCTTTGTTGGCTGAAGCATCCAATTAGAGAATATTTCCCTGGCATTTTCAGACAACTGATGGCTGAACAGCTTTAATGAAGTGTTTAAGCCAACTACTGCATGCTCGCAGTGAAAGGAAAATAGCAGAATTGAAATGTCTTAACTGGAGCCCCACTCTACACACAAACACACTCAATTATGTCAAAACCCACAGTGAGCACAGCAAGAACTTAATTCGACATAAGTAATTTCCTTTCTTTTAATGTGTGTGTGTACACTCACCTCTCTCCACTGTTTGGTTTCAACACCTTGCGTATAAAGCACACATACTGTGGAAACAAAGTACCAGATAGAGACAGGAATGGACAAAATGTTGTGAAAGAGAGAGAAAATGAGGGGCAAAGAGAGAGAAAAGAAGAGAGATAATCAGAGAATTGCAGGCAGATTCCAAATAGGAAATCAATGTGAGGGGTTTAGCTCCAGTACAGTGAACAAACAACCATGGCACTCTGAGCAAAACAAAGATTTCCCAAATCACAGGGCTACATATCCACAAAAAAAGAGAAGAATGGCAGAGATTGGCTACTGTTAGAGAATACCTTCACAGTAGAGCATAGACAAACATTCAAACACAGAGTCTCTATGAAGTACTCACGTGGATCTGACTTAGAGAATGTGTCTTTATCCAGCAGATTTCTGGAAAACAATGAAAAAGAATAGAAACATTTGTTACACAGCAACAACGAACCTCTTGTAAATGGTGACGTCGTTGCCATCACAGAGGTCTGAAGTGGTCAATTCAAAACCATTTTTTTGGGATGAAATTGCACATTTTAAATGTTCTATGTTTTGACCTTTGTGCTTACATATATTGTTGGCATATTTAAACACAGCCATTAATGACACAGCTCACATTCTGTAGACCTTCTACAGAAAAAAATCTAAATTAAATTATTATCTTTGTTAAAGAAAAGTTTCGGTAACCCTCTGGAGACATTTTTATTGCATCACATTTCACGCGTTTCTTTATCAATCTCCACTGCTACTATTATTAAATTAGATTCCCATGAAAGAAACAAAACTCTTCACTATTAAATTACTATATTGAGCCCCTCTCCCTCTGAAAGATATATCCCCACCACATTTGGCATCAAAGGCTACCCATAACAACTTGCAAATAGCTCAAGGAAAAAACACAGTAGTAAGTGGCATTATGAATTTAAATTAAACACAAGAGGAAGACAAATGATGGTCCTCCTCACCCTAAACAATAATCTTTAATATTGCTGTTCTGCCGTCACCTTCTGATCATTTGTTCAAGTTCAGAGAAGTGTCTTTTTGGGGGCGTGTGTTAAATCATGAAAGCTGATTGGACCCTAATCAGCTGAGGTTGAAGTTGGGAGAACATGTGTTGGGAATTAACAAATCCTTCAAATTGAATCACATTGCACACATGGTTCGACGTAAAGGGCTAAAAGAGCTAAAGGGTGCCTTGTACGTTGGTATCAGACATCGAGGGTCGTGACAAAGCGTATTTGACGTCCTGGGAAGGAGAATGCTCTGGATGACTATCCTACAGTGTTGGTGCACTTTTAAACCAAGTTCAAATCAATATACCCATTTAGTTCTAGTTTCAATCAATATGTCTCTATGTGTTACTTAAATATGGGTTTACTGTGTGGCTGGAGATAATAGCATAGATCAAGTCGTTGTGCTGTATGTCTAAGATAAGAGAATGCTTAACTCTTAGAAACCCGTTTGTGTCTGTTTTTTGGCGGGGATCTTTAGAGGCAGATAGCATGTCAACAGTATACGCCACAGAGTAGTAGTATAATCATCTGAAAGCTGAGGACCTGAATATTTATTTGAGATTCAGCTCAGCAGTATGTGTCAAGTTGTTCTAGTCATAAATCAGAAAAAAATAGATAGAGATTTCTGCAGGAATTGCATTTTCCGCAATTGAATTGCAATGGTTCTCTTCTGGAAACTGCTCGGGAAACCCTTTATTGTCAATAATAAGCCATACGTCCTCTGAATGCCCTAGGTTTGTAGTTTGTGGTTATAAAGTTTCATGAGGCTGTGGTTATCCTATAGGTCACAACAGGTCATTTTACACAGTGACTGCACGTGAAATATCCACTTTGGGGACTAACATCATCACACATGAATACAATTGGGCTCATTAAAAAAAAATCAGCTGGCACAGATAATTGTTGGGTTTGTTACCTCGTACAATCACTGCCTGATTACCAGCATGTCTGCATGTTTACTGAACGCTCATCTCTTTCTCTGGCCTCCAAACGCCCACCACGTCTCCCGCTTTGTGATAGTATTCAGTGTGTAACCTTACACTCTTTGTATTAAAGTAAAAATTGTTCCAGGGCAACAAACCTTTGTGTAAGATTTGAACTGCATCAGACTATTTTTCATCTTGTGGATTTTAGAGGCAAATTTATTTAAAACTATGTCAGCCTAAATTGTAATTAATAGCATGAATTCCCTGACTGATGATATGTAGTTATTAAATAGTAATAGTAAGCAAATAAGTAAGTGATAACTATGACAGCTAATGCTAGAAGTCATCATTTTGGTGTTTACCCCATCACCGAACACAATTTAAATTAATCCTGTGAACGTGCTTGATTAGTGCCTGCAGCATTGATTTACAGTGAAGGTTGAACACAGAAAATGATATGCTTGTGCTATGCAAGGACAAAGACCAAAAAGTTCATTGTCAAGGGTCTCTTTCAAACTGGTGTTTCTCCGCCTATCTGTCCTACTCCAGCATTCTGTCTCTGTCACCTAATCTGTGAAGTGCTGTCTTTCTCTGAATGCTAATAACTGTGTGGTACAATTGTGAATGGACAAGACAAGACAAATAGCTCAACCATCTTATCATATATCGTCATATCGTATATCATAAGGTCACATGTTTAGAGGAATATTAACAATAAAGTATTTTGTGGGACAAATTTTGTATTCATTCATTTGACATAATACTTTATTTGAGTTATGCCTCTCATTAAATATTATTGTTATCATCACTAGTATTATATCTGCCTTGCATGCCCATAGATACACCATAGTAATTCTCTAAAAGACTTGTGGGCTCAAAGACTTATATCTGAGAAAACACAAAACATTTTATCAGTATTTGTCTCCTGACAGTGAGATGTTCAAATGTCTTCATGTCAAGTGTTTAAGTGTGTGTGACAATGCGCGTGACTTTTATTAGGAGACAATGCCGCCAAGTGTTTCTTTCATATTGTGTGGATTTTTTATCATTGTTAAGATTAGAGAGGCGTGCACATTGGCTTCTCTGGGAGCCTCTGCAACCTACAATGACCCATAAAATCCTTCTCTGCGTAGAGCTGTAATGACATTTATGTGTATCTTTTGAGAACCATATCCAGTTTTACACAGTTTCGCCTATAACTAAAACAGATGCCAGATTGAGATTGACTGCATGGCTTTTAATAGACTTTCAAATAATATGTTAGTCCAAGTCAATACACCGCTTGGCAAATGAAGATGTTCTTTGGAGTCAAGACAAACTGGAATGGACCTTGTAACCTGGATCTTAAAGAATGAATCTAATCGAACTGACAATGCAAATAAAGTATTTTCATACCAGAGCCAGTTCACAGGAAACAACCATGCATGTATTACAAGAACTGTATATAGTTTCCAACACAGCACTCGAGTCATTCACTGAAAATTGCTCATCCAATGCCCTCCTTTATATATGTTCATTTTATTCTCTCTATAACTAAATCTATCAACCACCGCTCACAGTTCGAGTGTCTGTGTTACACCTCCCTCATGCTTGCTTGACCTTTTCCATGAAGCCTGCCAGAGGCTACTGTGAACCCAACTCTATTACCCTCCTTGTTTTCTTTTGCTCGCTCAGTCACTGCAGTGACATGAGAGCCCTCACTCGAGATGCCAAAGCCCGCTGGCATCTCTTGATTTTTGTTTTGTTTTCTTTCTTGTTTCATTTTCCTCTACAATCTCTCTTGTAATAAATCTTCAGCTCTGTTCTTTCATCGGAATCAATCTATTCTGATCTTTTCTCTGCCTCCGTATTTCTTCATCCCTCACTTATATAGCTCTCAAGAGAGAGTTGAGGAGACAAGTGAAAAACATGAAATCTTGAAATGCCATGTTTTTCATCTCATGTTCAAAGTTACAAAGATGATACTTTCTGATGTTCTTAGATTGAAGGGTTGCGGCATTTACATTTCTAGCCGCAGAGTACACGTTTCTAGGCAAAAGTGCCTTTTATTACAATTTGATCTAAATTGAAAAGATTTGATGATACTAAAGCAAGATGATCAAATAAGAAAAATGGAGCATACACTTTACAGACTTTAAAAGTACTTGTATCCTTATCAGACATACTGCATGGCTACAACTCCTTTAGAGGAATGGAAGTTTGGAAAAACATCTTGCCATTTTCAGTTGATCATGCTGGTTGCTTTAATTTATTCAGCCCTTGTCCAAATACACATTCACTTAGTGGTCCCTTTCCATCCACCAACACATCCTAGTAGCCCTCAAAGGCTTCATTAGTGTTCGTTAATGTTTGAGTGTGAATCCTCAATTAAATACAACATTACACATCATCAATATTGTAAACTTGCATCTAGTGCATGATCTCTAAAACTTTGAGAACAATAAATTAGTGATTGCCAATCAGATTACCAGAATACGCAAATCCGATTTCATCCAAATGGGAAATCCATTAATATTGTTCATAACAGTGAGCAGTGTATGTAGCAAATTAGAAAATTCTTTCAAAAATGTATTTATTTAATTTAATTATTTATTACTTATTTTTGAAAGAATTTTCTAAGAGTCTACATGATTTAATCTATCTTTTCCTTTAAAAAGAGAGAATTGTGGAGGCTGTGGCGGGGGTTGCTATTTGTCTTACTTCATATCAAAATCATACATTCCTCCTAATAAAGATAGTGTGGGAGTCGACCTGACCTTTCATTTATTCAATTTTTTTTAAGAGCTGCTCTGAATGCATCAGATTGTGTTTCCTATAGCCTGTCCTCACAAATTAGAAAATAACCAAAGCCAGTGTGTATAAAGGTTAACACCTAGTGCCATTCATTTTTATTTTTTTGTGTGTGTGTTTATAGAATACGCAAAAACAAATAGGTAAATGTCAATGGCATTTTTTACTGTGTGGGAGTTGATTTGAAAACCTGTCTATGAGAAAATGACCCTCAGTTGAACACTTGATTTTGTGTTTATGGTCTCAATCACTATTTTGAGTCTTCTTCAATACAGCATGATGTTTATTAAGTAAATGATGGTCCCATTTCAAGGAAAATAGACAATAAACCAGGGTATCCTTTGGGAAGTGGCTACCTTGTGATTGACAGTTCTCTACCACGGCGTTGTCTTGTCTAGGTATTGTCTGTGTTTTTGTCTCAGAACTTTAACCCTTTCACAGTGTATTTTAAGTTATGAAAGTTAATTGAAACATTGAAACATTTAAACATTTAGCTGTACTTAGCTCCACCCTCTCGTGTCGCTTTAGCTGGCAAAAAGCCAAGATGGCGACAGCCAAAACACAGAACTTGAAGCTTCAAACCGGCAGTCTAAAAAAAACAGTGGTTGACGTCACGGTGACACAACTTTGTGTGTGTGTGCGTGTGCGTGTGTGTGTGTGTGTGCGTGTGCGTGTGTGTGTGTGTTTGTGTGCTGTATGTGTGCATGCACAGACACAATCAATAATTATTGTAGTATTCCTTCCCTTTCTCTCTTTCTTCCCTAATTTAGGTCATTGTGTTCCTGCACACTGGCCCAAACTGAATCTGCCCATATGTCATCCACCACAGCTTCCTCTACATCTTTGTCATGCCCACCTCCTTTTTATCTATTATCCCTCTAATGCTCTCTATATTGTCTCTTATGTTAACCATAGCATCAAATAGCGTTTATTCCTGTGCGACCGCTCGTTATTTTTCAACATTCACTCAGTCAACGCATATAGATATTTTAAATCACTCTATCCCAGTCGACAATTACATGTGGGGCTCAAATAAAAAACACAACTGCATACGGTGTATAAAAGAAAAACTGTTTCATCTCTGCCTGTTATGCATTATTGAAGCAAACATTTTTACTCATGATTAATACAGTGTGACATTGATGTGATAAAGGATTTTCTGGAGACCAAATCACATTGCATCATGTTGCAGCTAAGGCAATGTTGATGTATTCTAGGGCTTCAGTGACACATTTCAGGACAACAGTAACGTTATTAGGACTGATGTCTTCGTGATCTCATGTAAGCTTTTTATCAGAAGCCATCTTTCATAGTCAGAGAGTCCGAAGTGTGAAGATGGTCAGCAAACGATATATCATACAATACATTAGATCTCTAATCTAATAACTTATGATGGAAAGCCAACTATGTCTGCCACTCTGTAAACCATATTACTCTGTGTAGAACAATAGTTGAGGCAGAAACGGTGTTGTATACCTCTTGTGGTTTGGTCCTCTGGGAGGGGTGTTGTCATCTTTCCAGAAAGAGGATTGGTGGTGAAGATGGATTAATAATTTGGACCCAATAACCCAAACATGATTTTCTGTTGCGCATGATCGATGAGCAGCCCATAATACTATGGGGATGTACTTAAAATCCTTTTTTTCCCCCATTGAGGTGAATAACCAGGTTTATATCCATAGGTGCACAATAAGCTAAACTAACTTTGTGTGACAGACCCCCTGATCACATCATATTTTTGAATATTGTCTTGTATTGAGTAGTTTGACTTTGTTCTTTTGTTCACCCTCTTGATTGCTACATTTGGTGCATTTAATTGTGCTATTGACACATGCTGCTTATTATCATATTGGATGTTGGAAAGATCAAATGAATAATGGCCATCATACTGTTTACCATCATCAAAGAAAAGCTTATCTATCTCTAAAATGAAAAGCGTAAAAGCTAAAAACAAGAATCAAAACGAGAGGCGCTTGGTTTATATCCATTAGCAAACAATGCGGTGGAAAAACCAAAACACTCCATAATTACAAATCACTAAAACGACATCAAAAAAGTGAAAAGACCAACAGAATATACTTTTACGTATTTAGTATAAGGGGGGGTCATTTTCTGCTGCCATTAAATAATTAAAAGCATTTGGTGTCATTAAATTATTCAAATCTTCTACTTTCTGACCTGTGCTCCTCAGACCAAACCAATTTCATGTCAGCACTTTTGATTTCCAGTGAATGATAATTGCAGTCTGGAAATGTAAATACACATACAATTATAATTGTCTTTTGGTTTTACAAGGTATAAATAAAAGGACTAAATCGTTGTAATAGATGAAGTTGATGTTTGCAGTATGGTTTTAGCCAACTCTCTTGTCTGTCTAGATATATGGAAGGATGAACTCCAAGATTTGGTGGGGGAGCAGCCATTTGTAAGATAATATTACAAATGGCTACTCCCCCAAATATTCCTAATATGTGCATTTGATAGAAAAAGGTAAACCAATAGTAATAATTAGTGTTGCTACTGAAAGAGAGTAAACTTGGCGTAAGAGTGGGGAAGGTTCCATACACAGTGTGTCTGAATAAGGATGTGTTAACCTGTGCAATCCTGTGTGCAATGTATTGAATTTTAATTTTTTATGTGAAAATTCAGGAGGAAGTGTTACGGTTTCATTCATGAAAGCTTAATGTCGTTAAACAACTCACATGCCTCTTGCTGTACTGATGCAATTAGTGCTGTGGAAATTAATATTATACAGAATTAACCATGAGCTGTTGTAGTATAGGCTACAGGTAATTTCAACCCCATCAATGTGTTTTTTTACCTAGCCTTCATTTGTTGGCTACTCCCCAGGCTATTATTTTAAACCTGGCTATTATTTGAGTGCATTCTTTTATATGAGAATTTACGCTATAAAAACAATTTAGTTATCCATTAAATTGGCATTCAAGGTAATGGGAGACAGTTGATTGAGGACAAACCAATTTGATCCTTATGAGAACCATCCAGGTACATGTGGAGGAAAGAAATATATATTATTGGATACAGCGCGAATCCTCTTGAAATATTGTGCCCCAATGCAGAAAAATCAATAATCAGAAAAGTAAAACCCAATTCTTGCTTACATTATCACCTGTGTTATAAGAGCATCGTAGCTCATTTGGAGAATAGCAGAGCCAGTATGTGTGTGTGCGTAGGGAGTGTGCGGTGAAACATTAAAGAGAGACAGAGAGTGTCGGTGAATGCTGTGTGAGTGGACGGGGAAGATGTCAGGGGAATGAACAGTAGAGTTTGCCGTTTGCCCACGAATAAACGCTGCAGCTCCTCGAGACAAATAGAATGTCTTTGTCTTGTTTTCCGGCTGCTGAGTGAAGTGACGGAGCTCACAGTAGCTCAGGAGTGAGTATCGACTCCGACCTTATACTATAAAGTGTCTCCCCTGTGCTTCGAAGCAGGAAAAGCTAACACCTGCAACAATTTTGCAAGACTGGGCTCTGTAAGACCTCTGAATTGGAATCAAAGCAAATCCTGAGGTACCTAAAGCTTCACATCCCTAATGTACAGCACAGCACATGCATACACATAGAGGTGTATGTGAAAAAAACTCAACCAGGAAGCGGGACAGAAGCTTGGCAAAAGGCTGCATTATCTGCAGCTTCAAACACCAATACCCAGCCTGCAGGAGCTCAACCTGAGCGTATTCAAATCGAGGTCTGCCGAAACAAAAGCAGCTCATCAAAGCGTTTCTTTTATTACCCTGTGTCAAGAGCACCCCCACAGCATATGCCTTTCTCTCCATAAGCCCCAAGTCAACAACGGTCCTGTCCTAAATTTTGAAGCAAACTTCACCCAAAATTCATCAGCTGAGGTGTACATCTACTACAATATACTGTACAGCCATGTCAGACTTTGAAAATGGTCCTAAAGAGTGTATGTCTTCAGGGTTTCAGACTATGGCAATAACTGTAAAATACTCTTTTACTTATAGTGAATTGAGCTGATCTTTTTCGTCAAAGCAGTGAACGGAAAAGCAAGAAAAGAAAGAAATATAGAAGCTCAGAAAATAAATTGGAAAAGATTGCTAAAATATTTCACCGCGATGATGAAAAAAAAAGCTTTTTTAACTAGATGTGATTTAGCCTTAAATATGCCTTTAACAACAAGAATAAACTTTTCAACGAGCCATCATAACAACTACCGCTATGACAAGAAATATATAAAATGTGTCACCAGATTTGCATTTGTGTGTTACATAATCCATTTCAAAGGTAATGGCAATACTAAAGGGGTTTCACACTAACTTCCTGAAACACAACTTCCCTTATGTAAATGAGGTTATGAAAAGATTTGAGAAGTGCGGAGGCAGGGTTTGGGTATGTATGTCTCTGTGCACAGGGGAATTTGTGAAATCAAGAGAGCAGGAATGTCAGAGAAAATCAAATGTAAGAACAAAAAGCAGAGGAGAAAATGTGTCAGAGAATGTGTGTGAGTGAGAGAGAGAGAGAGAAAGAGAGAGAGAGAGTTGAAAAGTGAGGGAGAGAGAGTGAGGGAGAAAGTCCTCCGAGAATAGATCAGAAATAGACAGAGTATAACGGAGTTCCTCTTGCACAGGGAGAAAACAAGCCCCCGTTAGACAGATGCACAGATATAGCTGACTTTATTTACAGAGATCTGACACAAACCACAATAATTAGACAGCCCCTTTCCTCTAACCTGTGCTGATAATAAGGTGATAAATATTGAAGAGGTGTTTCAAGACATGGAAATTGAGCTGATGAGATTCTTAAATTGGAATTCAGTACAAGTCAGCATAAATAGGCTGCCACAGGCTAATACTGTAAGTAAAACTCTGGGAGCTTCAAGTCTCAGTGAAACAGAAGTTAAAGGATCTGTAGCTTCTGTAGTTTGACGTATTCCCCAAAATTTATATTTTAGCGTTGTACAGCTTCTTGTAATCTTTTGCATTTGATAGGATCACCAAAAAATAGGCAGGCTTAGAATGTAGCATAATACAGAGCACCCTTGTCACTAAAAGTTGCAGATTGATTGATGGATAGATCTCTGGTCATGATATTATTGGTTGAAGTTGGTTGTCACTGGCTTACGTAAACTATATTTTGTTTTACAGGAAGAAAATATTTTGGGATTTTGATATAACTGTACAAAGAAAATTGTTGTTTCATAATTTTTTTGCATATTGTTAAATAGGTGCACAATATGACTGGGGATGTGTTCTAGATGGGTTAAAAAGCAATTTTTTCCATTTCCTCTTGACTTTGACAAGGGACTCCTTACTAGCATTGCTCACTTGTAAAACTAGCCCAGATGCATTCATTTACACTTTATTGCATTGTTTAAGGTCTGAACCCAAGTCTTACGGAAACCAGTGTTCCTAAAGCAGTGGTTCTCAAACTTTTTCTGTCACGCCCCACTTTGGAGGAAGAAAAATATTCATGCCCCACCGCCCCAACAAAATTGTAACAAAATGGTCCATGTTGAATTTTTCTTGAAATAGCAATATTTTGTGACTCCTCCATCTGTGCTTTTTCAACTAATAGATAAAGAAAATTGCAATCACTTTCACGTAAAACAGATTGCTCCATCAGACAAAAACAAAATGTGCAATCACTTTGTTAGAACAATGCAAATAAAGTTCTATCTGTCCAAAAAATAACTAATATTTGGCAAAACATAGCTTATTGTGGCTGCAATTAACCTGTTTTGCACTGATTATATTTTCAAGATCATAACAATAAAATGCAACCTGTGAAAAACTAAACAAGTTCAAATATTTGACAATAAAGAGTTTTACTGAGATTTACACTGCATATTTTTTCAAAACAACAATAATGTGCAACCTGTGCAGAACCAAACCAAATGAGGTCAGATATGTGTGAGCCATCAGGTTGTCTCAGTATTAGTGGAGCAGTGAGCCTGCTTTCCACTACACACTAGTAACTGGGTGTCAGACTTGATACGGCCACTCTCAATCCTTGCTCAGTGTTGAGCTCAGATCTGTACTTTGTTTGGAGAGAGGCAACACAAAGCAGCCGATCTCACAGAGGTAGGATGTGGCGAAGGGAAGCAGAACGCCCGTGTGAGTCGCCAAGGATCTTGGCCGTCACGCATGCGCAACCGTAACCTGTTAACGGCGTAACTTAAACATTTACACGAAAGTACAGGCATTTCGCCATGTATTTATTAACGACTGCTGTGTTCACACCAAAAGCGCTGCGAATTTTTCGCGCGAGTAGATTACACACAAAGTCACTGCACAGATGCAAATAACGCGAATTTCCGCCGGGCGACGCGAACAATTCGCCTCATTTGCGTGACGCTGTGTTATGAAAGCCAATCAGCGTTGAGAAGCTCCGCCCATCATCACTGACGTCTTGCGAGAAACCATGGAGGAGAAGTTGATAGACTGGAAGCGGCGATCATCCCGATCCTGGAGAAGCTGTGTGCGGCTACGGGTGATGTTATGAACCCAGACACGAGGGCGTTTGATGTTCCCACGTTTGTGGGACTTCAACAACATGTACAAAGCAGAAATAGTGGTTATTTCTTCCACGGTGGATGGCGGAAATTAACTATTTCTACGGAGATAAGCCACGCCCCCTCTCCCGTGCGTCCAACGCGATGAAGCGAAATAACCACAAATAGTCTGGCGAGTAAACTCACGCGAGTACGTTTTTGAAATAAAAATATTCTGCATTTCCCCCTGCGCCCCACCTGTCATACCACTGCGCCCCACTAGAGGCGCGCGCCCCACAGTTTGAGAAACACTGGCCTAAAGCCAACACGTCAATGTATTGCATATATTTCAATATTGTATCCAACACAGTATTCCCTGGAAATGAACATCCAAGAAAAGACTGTGATATGCATGTGTGCATAGAGGGTGAACGGTTCCCATCGAGGGTGTATTTTCTTGGTGCAAAGATGACAACATGTGGGTGTAGAATGAATCTATATTGTATTCATACAGCACAGGTTTTGTGCTTGACCTCTTGCTTGTACACAATGCACCACGACTCAAGAATCGATGGGACGGTGTGTGTGTGTGTGTGTGTGTTTCTGTAAAGAATATGAAAACAGTACTGGATATTTATCACCCGCAGAACCGAATAGATAATGAAATTCACAACTGAAAGGGAGCTAAACGTGTTTTGCCAAATGTAATGCTAGTTTGTAAGCAAATATAAGTTTTTAACAGCAGACAAAGTTAGAGAGCTGGTGAACATAGTGGAGCATTTAGCAGCTGAACAGCTGCTTAACAACTTTTATATACACTATTGTCCTTAAGGTTTTATTACATGCCTAAATATCACTGTAGGAGATATCCATACACTTTGAAGCTCCAGTAATGGTTAAATTTGTGTATGTTTAACAAATTACAGGCTTGCAAACCTCTTTCGAATACATTTTGGTTAAAACAATTGCATGACGGTGAGGTTAAAAGAATAAAGCTTTTTTTTATCTCTTAAAAGCCTGATGTTTTTAAAATATGAGCTTTTTATCCAGCAACGACAGCCTTGCTGTTTTTCTCAAGAGCATTTAGCTAGGAAGGATTGTAAGAAGACGGCTATCTTCACACTCTAGAATGAAAAAGCCTTGCCAGTGAGACAAAATGAAAGGGACGGGTGATGGTAGCGGTGGATGACAGAAGGAAAAAGGAGTTAATGAGAATAGAAGAACGAGGTAAAAAAGAGAGGTGAGCTTAGAGAGAGGAGTTATAGTGGAAGATGGCACACAGCTGGGGATGGGAGAAAAGAGGTAGCGTAAAGGAAGCAATAGAAAAAAGTGTGTGGGTGGAAGAAGGACGGTAATCTGTTTATAAAAGCCGGAGAGGAGCGTTGGGTAAAGCATTATGCAGCACAGTGTTATTAAAGCTTTCATTGGCCCTTCATCATTGTCTCTCATCTGATCACTGCCCTGTCATTTGTATTTTCTTATTAGTCAGCTGCCTTATAATTTAGCTGATAGCAATATTTAATTATTATCATTAATGTGCTTTGTGTGCTTTAATAGTAACGTAAACATCCATCCATTTTTGTAAAAAAAAATGAAAAACGTGGGAGAAGCTCCTCTAAAATGATATCTTCGAATATGTCTTTCTATAACAAAACAAGCAGCAGCGATTCATAAATAAATCTCTCTTCATTGCCTCGATCATCTGTGTCCAAACTAGTGCTGGCATTGCTTTTGCGTCGGATCGATGGCAGAACCAAGCAGGATCGTTTTTCCCACCAGCTGTTGAATTATTCAGGCCAGGACTTCCTCTGGGGAGATTCCTGCTCAGCCTGCCAGACAGACACAGCAAAATTTGCAGCATGGCAGTGAAGCTCGGGATCATCATAAAATTCCCAACAGCACTGATTGTGCCATAGCACGAGTCAACAGAGTTCAGGTAACGAGCAGCATTCCGAACTGCATGGTTAGGACCCTGACAAACTGAGGTTCATTGATCATTTACAGTTTGTGTCATCTGTTTTTCTGTGAGCTGCACAATGTGATGTAGTTTGGCTTTTTGTTTTCAAAGTTGTCTTGCAAAGGTGGCTGATGCTGTCACACACAATTTGTGTTTTGTAGGTAAAACAGGAAACGGTATCATACTGTGTGCCCTACTCAGATTGAAAGCGTGCCAAGACATTTCCAGCTCTCTGCTTTAAAGTTATGCATGGGGTGTATGCATTAACATTTTTTAGATGAAAAGAAAACTGGAAATGAAAGTGAGCCCATACTGCAAAGATAAGACCCGAAGAGAAAACTGCTTCAAAGGAGGTCAGTGTAAGATGTGTGATTGTTTTAGTGATGTGGGTCACTGTAGAGGGAGGATCTCGTTGTTGGACTTCCCTCCTTCGCCTGCCACTAAGACTTGATCCTTTAGCTACTAGCTCTCACAAAAACTGTGGCTCAAATCATTCACTAACACACACAAGAAGCAACAGTCTGGAATAATCTTGAGACTGAAGGGCGAATTCACAAAGAATGGATAGCAGCTGCTGATATCACCATGAATTGTGCATCATTTGAAACCACTATCTGCCCCATCTCAAGGTCCCATTCACAAAAGGTATTCAGCTAATGATATTACAGCACAATTTCCGCCAACAGACTGACCAATAGACTGACATTGTCTTCCCTAGAGCTGCACTGTTATGGCTAAATATAACTAAAACCTGCATAAATCCCCGAATAAATTGCAGATGTTACAAAAACACACATTTAAAAGGGTTTCAGGCAATACTATCAGATTAGAAAGTGCTAGTACTGCAGTAATATCTTGATAATAGCACTAAGTTGTTTTGAGAGCTAACGGAAAAGTGTACATATAGCTTTATTTATTTGTTTGAATTCAAATCCTCAACAATAACTATCCTAAACCATCACGAATGCAATCACCTCCTTATGCAGCCAGGAGAACAAGTAATGTCCTGACACACACACACATGCATACACATCCGTTATCTATTTTCCCTCAGGGCAATGGTAGCTCCATAATCAAATCCAGTTATCTCACCCACACACTTTCCACACATCTTCAGTCCCGCTGTAACACACAGGACGATCATGGCCAATCATCCTATCCTGCACTGGGAGGGGCCAGAGCTGAAATAGCACCACAGCCTACCCCGAGGAATGAACTCAATCATGTGTCACTCACTACGAGATGCTGACTGGCCCACAGTTTGTAAAAGTGGCATTGTAAATGACGAGAACATAGACTGTTCATTAATTTCTCAGTCGGACTTGTGGAAGAAACGTTTAATACATTTATTTTGACATATTGTTGCAGAGTGTCAAGAAATCAGGTTTCACAGGTACAGTATGTGTAGGATTGGCAAATTAGCTGTCATCTCAAATAAACTGCACCCATTCTCTGTTGTGAGAAATATAGCCATAGCAACGATGCCTCAAATGAACTTTGTGCTTTCTGTTTCTAAATAATGCTCAGTGTCTCTTCGACCTCAAATCCTACAAAACATCTCATACAATGTGGTTACATTGGACACATGACATACTTCTTGTTAAATAACTCAGGGACTTTGTTGGTGAACTGCAATGTTTCTGCTCAATGTATTTATCAGATGTTGATAGAGAGAAATACTGGCAGATCCAAACCTGAGACCACATACAAGCTGAGCCCATTAGCTGAAGCTTACCAGGTATTGTTTCTAATTTCAAGCACCGTAGACTCAAATTACCATCACCTTGTCAGGAAAATTGGTTCAAATAAGCATGGTATTATGGTTGGAATTCATTCATTATACAATGCAACATGTGCAGATAAGTTAGGACCAGCCAGCTCACAGTGACTAATCTTGTAAGTCCTGACACCAATAAGCATTCTTGCTGTTGCTCCACTCACGACTGGAAGCGTCCAATCACCTGAGTCCGCCAGCATGACATTCAAAACAAATGAGTTCATTGCATTCCATTAGGATGCATCACTTGTAGTGTATGTGGTCCCATTGAGGATGAAAAAAGCCCCATCTTTCTAATTGCCAGGTGATGGTAGCTGTCCACAGCTGTGACTCACCTTCCTCTATACCTCTGAATGAGAGCATTAAGCTCCCATTTCTCCATCACATAAGCCAAGGACAGATGCTTCATCCGCTGCACAATGTGTACTATTCATGCAGCAAAATATTAGTTTTTCAGGGGTTTTGATGCTCAGGGTTTTAGTGTGTTATATTTTTTAGATTTCGGGCAAAAAAAAGAATTGGCAGGTGTATCTGAGAACTAGATATTCATCATTTGAAAAAAGTGACACCTCCGCTTGAAAAGTTTTTTTTAATATGCAATTTCACACATATCTCACAAGTACTAACAGTGATTTATTGCAGCATAGAGAGTGTGGCATATCTGTGATTTAGGGGATTTAACGATGTGTGAGTATCTTATTTTTCACATTGAGAACTTATTTTCTGACCTTGCATTTTTGGAAATAACTCTGTGTGTGTGTGTGCATTCACTCGCCATAACAGCCCCTACAGTACATTGAAAACTATCCTGCATCTGGTCTCATGAATGAAAATAATGGTGCCAGTGGATGCAATATATATCTTCTCATCATTGATGAAAAAAGTGAAGAGATGATAATTCAGTCTGAGGCTGTTGTCAATCACTCATTTGTAATTATTTCTAAGCATTAAACAGGTCATCTTGTACAAATACTGCATCCATTTCCTCCCCAGTCTGCATGTATTTGCTATGAGCTCTATGTTGTTACAGTCCTGCAGAGATGTGGCTTCTTAGCTTTGTTGGGTTTGTCAGTAGCTCAAACTGAAAAGCTAAATGATCCAATTACGCAATAAGACTCATGAGATAGCATTCCCTCAGTCCAGAGTAACTTTGATAAAATGCTAATCAGGAAGCCGAGACAAGCTAGTTGTAGACCCCGGTCAGATGATAATAAGGGCCTCTCCAATTAGACAGATGACTCGGGTGACCCATGATTCCCCACATGCCGTTCAAACATGTATAAACACTTATCAAACCCTGAGGGAAATTTGAGAAACAAAGTTGGTCAGAGCATATATATACAAATGTGCATGTTTGAATGTGTTTATCATGTGAAATGGAAATAGATTGCATTTTGTATTATTCCAACACAGATTTGAAAAATGATTGTCCTTTGATCATGATTGAACTTGTTACTATTTAAATTATGCCAATTGGGCTTTTCTCTTTTCTCTTTGCCATCATGGAAACATCACTGCACTCCTATAGTGATAATAGAGCCCCAAACAATGGAGCTTACAGCCATCACAATAAAGTCTGCTGTAACATCACTGATAGCATGTGACTTGAAAAGAGCGGTGATAAAATTTTGATAACACACTTAAATGATAAAAAATGAAATGGAAAATGTCTGGCTGACTTTCACAAACAGAAAAACAACTTTGAAGGTTGGCCTTTTAGGATGTCAAAAATGAAACATGGCAGCCGAACAGCTAATAAATTATGCACCATAATGAAAAGCTTCCTTTTTTGGAGAATCAACTGCTGCAAAAATCCTTGCTAGGAAGTATCCTACAGTGGAGAATAATTTCAGGAAGCCCATCCACATGTTCTTATAGCAAATTAATATAACTTTGTGAAAAAAAATCCTAAACGTAATTAGTTGTATGTATGTTCCTCAGATAAAACTGTACTTGACTGGCAGTTGTTTGATAGGCATTCTGAGACTTCTGCTTCACAGAAAAAGTTACATTTAGTACCAAAAAAATGCCATAGACTCACTGAAATTAATTTTAACTGTCTAACATGTTTGCTGGTCACAGCCTTTTTTATCTATTTGGGACACAGATAGAAAGAGTGTGTGCGTGTGCGTGTGTGTGTGTGTGTGTGTGTTCGCGCGCGCATGTGCGCATGCGTGTGTGTGTGTGTGTTCGCGCGCGCATGTGCGCATGCGTGTGTGTGTTTAGGTGGTCCTCCATTCTGCAGTCCTTCCCCGATAAATTCGACTTTGACTTCCCATGACTCCTCTCCTCTTGCCAATCAGCCAGCGAGCCTGTCAGTCAGAGGGCACGGATCAAAGCAACGTTTCAGCCACTCAGCTACTAAAGCCAGCATGACAGTGAACCATCATTAACACACGCACAGAGCGTTACCCCTCTCTTTCTTTTGGACTTAACATCTCTTGTGTTCAGCCGCTGACGACCACAGCCTCACCAGGCCTCGTTTGTATTCCGGGAGAGTCTGTCACTGAGGCATAAGAGCCAAAAGATACAAGCTTGTTACGAGTGTGCAGGATTGAAGCATTTGATGGGTACAGGAACGAGACAGTTAATTCTCAGCAGCACAGCTCACAGGGCTGATTATAGCCATGGCTGTGTTAAGACGCTGACAACTGAACAGTGCTGCTGTCAGGGCTCGGGGGAATTATTGAGTGTCGGTTGAGGAGTGACAGATAAAAATTGGAATCTTTATAATATCATGGTAATGAGAAGATAATAGTAATTTACAGTAAAATGGTGACATTTGGATTTTGTATTAATATAAAGCAAACAGGTAAAGGAAAATATTGCTTTTGAAGTGTGGAAACAAGTCCTTGAAGTGTGCATTTAGAATCTTTTTAGCATGCCCACAGTCCACTTTATTGATTTTGTGAATGCATTAAACACAGCAAAAACAGCACTGAACTGTGAAAGATAGTGAATCTGGCTCAGAAATGATGTTTGCTGTCTGCAATGCACTCACCCAAGGTGTTAGTAAGTAAGTAAGAGTGTAGAAAAATAATTGATTGGTCCTGCCAGGTCAAGAGAAGAGAGTGCTTTATGCCGTAAAAGCATCCAAATGTCTTAATGCAAACAGTTCCACACAGACAAGCCATCATATAATATGCTGTCTTTAGGAAAAAACACAGTTTTATAAGCAGAAACAACAACTATGATGAATGTTAAATATGCACTGCTTCCAATTTTCGTAAAGTCCTTTAATTTGTCTTCCCAATGGACCGTGTTGCTGTTATCACGCACAGTGACCTCACACAGCTGTGTGCACGACAGAGCTACCAGCACAAGAGGCGGAATAGAAGGTTGTGAGCTTCTATCTCCAGATCGTGGGTAATGTCTCCCAAGAGGCCAGGTCCGTGTAGAAGATGGTTGGAGTCAGAGAGAGGCAGACTGATCAGTGTTGCAAGTTTAGAGTGCCATGATGCAGCTCCAGCTTACAGTAATAACTCTGCAGCTTATACAGAGTGAAGCTTGAGATGTATATGAACAAGATTTGTGTGGCCTCAACAAGAAAAAAAAGACTGTTCCATTAAGAACGTAATGTAAAAACTATAATCAGATGATTATTATACATTTCACAGTTTTTGAAGCCCATATCATTCAGTTGACTGTCAAACCCCCTCTCTCCCCCTCCCCCTGTACAGCGCTGATCAAATCATAGCTCAGCAACTATAAATAGGTACGGCAGCAGCACCATATATATTATATATGCAAGTGTGACTGAAAGCAAATACACATGTTAAATACTGTATAAATGAGACCCAATAACTGCATTAAGGTAGCGTTAACAAGCTATCTCATTCTTTTCTTTTCCTCTCATCAGTTAAACAAACTGAATTTTAGTTGGACTTTCTTATTAGATTAAATGTTATAAGTAGGCACCAACTATCAGAACAATACGAACATACAGGGTTCTTTGTGTGGCTCAAAGGTGTGCTGCAGAAATGAATATTAAGTAAAAGAATGTAGAAGAAATTCAGAATATTTATTTGGCGACCCAAATAAATATCCTGTTGTGACCCACCTGTGGGTCACCAACCAGTCTTTGGGAATAACTGCAGTGAAGTAAGCTGCTAGCATTAGCTAGCTGATAGCTTACTAACTACAGAAGGAAACATACTGTACATTACTTCCAATGCCATGGGGGGCGATTAGTTTACTACATCATTTTTCTGGAACTACATTATAAAATCATGACTGGCACATCCACTAAGTGGAAGCCCATCCTATATGATCAAGCTTGTAACACAAGAACTTTGCTTACTGCTTTATTTATTTGTCTTCTATTTATAAATTATGAACAGGTGACTTTTAGAGTGTAACTTGTAAAAATATAGTCTTTTTCATTAATATTTGAGACCCTTTAGGGTTCTCTTAACATGACTACTTCTCATGATATAGCAGTTATGAGAGGACATGTTTGCTAGTACCCTGTTTGTTTCCTTCTGTATGAGTTAATACACCACTGATGCACATTGCTAACTTTGCTCCTTCTCTAGAGTCTTTGTGCTTTCTCGCCTCACAGGTCTCTACGGATCGTGGTTGCATCTGGACCCTGGTCCTGCCTCCTGCCGTGGCCCTGCTGGCGCCCACCCATCTCTGTTTCCTTCTGTATGAGTTCATGCACCATTAATGCACATTACCAACTCTACTTCTTCTCCGGAGTCTTTGTGCTTTCTCGCCTCACAGGTTTACGTGGATCGTGGTTATATCTGGACCTTCCCTTTTTCTCCCCGTTAAAGGTTTTTTTGGGGGGAGTTTTTCCTGAACTGATGTGAGGCCCCGGGACAGAGAATATCGTATGTGTATAGATTGTAAAGCCCTCTAAGGCAAATTTGTAATTTGTGATTTTGGGTGACACAAAATAAATTGAATTGAATTGTACCTCAATTAAATGAATTAATAAAAACAATACCTTCTGAGTAATCTTGTTCTAGGTCCCCTAAACTGTGATTTGTTTGTTTCCTGTACTACTTCACTTGTCCCTAAAGGTAACCAGTAAAATGATTTCCTTGCTACCCCTTATGTACAATATATTTACACTGTAACTTGCAGGGTGTTATCTAAAGCGTTAAAGCTGGAAGTGTCAGTTAATTTAGGTTGTGCTTTCCTTCCAACACTTGGGTTTATTTTGAAAAATCCTCTTTCTTCTCATTTACTTCTTAGGCTCACATTTCACAGTAATATTTCATCACAGAAATGACTGAAAGTCACCTGCAGCACCTGTGCTGTTGGTGATAATGAAATGAAATCACCTGCCAAAAGCAGAAATGTAACGTTACTATCACTTTGTCTGTAAGTTTCTCTTGAAACATGCCAGCCTCTCATTTGCATTTCTTAATGAATTCACATTCCCTGTCCTTCAGTAACTGTGCGATGATAAACATTCCTACCTCCATATGTTTCTCGTCTCAGTCCATCTTTGTTTATCTGCTCCTCGCCATCCACTATGTCTCCTCTCTCCCTGCCTCTATCTCTCTCTCCATAGCTAATTTTCTCTAACCAGCTCAAGTCAGTTAGGCTGTGTGGCATCGGGCGGTGTGCCCAGTCTGTTGTGCCAGAGAAAGGGACTGAGAGAGATTTATCTTACTTTTGGTGGTGGTGGATCATCTGCAAGATAATTATGTTGCAGATTGCAAAACTGTGCTCAGGTTTTATACACCACATTCTTCATCTGGTTAATTAGCATCGATGATACTTGCAGTGTAATACGTATTCACACCAAAAGTGCTCAAACCTAGAGAGATGTGACGTGAAAGAGCATGGGAAATCAGAGTGATGATACGCTGTGGTGTCAGATGTCCCGAGGGCTTTGACACACTGTGTGAGATGCTTTCATATCTGTCCTAGATCCGTAAAGGAACGTATCAGATGCTGAAACCAGAGTCCTCATAAGCTCAAAGCCGTATGCAAATGCAGAGCATCCTGCATCAGCAGAGGAATTTAATCATAGCAACATATGCAATGTATTGCAATGCCCTGCACTCAGGAGACATGATGAGAAATCACCGCTGTTAAGGAGCCATGCACTAACTACAGGAATAGAAACATTATATTATGACCACCAGCCACCAATTAGCATTAAATTCAGCAGCTGTATGATCCGTCTTCACCCTACTGAAGATCTTAGATTAGGTGTCACTCTCAAGAAAAGGACAATCCATCAATGTTGTGATTGGTTCAGTCGATGTAAGCTTTGACCCGGTTCTCGTTGACAATCACACCTCTGGCCATCCTGACCCCTATTTGTTTCCCATCAGCCTTTTGCACATACATTTAAGGACCGAGAGGAATTATGTAAAATTCTTATACAACCAGCAGATATAGCCTTGTTTTGGTTTAGGTCTCAAATCCTGTTCTGTAATTCAATAGTACCAGGTGGGTTCACTTGGGTCAGGTCTCAAAGGCTTGTATGTGGGCTTGGTTTGGATCTCAGTTTGGGGCCTGTGCAGAACTCTAGAGCAAGGATATATGTCAATAGTTGGAAAAAAAACTTTAACCTTTTTTGTATGTGCATTGAACAGAATATGTTTTCCATCTAAATGATCAAAATAAATCTTTGAGGATTCTGAAAACACCTTCAGAACAGCAGTGCTTTAAAACTTCTTCTGGGTTGTTTAAAATTATTGGCTTTAGAAGATATGTTATGTGGATTTCTTGCATTGGTTGTGCAGGCTCCAGCACACTGTCATGCCAGGTGAACTCATTGCTTATCAATATGACTCTCATCAGCTAGTTCTCCTCCATTGACTGACCTCTTCCACACACAAGCCAGTCTCTCCTCGGTTGACTGGAGAGACGGTTTAATGGCTGTGGGGCACATTAGACTGAGTTGACTTAAGTACTTCTTTATGATGTTTGAAATGGGAGAACAGACTTGCTTGTGAAAGACAACGGACGGATAGAACAAAGGGTGGAACAAGGCTTTGTGGCTGTAGGATTTACGCCTCCTCTTCCTGTCCACATGCCAATTGTACACCTCCTTTTACATTAACTTCCCCCAGGAAGCAGACTGTTGACTGACTAGCCCCTTGAATGTGTAAACACCACTTTAAAAACCAAACACAGATTTTAGCCCTACCTACTCCTAATTCTTTCCTTTTTTTTGTCAAAACTGTTTTACCGGTTTTCTATTCCTGACACAACTGTAGCTCCTGAAGGCCAAGCTTTGCCACAAAACAAATGTGCTGAAATGACACACCCAACAAAGTGAGAGATGTGAACAGGGTGACAGATGTCTGTTCATATATAAAGGAAGGTAGTGGTTAGGCAGAACCACTTTGTAAATGACTGCCTGCATTAGCACTGAACAGAATGCTAATGCAGAAGAGCTTCATATGACTATAACATTGTTTGGAACTTCCTGTTACCAAATCCGTCAGTCTTCTAACCACCATAAATGAAAGACAAACCAATTCTTGCTATTTCCCCCCTTCTTTCACAGATCCAGCACCCACCCCTTTCCATTTGTCATTAGTCCTGGTAATAATCCGTTGTCAGAAGCAAGGAGTTTTAGTCTGTAATAAGGGGTATTAACCCCAGAGGGAACAGCTATCATCATGGCTTGGAGGTTTTACAGAGTACATGTACATGATGACAAAGGAAGAATGGCAAAGAAGAAGACCCAACAGGAAGCCTTTTCTCTTGAATAGGGATCTGACTCACACAACATCTGTACGAAGGATTTGGAGGATTTGTGAGACACTGAACTTCTATTAGAAGTGTTTGAATGTGACAGTACGATTTAGCTGTTGATTTATCTGTTTCATGAGCCTGATCCAGTAGCCTACTATTGAATATTTGTTACAACACCACAACAGTGCTTGTAGGAAAATTGGAAGTAAGGTTATGAGAACAAACTTCAGTTGTCTTTAAAGCTTGTTAAGCCACAATCCATTACAATCCCACATCAATCACGATTACAGCACACCCACCTCATAGTCGGTAAGCTTGTTTGGAGTATGTTACGCTTATATTCCATACAAATTACAGCATAATTACTATAATAATTCATTAAAAGTTTGAATCTTGCATGCATCAAATGTATGCTTGTCTAAGATATTTCTCAGCTTTTCTGTCTCTAGCTGTTTTTTTATTCTCACTCATCCTGTCTCTCTTTTTCTGTCTATCTCAAAGGGCAGTGAAGCAGGAGGGAAAAGCAACAACCTTCCCCTTTCGTTTAATGGTTTCTTCTTTCCAAACTCCTCTTCTTTCTGGTCGGTGGCATCTGCACCGCTACTCTGCCTGTCTCCCTCTTTTTCCTACCCACATCAACACATCATCACGCACACACACACACACACACACACACACACGTAGACGTTGTCAAAGAAATAATTTGCATAAATGCGGGGGGTTGTCAGAATAGGACTCATCATTTACCTGAATGGTTCTTAATTGCACATGACCGAGGCATGTAATCCCTATCACAACATCATTACAAGCTGAAAAATACAAAATACGAAACCATGCAGGGCTTTCTATATGCAACACTTTGTAAGCCATCCTTTCTGCCTGAAACGAAACAGACTCTCCACTATTGCCCACCAGCTCCCACACAACACATACTCCACAAGCAAACGGTTGTTCATTCAGTAAATTGAAACGCAATTTTTTTTTTGCCAGGGCGTGTTTTTTGTTCTTTGTTTTTTTTTTTCTTTCTCCGAGCTGAGAGATGTGGCAGTGAGCTTCTCTGAACGTCAGAAAGCCCATCAATAATGCACACACAGCTTGTTATAGCTCACGCTTACTCTGCTTCGATGGCTCACCAACCTAAAACCCAGCATCAAAGACCAGAGAGATTGTGTGTGTGTGTGTGTGTGTGTGTGTGTGTGTGTGTGTGTGTGTGTGTGTGTGTGTGTGTGTGTGTGTGTGTGTGTGTGTGTGTGTGTGTGTGTGTGTGTGTGTGTGTGGAAGGAATGTGAACACATGCCAGCACTAGAGTGGATGTCTGAAAGGCAAAAGGCGTTGAAAGCCTTGACTTAAAAACCTTTCCTAATGGGAAGAGGAGTGAACACTGAACAAGCGCTGTGGGGAGAGTAATTTGGCGCAGGAGGATTTATTCTCCTGAAGTATTTTCTGAAAAGGAAAATAATGCTAATATAATAATAAAGAATGTGACTAAGATTGAGGGGACAGAGGCGCTGGGTGAATGTGATGTAAACCTTTTTAATTTTTAACATCCTCTACTTTGTAAAGCATGCACAAGAGAAGGAAAGAGGCTTTCGGTGCTCTGCTGGTGCTGAAACCAGCCAGTGGTTACAATGGGTACAGCATGAGCTTCAATATGAAGAAGGCGTCTGCTCTGTCTGAGAAGATGGTACAGCAAACGATGTGTACAGCATTAGCACCACTATGCGAATGTGTGGTATATTCACAAAGAAGGAAGATAAACCAATCTCAAGATGAACAGAGTTCAAATGCTGTGACTTTTTTTTGTAGCACATAATGGCATTCTGCATGTATCACCCAACATAAAAAATTGTATGTCAAACTTAACTGGTGTTCCAGTAGCTTACATGGCACATTCCTTGATAAACGTCAGCATGCATGACTTGTGAAGTTCTGCACATCTTCAGACCTCCTTTGTGATGGCACGGGGCGGATACGCCTTCAGTGACAAGTGTGTTTAGCTTTATCCCACAGAAATGGACACAAATCAATCGATTGATCAAAATAAAATAATAAAAATTCTTCCTGTCAAGAGCCTTGTTCGAAACATTGGATAAGACTTCTGATAAGTAAACTAAACCATGCAGACTGGTAGTCTCTGTCCCCACCCAAAACCTGCAGCTCATTATGCGTTTGCGTACTTGATAAGTTTTCTCCATTTATTACAAACCACCTTCTCACTGAACAACCTTAACTAGATCGCATAGAAAGGGTGGGGCGTTGTCACAACTTTTCCACCACGCAGTACCCACAGCGAACTTTCCTGACCGTCGGTTGCGCTCTCTGCTCTCTGCGGACGCTTCAACTCACCTGCAAGAGACGGTGATTTCTACTTTAGTGGCGGGGATGTTGCCGGTGATCGGGTCGAAGTCGTACACCGATGACATGTCCTCTAGTTTGTCCATAACGTCTCCCTCCATCATCTCCATCGCCAGAGCTCGAGGTGGCTCGGGTCTGATCCGGGAGCCGGACAGCCTGGCCCGGACGGAGCACGTCGAGTCTCCGGTGACTACAGTGACCAGATCGGAGACCAGCCGGCCTCCGGTCCGAGCGGGAGAGGAAGCCACTTCACAAATGTTGAAGCTGGAGAGGAGGGAGGGGGAGCACTGAGTGAGTGGACACCCGCAACAAAAAATAAATTAAAAAAAAAAAACGCAGAGGCGCACTTGGTTACGCGTCCATGCAACGTAAATAAAATCTTTTTTTCTTTCTTTTAAAAAATGCGGGGAAAGTATCTGAGATTACTGGTGCGCCTTCACCGACCGGCTGCGCATCACATGGAGAGGTGGACTTCTCTCGCGTCTTGTCTCCAGTCTGTGCGCACAGCAGAACGTGTGAAGAGAAAAGGCTAGATACACTCAAACACACCCATCCTTCCTCCTCCCACACGGAATTACGCTCAAGTGCTGGCAACCCTGCCCATGCCCCGTCGCTGCTGCTGTCGCCCTGCAACAGCCTCTGTGCTGCTCACTGAGAGTGTGCGACTGAGCGATTGTCATGGCAATTTCATTACGCACTTTTGTTTTTTAACGAGACTTTATTTGGTTTCGTGGGAAACTGTAGTGCGAAATCCATCAAAACCTTTGAATACAGCGTGTCACAAGAGACACCTGTCAGACCCTTCTGCACATGGTGCTGAGGTGGTTGCAAAACTGGTGGACGGGATTATGTGGATTATTGGATCGTTTTTATCTCCTCATCCCCAAAAAGTATTCATATAGATGGGTCTGAGAGGGAGTAATCATTTGAACTGCTCTCAACCAATGACAAGATGTCTCTCGTGGACTGCTTTGTTTCAAAGGGGGGGAGGAGGGTTCAGCACCAGACCAAGGGACAGTTCCCAAAACAAACTTGCTCAATAATCCAGTAGTGGAAAACCAGCAGACAAGTATCCAGAAACTTCTTCTGGAGTAATAACTGTGCATTTAACCAAAGAATCCAAATTAATGTGGATTTAGAGTTGGATATGGCTCAAAAGTGCAACTATTTTTCCATTCCATTGTGTGGACTTTAGTAATTTTCTGTGGTGGAAGGAAGACATTTTAAGAAATGCAGTTACCAATTAAAATGTGTTCATGCCGGCTGATTTAAAATCTATATTAATTACAAGGAGAGGATTACATAGAGATTTAATGGCCACCATCCGTCATTGGCCTGTTGTATGCAGCTAAAACCTGTAAACCACATTGTAATAAATATGTTAAACTGGTGCAACTGCCTGCCAAAAAAGTGATGGGTTTGTCATTTCTGGATAACTACAGTACCTAAATGCAGGGTGTGTGTGTGTGTGTGTGTGTGTGTGTGTGTGTGTGTGTCTCTCTCTCTCTCTCTGTGTGTGTCTCTCTCTCTCTCTCTCTCTGTGTGTGTGTGTGTGTGTGTGTGTGTGTGTGCGTGCGTGTGTGTTATCCTCTCCACCGCCTTACTGTTCATCACACTTGGTCTGACACTCCACATCTCTCTCTCTCTCTTTTTTCATGCAGAAACAAAGGACTTACATATACAAAATGCACAAAAACACTAGTAGTCATGAATAACCAAATAACCAGCTGTTTCACACAGATTGCTGGTTGCATCAGGAAACAAATTGACCAACTTGGGAAACTACAGTACAGTTTACAGTTGCTGCTGCCCGTTTGTAAAAGAGAAAAACTCATGCCTGTTTCTGAATAATCTAAGCCAGCTTGTTGAGCAAAGACTTACAAAACAATCTATTATATCATCTTTAAATGCTATTATCATCCAATTGCGATGGACCAGGAGGTGGTCAATGCGTTGTACTGCTGGTCACATTAATAACACCATAGGGGATTCAAATATCCCTTTCCCTCCTTCTGCGTCCTGTTTTCTCGGAATCAGGAAGGAAACCTTTTGACCAACTTCTACAGTTGTCATTGTTTGGTCCAATTGAAAACAGAGACATCATATATCTGGTATCATTGTACCTTTACTCTCAATCTCCTTCTTACTCGCTCTCACAAGCACATCACACACACACACACACACAAAGAGCTATACGCATTTTTTTCTTTCATAAAATATGTGCAGAAGAGCACCTTGCATCTGGATTCTGGAAATCAATTTATACCGACACAGGATGCTTCTGCCCACACAGCCCTGCAGCTCAGGATCAGGAACACACATGCACGCGCGCACACGCACGCACACACACACAAAATCATTCTTTCAGAGGCATGCACCAATGTGCACATATAAAGACAAATAATTTTCTCAAATGTCTCTGAACCACCCATAAACGGAGATAAAGAGGCACACACATCCACATCCACAACCTTTTCTCTGCCAGGATGATTCATGTATTTTAAGGGCTTGCTGTTTAGTGTGGGTGAACACATTATTGCAGATGTTCCAAGGAGTGGGTTGGCAGGAGCAGGGCCAGAGGACAACAACAACAAAAATTCGAAACAGAAGGAAGAAGACCTTCACAACAGCCTTGAGAAGCAATCTGAGGTATTACAAATGCACACAAACTGGGATTCCAGATACCAAATTGAATTCATAAAAACAGGTGTATACTTCTATCCCTCTTCTGCTTTGATCTTAAAGCCAAGCGGGCTGTTGTTGAAATTAGTTCATATTTTCCCCCCTCGATATTTTTTGAATTGTAATTTTGTAGATCAATGTCATCTATTTATACATAACATATTTTTCATGCACTCATCTTGAATGTTTTCAGATGACTGAATGTGTATTATCATTATGCATTATGGTTATTATTACCATTCCAATGCTTCAGACAGGCCACACTGTACATCCCACGTATTGAAATTTAAAGTGTAACATAATGTTGTGAAACTGAACAACTTTAGGTATAGGCATCAAAAATACCTGGTTAGGTTTAGAAGAATATCATGGTTTGGGTTACAATAAGTATGTTTGTTACCTAATTGGCATTAGTTAAGCATGTAAGCACAAAAGAATGCTAAAATAAGTCAACGTTGTGTTGACAATAGTGCCATCTATCCACCCTGACCTCCTGCCTACAAGGACTTTGTCGCTCTTTATATTACATCACCTGACTTCATCCTTTGCTCCCGTCATAATTACTACAGCCACTAGAGCTCTTCGACTTGTGTTCGTATCGGTGGTCAGCCATGTGAATAGATGATAACGGACTTCTGACCCTAGGTGTAGCAGGCCCCATATCTATGAGGCTAATAACTGCTGATAACGGCCATTATATTGCCTGAGCCAGTTACAGTCATCAGTCACAGCATCATTTAACCTTGATGGTGTTCAAATCCATACTGTTCTATCCATCACAATTAATGTATCACTAGTATTGAGCACTGCTACAATCAGATCAGCTCTGAAACAAACAGCACTCAAATCAACACTTTACAATTCAAAATAATTAAAACATCAATACTGTGGCCTTGAGGGTCAGAAAACAAGGTTTCAGAGAAAAGTAACAATGTTTCAGAAAACACAATTCCATTTCAGAAAACACGACATTTTAGAAAACACAACAATGTTTCAGGAAACACAACAATATTTCACAAAACACAACGGCAAAATAGAAAACATAACGACATTAAGGCGAGACTCAAACCGGGACAGGTATGGAATGTATTTGTCCTGTCTCAATTTATCTATATCTATCAGCCTGCAACGAATGGAAGTACTTCTTCTTTTGGATTTCTAGTGGACTGGATGCCTTGCAGTACATTGCTGCCTCTCACAGGTCGGTATGATAAGGTATGATAAATGTTTATTTACCCTGAGGGAAAATCAAAAATGTATATTTCAAGCAACACTAAATGCAACAAGGAGAAACATACGTCACTTTATTCAATAACCATGACTGCCGTTGTCCAGCATTACGTCATTTAGCTCAAAGCCACTCTCTCGCCACTCACACTTTGTGACCTACAACAAAAGAAAAAATACTTCTGTTTCCATTCAGATTCCAATCAGCTATGAGCAATGTCCAATACATGCCCAACTTTCCCGGTTTGAGTCTCACCTCAATGTTGTTGTGTTTTTTCTTTTGCTGTTGTGTTTTCTGAAATTTCGCTGTTTTCTGAAATGTCGTTGCTATCGACCCTCAGGGCCACCTTACATAAATAATCTTTTTTTTCTTTAAAACACAGAAGACTATACTGTACGTGTCTGTAGCAGTAATGGTGAGACCAAATATCAGAGCCATTGGAAAGGAGTTGTTGCTGCAACTTTTCCTAAGAAACAAAAACCATGCCATGCCTATTTCTGAATGTCTTAAGGAGCTGGCTTGTTGAGTGATCAATAGAAAAGACTTACAAAACACTAGATATCTCCTTCAAATACAATTTCATCCAATTGCGATGGACCAGGAGGTTGTCAATGCTTTGTACTGCTGGTCACATTAATAACACCATAGGGGATTCAAATGTCCCTTTCCCTAGGCTTCCTGCAGTTTCCTAAGCACTAATTACTGTGTTTATGTTTACTTGCGTCATGCTGTCCAAAAATATCGCCTTTCTTGAAGCAATTATGCAAAAAACGACAAATGCCCTTTCAAGCAAGTGAAGCTCTAAACAATAAAGGATTGTTTCCCCCCACAACCTTGAAATTGAAGACATTTGTTTTCTCCGTTAATCTCATTCATAACATAACATAACATAACAAAAGGGACTAATTAATACGTGTTGGATGTCCAAGAGCTATTCCTAAATGCAGGGGGTGGTCAGAAAATACTAGTTAATCAGGGAATCTGTTGTTATTTTGAGCCAGCCTGTGACTCACACTTTTAAAATGCAGTCATCTTCTTCAAGTTTGACACCATCTAGTTTGTTAAAACCGTATAGTGTGTCTGTTAAAGGAAGTAACAAAAATAATCAGCAATTGATGGTATTGCATTTTTACCTTGAAAAAACTTGAATACCAGAATGAAAATTGTATTGTGTTTCAAATCTTAAGGAAATAATCTCCCACAGCTCCAAGATTTTTCATTTCTGGGGCCCATTTTGGTGTTTGCTAGAGAATCTTTCTTATTCTCATATGATTAGCCAAAAGAAGATGACATGATTTCATGCAAAGGTATTTTTAAAACAGTCGATAACAATGCAAATACGCTATCTAAAATTTCAATTGTGAACTTCAGATTTTGATGTCATTACCTCACAATCAAAGAACCAAGGACTTTCTCACTGATAAACACAGATAAAGATACATCATCGTGGAAGAAAAGTTACTTGACACCAAACCTTAATCCAGCTCAGTATAAATAACTAAAGCATTTTAAATAAAGGGTTCAACTACTTTTTGTTTGCTTTATGCTTCATGGCAAATATTCAACTGGAGAACAAAAAAATGAAAATAAAAAAAGACTGCTGAGGCTAAAGAAATTAGACAGTCAGGAAGCCTTTTCCTTAAATTCCATCACTTCTGGTGCATACAAGTCTTTTACCAGTAACCATACCTAAATGTATGGAATATTATTTAAGCTAATATAGTAAATCTTTTGGAATTCAAAACAGACTTTCTCATGTAGAAATGTTGAAAGTGGCAATTAAATCATAAAGGTGAAGTGTGTAGGATTTGGTGGCATCCAACTGAAATTTCTCCCCTGTGCCAAGCGAATTGGACCATTACAGTGTTTGACGCAAAAACGTAAAAATGAGAATGGGCTTATCGAGAGCCAGTGTTCGGTGTCCATTCTGGGCTACAGTAGAAACATGGCGGTCGGCTCCGTATCTAGCTGTATTGTATATAAGGGCACATTCTAAGGTAATGACTTATTTTTTTAGATGATTATACACTAAATAAAACACACGTATTAATATTATATTCCATTTCTGCCAATAGATTCCCCTAAATGCTACATACTGTTCCTTTAAGCAAACTGATGATTTACGATCCCACTGGATTTAATCTGACCGCTGAGACTTTGTCTGTGTCTCTGCTTGCTGTAGAAGAAAGTGGGTACTTTACTTCTCCCCTGTAGAGTAGTAGGTGGTTTCATAAACCCAGTTCAAAAGGGCCACATGTTCCCTCCCAGAGTGTAATCCTGCTCTGTGGCCCAGTGGTGATGTGACAAAACATCACAGAGAAGCCTTTTATGAATGATTACACTGAGATTAACTAGCAAACAGACAGAAGGACCACTGGAATGACAAGCACGCATTGGGTATTTATGGAAGGCTACAGCAGCCTGGGTGGCTGATTGACTGGCTAATGGCCCGACACTCCCTCAGGCAGCAGCAGTGGGGATTCAAAGAGCTGGCTGTTGAATTGCAGCTGCAAAACAATAATAATAAAAATAACCACACTTTCCTGAGCAGGTCTACAGTTGATACACAAATGCTCAAACTAATTATGAACTCCTTGATTTAACACTTGCTGCTGCCCTCAGATGAGCTACTCATCCAAAAGTTTTAATGGTGCAGTATTTTCTCTGCTGTAGGCTTTAACATTTCACTGTTGAGACCTCAAGGGACACAGCCTTAGCGCTCTTCTCCTCTCTATTTTTTACCAAAGGAGCATATGTTGAGTTGGTTTAACTTTAGATTAATACCAGACTGAGCAGCAAAGAACTCTCACAGGCAAAGTTTCCATCAGGGACTTTTTAAGTAATCAAAAAAAGAAGAAGAGAAATCTGCCCACTAGCTTTTTTTATTTTAGTTTTTGCAGTATATATTACAGGTATTTATGGATGTACCAGTGTCAATATCACTGGATTTACTGTACTTATCAATGTAAGCCTGCAACCTTTTTTGTCCTCCCACTGATGCTGCTATCTCCTATCTGTAATGTGACAAGCAAATTGAGAATATTTTCCCCTTTTATGTGTTTCAAAGCACTTATTTCAGATCACGAGAAATGTTGCAAAATAAAGTCCACATTATTTGTAACAAAGGCTTTGGCTGTATTCAAAACTGCCTACGGCATATGCAGTACACTATGCAGTTTAGTTTGTAGTATATGCTAGATCAGGCTAAACCTTAAAACAAGCTCTTAAAGCACCTGACAAACAAACAAACTCATACCATTCTTGCAATATTATTGTATTATTGAGTAAAATTTTTGTTTCTGTTTAAGACAATGTTTGTTAACTATAAGATATTTCACATAAAGGGTCATATTGTCTCAAGAAGTGTCTCTCTGCGCTGTCATATGCTGCTCTTTCCCTCGCCTCTTCCTTCGCCACCGCCTGCTGCTCTGTAGTCGACTGAGCATGAATGGCCGGCTAGCAAGCGAGCCACGCCCGCAGGCACTTGTGGAGCTTTTCAACTCCAAAATGGAAGATAACCGCAGGTGGATTTCCATACCATACCATTCAAACAATCCATAAACACTGGTTTCTTGAGCGCGCAGGCTAGCTAGCTAGCCCCGGCAGGTACTAGCTTGTTGACACGCCAGTTAGTGGAGCTACTCAATTCTTTAAAAAATGTTGGTTCAGCATACATTTTTGTAAAACTGCTGATAATTGAAATTAACACAGTTGACTTCTCGCCTCAAAAGTGAATACAGTGATAAAATACCATATGAAAATTGTAAAAACGTTGCCATTTTTAGCTGCTGTTGTTGTCAACAAATACTGTTTCAGTGTTAGGCATTGTTGGATACAGTAGACTGGTCCGAAGCGTACCAGACTCAATACGACATCTGGGTAATTTTGACATACTGCAGAGTTTGCCTTTGTTTGCATGCTGCGTACTCTACATGATACATTTTGGCCAAATCAGTACGTACTGCTTGTATAGTATAGTTCAGGTTTTTACAACATAATGAATTTATGACATGTTATTCACCTCACGCGTGGTCAATTCGCTGTACTATGAGAATAGTTTATTTGAAAAATAGCCTACTTACTGTCTGTGGCTTCTTTATTAAAACACTATAATTGGTTTTTATGTTATTGAAAAAGTTTATTTAAGGACAGCTTTATTTTTCAAGGAAACAGTTGATGGTGTTCGGAGGTAACAACTACCAAGTGTCCTGATAAAGAGGTAGATAATGTTTAACAGGACTGTTATGACGATGGATCAAAGGTTCAAGTCTGTTTTCCTGTCAGATCCACCTTCCCACTTCAGAGGGAATTCTGTCCGCGAGTGAGTGCAAATCTGAACCGGGTGAGTGTGTCTCTGAAAATACTCTCGCTCAATACTTCGGTAGATTTTACAATCTGCTTTCCAACACATGTGCACATGTTAAACCCAAAGGCTTTCTAGTGCGCGAGAGAATCCTGTCTTCAGCATCATGGTGGAATTGGCATTCTACCCGGCGGTGGCACTGATGTATTTCTTTGGAGTGATGAAAGCCACACAGGACGATCGGGTGGAGCTGGATGAGCGTGCGTCGCTGAACGTGTTCTGTCTGTTCGTGTTGGCACAGCCGCTATGTCTTGTACTGGGAGAGTACACTGGTATGGCTACATACCTCCTCACAGCTCTGGTCTCCTACAACTTCCTGCCTTGGAGAAAGACACAACAGCCTGCAAAGGGAAAAGAATCAATAAAGAAGACTAAGTGAGAGCAAGAAATATACACTGAATGAAGATGAACACTTTGAATTTAAACAGGTTCCAAAAGAAAAAAATATGTATGTAAAGGAAAAGCATTCAATTTGAAAATGTATGAATAAATTAATGTGTTGCTCAACCATGCAGTGGTAAACATCTGTGAGAAAGTACTACATCCAGGGACGTACAGTTCTCCTCTAGAACTAAGGAAGTGACTCATTGTATGATTCCAGATGCAGCAATAGGGTGTATTTTAGATGAATGGATGAACAGCCATAAGACGTACGAGCCATAATAGAGAAACTGACAAACAGAAGACCACCAAATACAGAAGAAATGCATCAACTAAATATCTATGTAATTATATACACACATACATATATATATATATATATATATATATATATACACACATACATATATATATAGATATATATATATCTATATATATATCTATATATAGATATATATATAGATAGATAGATACATATACAGTAAGGGCCATAATTATTTGGTGACTGTGACACAATGTTTCTTATTTTCCTCTTTACACAACTTTACACCGATTTGAAATGACGCAGTCAATATGTGGTTGAAGTGTAGACTTTCAGCTTTAGTTCAATGGATATAACAAAACTATCGCATTAACCGTTTAGGAATTACAACCATTTTTACACAGTCCCCCACATTTTCAGAGGCTAGAAAGTAATTGGACAATTGTCTTACAAATGGTTTGATGGCTAGATGTGGCCTGTTCCCTCATTATTTCATGACAAATTAAGCAGATAAAAAAGTCTGGAGATGATTCAAAATGTTGAATTTGCATTTGCTAGCTGGTCCAGGGAACTCTCAGCATGAGGACTAAAGAGGTGTCAATGCAAGTGAAGGAGGCCATTAAAAGGCAGACAAACTACAAAACCTATCAGGCAGATAGCAGAAACATTAGGATTCACCAAATCAACAGTTTGCTTCATTTCTAAAAAGAAGGAATGTACTGGCAAGCTCACCAACACCAAAAGGCCCGGAAGACCACGGAAGACATGTAAAGTAGACGTAGCAGAATTATTTCCTTGATGAAAAAAAACCCCTTCATAACATGAATACTGAGGTCAAGAATACACTAGAGGGGGTAGACGTGTCATTGTCAAAGTCTTCATTCAAGAGACGCCTTCATGAATCTGAATACAGAAGGTTTACAACAAGGTGCAAACCACTGGTAACACTGAAGAACAGGAAGGCCAGATTAGACTTTGCCAGAAAACATCTGAATAAGCCTGATCAGTTTTAGATGAAGGTTCTTTGGAAGATGAAACCAAGATTAACTTGTACCAGAATGATGGGGAGAGAAAAGTGTAGAGAAAGAAAAGAACGGTTCATGATCCGAAGCAAACCACATCATCTGGTTAACATGGTGGAAGGAGTGCTATGGCATGGGAATGTATGGCTGCCAGTGGAACTGGGTCACTGGTGTTCATTGAGGATGTCACAGCTGATGGAAGTAGCAGGATGAGTTTTGAGGTGTTTAGGGCTTTACTATCTACTCACATTCAGCCAAATGCTGCAAAACTGATTGGATGGCACTTCTCAGTACAGATGGATAATGACCCAAAACATACTGTGAAAACAGCCCAAGAACTTCTCAAGGCAAATAAATGGAATATTCTTCAATGGCCAAGTCAGTCAGCTGATCGCAACCCAAGTGAGCATGCTTTTCATTTACTTAAGATAAAACTGAAGGCAGAAAGACCCACAAATAAGCAGTAGTATTAAGTATTAAAAGTATTAAAAATGATCATTATATTCACTATTGTGTTAATTTGTCCAATTACTTCTGAACCTCTGAAAATGTGGGGGACTGTATAAAAATGGCTGTAATTCCTAAACAGTTAATGCCATATTTGTGTTGTATCCATTGAAATAAAGCTGAAAGTCTTCACTTCAACCACATATTGATTACTTTATTTAAAATCCATTGCAGTCCTGTAAATAGGCAAATTAGAAAACTTGTGTCTGACTGTATATACATATATATGTATATACGTATATGTATATACATATATACACATATGTGTATATATATATGTATATGTACATATACATGTACATATATACGTATATATGTATGTATATATATAAATCAATGCAGACAAAAATAATAGAAATCCACAAATATATGTATTTAAAAGTATTTGCATCAAAAACATATTTGGATGTTGTTAAATACTTTTGAAACAGCAATTCTTTGTTGCCTATCAGATGTCTCTTTCCATTTCAGCGAACAAGAAATATTTATTTTATTTCTACATTTATGAACCTTCTTCCTTATTATCCGTATCCTTCCTTATTACAAACAAATCAGCATTGTGTTTAATTATCCACCCATGTTCATGAATGACTGTGTGTCCCTCTAATGTGCCTAAACCTAGTAGTGTACAGAAAGTATGTGTGCGCTTTGTAAAACTGGGCTCAAAGAGCGAGCGTATAATGGGATTAGACCATGCTATTTAGTTGATAGTCCAAGGCTTTGCTCAGCAGTCGTGCAAGTGCTCGCTGTGTGTATCTGAGAAACAGTGGGAATTTCTATTGAAGATGCTCATGAGTTCTCTCAGCATTACATTCCTCTTAGAGTTCATGTTGTATGAAGTCATTTTCCAGGTCCGCAGTGTCTCTCCCTTATTGCTCCTCTTATAAGTGAATTTATGTAGGGTAAAGTTGATAACCTATATTGTCAACCTTTAGCTACAAAGGTTGCATTTCCATTGTTATTAGCCTTTACATCTTTCAAGGTTATATAAGAAAATCCACAAGAAATGGTTTGTTCAATCTCCTATACCTGGCTGTGTATGAGCAGTATGTTCTACGCTCACCTCACTTATTGCCCGGTCAGTGGTGCTGCCTTCTGCATCCTCCATTAGTTAAAAATACCATTCATAGTCTGCCCTTCTTGAACTTCTATTGCTCATTTATTGCATTTTTATAGTTTTCTTCATATTCCCCAGCCAGTCCTCTTAACTGAATTACTTCTACTTGTTGTCGTTCTTCTATCCATCGCAATCATTCGCTACATTCAACTTTGTTTCGAAGAGGCTACTAATTATTCGTCTAATTTATTTGCCGGTTTCAGTTCCTTTTCATCATCTGACTCCCATTATCATAGACAAGGGCTGTTTTTTTACCAATCAACAAAAAAAAACTTTTACATCCATAAAGTTGCAGCTTAAATGGTGTCTGGATAATTTCTGTCTTTCCCTTTCTATGACCACGACATCAATATGATGTTACAAGTTACACAGGGATATGATTAGGCCCCTAAAAGTTCAGATACCCCTACCGGAGGCTGAACAAAGCACAATTATGTTTTTTCATGATTTTAATATGTCTAGTTTTTTTTAATAGATGGTTGCATATTTGACTGAAAATGAGTTGATTTGGTTAATTATTGCATCCTCCCCAATACCGAAAAAGATGACAATGTAGACTTTTTCAAGAACGTCATCAATTTTGGACTGGATGTTCACAGGCAGCCACCGCATACAATACAGCAACGATTTCAATACCTTTGTCCATCTTTTCAATGTTTACACTTAAATACACATGAATTACAGGCAAAAGTTGAAAGGAAATAAAAAATCCTAAAGATATGTGTATTTATGTCTGTTACTATAGGGACAAAGAGGAGTCGGATTATCAAAGCATGTGGTCTGGACTAAGAACCACCACAGACTACAAGAGGAAAACCAGCAGTGCTAACGTAATGTCTGCATCCCTCGTATTTGAACTGAACACTGAAGTCTATGCACGCTTTGAGAACAACTCCCAGGCTGAACAGGTACAAAAGGCCCAGGACCGATGCCCTCTAGTACTATTGAGGGCAGATGTGTGCAGATCTTTCAAAGGGATTAACCTGGACAATGCACCTGATCCCGAGGGCATTACTGCCCAAGCTCTCAAGGAATGTGCATATTGTATGACATTTTATGGCGTGCTATGTTATACATTATTCATGCCACACTATACTGTGACTTTTTATGTGTTTTTTTATGGCATACCATACTATGACTTGTTATGACATTCTATACTAGGATTTTTCAATAATATACTATGCCTTTTTACGACTTACTATACCTGTCGTGGTTGTGCGGGGCCGGACCCAAGAGCAAGAACACAGGAGCAGGAGCAGTTGTTTTATTGATACTGAACAGGGGTGGAAATGGTAAGGATCGGAGTTTGGCGTCAGATATGGCCTGGACAGGACGTGGGAGCTGAGTGGCAGGCGGGTGAGTTGTCGGGCAAGTCAGGGAGAATCCGGGAGCGGGCCGATCAGGTCGGCAAGGCCGGGTCAAGGGGGGTTCTGAGAGGAGCAGAGAGCCTGAGGCTGAGGGAAGCACAGGTTAAACAAATGTTGCAACATACAATTGCCAGGAAATACATAAAGCCGTAGCTGTCGTTCACTGCAGGAAGACTAACAATCAGGCGAGGACTGAGGTGAAGAGCCGGGGTAGATATACTGTGGGGTTTGATGAATGAATGGGTTGCATGTGTGCCGGTTAATTGACAGCAGGAGGGGAAGGGTAGGCCACGCCCAGGCACACACACATGCGCAGACACACACACACACACACGCGCAGACACACACACACACACACACGCGCAGACACAGAGGACCAACGGGGCACCAAATGAAGGGAAAACTGGCAGGATAGGAGCGGCACAGCAGAGATCATGACAATACCATAATTGTGTATGCATTTTTACTACACACTATTCTATGGCTTTTATGACTATGCTATGATTTCTTTGCGACATACTACATAGTCACATTTCTATTACTGCTTTCATTATCATTATTCTATTATAGCCGCTGCTGCTGTTATCATTAGTAGTAGTATTTTTTCTATCATTATTTCTGCTATTATTATTATTAATAATAATAATAATAATAATAATAATACATTTTATTTATATAGCACTTTTCAAAAGTCTCAAAGACACTTTACAAACATTAAAATCATCATAAAAGAGCTATACACTAAAAACATGGAACACACATTAGTCATATGTTAAAAGCAGTTCTGAAAAGGTGGGTTTTGATTTGTGTTTTGAATATCGAAAGGTCAGTGCAGTCTCGGGTGTGTTTGGGGAGAGAGTTCCAGAGGGAGGGGGCAGCTATGGAGAAGGCTCTGTCACCCCGTGTCCGGTGCTTGGTCCTGAGTGGGATAGACAGGAGGTTGGCATCAGAGGAGCGGAGCTCACGGGATGGAGTGTGATGGTGGAGCAGGTCGGTGATGGAGGAGGGGGCCTGGTTGTGGAGGGCTCTGTGAGTGAGGAGAAGGACTTAGTATTGGATCCGTTGTGGGACGGGGAGACGTGGAGGTTCTGGAGAACAGGGGTGATGTGATCACGGGAGCGGGAGTGGGTGAGCAGGCGAGCAGCAGAGTTCTGAATGTACTGGAGATTATTTAGGATTTTGGATGATGTGCCATAAAGAATACCGTTGCAATAGTCAATTCTGGAGGTGATGAAGGCGGGGATCAGAGTTTCAGCAGCAGATGAGGAGAGTGATGGGCGGAGACGGGCTACTACTGCTATTACTACTCTCACTATATGTATCATTTATGTCATATGGATTGAATATGTTTTAATTTAAATTTTATAATTTTATTATATTTTTCATTCTGTGCACATGACATCTATGGCAGTTCTGCGCATCCTAGTAGAGGGATCCCTCCTCAATCTTCCTTTTTTTTACCCGTTAAATATGTTTTTGTTAGGAGCTCTTCCTTATCCAAAGCAAAGTCTAAGGACAGAGGATGTCGTATGTTGTACAGATTGTAAAGCTCTCTGAGGCATAATTGTATATATAAATGGAAAAAATATTCCATATTACACACAAAATATTCACATCTGAGGTTAACAAACCTCTAATCGTACGTTTTTTATACACAAAATTGTAATAATTTGTAATATAATTTATACAAATAACATAAAATAGAATTGAATTATATCATAACTTTTTTTTACATACTGTACGATGACTTTCTAATGAAATTCCAATTCCAATTATGACATACCATACTGTGACATTTTTATGATGTACTATACTATGACTTTTTTATGGCATATTTTACTATTACTTTACTTTATTTATTTAGAATAATTTCTAATATAACTCAAAAACTACCTGCTATACTATGACTTTTTTATCATGCTATACATATAAATTATGTATCATTTTTACTTTTTTATGACTTTTTGGCATATAGTGACTATTATTTTTTTTACAAACTATGACTTTTTCAGCATACTATACTCTGACATAGCAGCATATTATACAATAACTTTTTTTACTATGATGCTTTATGACTTTTTTAGCATACTCTAATATTACTTTTTAGACATATAAATATCTTACTTTGTTCGACATACTATCCTATTACTTTTTGACATACTATACTTTGACTTTTTAGGACTTCTTTCTATTAATTTTTCAAGACATTTTTATTTTTATTTCCCTTTTTGACATGATAATGACTTTCAAATATTTCACTTGACATTTTAATTTGAGTACTATGACTTGTTCTACGAACTACAACATGCCTTTGTTTACATATTTCATTATGACTTTCAATAAAATATACTATAACTTACAATACAATAATGTTTCATGATATTTTCAACATACTAAACTATGACTTTTTCTAAATATTGTACAATTACTTTTTAATTACATTATATACGTTGAATTTTTCAGCATACCATTCTATTCCTAATTCCACCACCCAGTCCCCTTGTCTTCTTTCCTCTGTCCAGATGACACATCAAGTACCTTCCTAGCGGTCTCCATCACCACTTCAGCTGTAACTGCACAGACATCTGGCAACTCTTCTCTATCACCTAGCACCCGTCTGTCTTCCTTCTTCAACTTCCACTATTTGATCCCTGGCCCTGCCTTCACTCTCTTCCACCTCTTAACTTCCAAAGTCATCCTACAGATCACCACCCGTGCTGCCTGGCTACGTACTCCCCTGCCACCACCTTGCAGTCTTCAATTGCTTTCAGGTTACTCTGCATAATACATAATCTACCTGTGTGCACTTTCCTCCACTCTTACAAATCACCCTATTTTCCTCCCTTGTCTTGAAACACAGAAACACCACAGCCAGTTCCATCTTTTTTTGCAAAATCCATCACCATCTGTCCTTCCACATTCCTCTCCTTGACACCATAACTATCCATCACCTCCTCGTCATCTCTGTTCCCTTCACCAACATGCACATAGAAGTCTGCTTTAATCACTACTCTCTCCTTCTTGGGTACATTCTCCACCACTTCATCCAGCTCACTTCCATCTCACACCCAACTTGTGGGGCATGTGCACTGACAACATTCATCATCACACCTCCAATTTCCAGGTTTGTACTAATCACACTCTCTGACACTCTCTTCACCTCCAACACACACTTGACATACTCTTCATTCAGGATGACCCACCCACATTTCTTTTCCCATCTACACCTTGGTAGAACAGTTTGAACCCACCTCCAATGCTCCTGGCCTTACACCTTGTCCACCTCGTTTTTTTTTGCGCACACACACACACACACACACACAAAGTTGTGTCACCGTGACATCAACCACTGTTTTTTTTAGACTGCCAGTTTGAAGCTTCAAGTTCTGTGTTTTGGCTGTCGCCATCTTGGCTTTTTGCCAGCTAAAGTGACACGAGAGGGTACTAAGTACAGCTAAATGTTTAAATGTTTAAATGTTTCAATGTTTCAATGTTTCAATTAACTTTCATAACTTAAAATACACTGTGAAAGGGTTAAAGTTCTGAGACAAAAACACAGACAATACCTAGACAAGACAACGCCGTGGTAGAGAACTGTCAATCACAAGGTAGCCACTTCCCAAAGGATACCCTGGTTTATTGTCTATTTTCCTTGAAATGGGACCATCATTTACTTAATAAACATCATGCTGTATTGAAGAAGACTCAAAATAGTGATTAAGACCATAAACACAAAATCAAGTGTTCAACTGAGGGTCATTTTCTCATAGACAGGTTTTCAAGTCAGCTCCCACACAGTAAAAAATGGCATTGACATTTACCTATTTGTTTTTGCGTATTCTATAAACACACACACAAAAAAATAAAAATGAATGGCACTAGGTGTTAACCTTTATACACACTGGCTTTGGTTATTTTCTAATTTGTGTGGACAGGCTATAGGAAACACAATCTGATGCATACAGTATATCTACCTTACCGTCTCCCCATCATATCAGCCATAGTGCCAACTTACAAAGTTTCGACTTTCACCTCCACACTCCTACCCTTCCTCCTCTCCTATTGCCTCCAAACATGCCTTCTCCTTCTCCTTCACCCAGAAGTAGCATTGTTTCCACCTGCACCCTGCTGACCAACAGTACTTGTCTTTGGTAACCCTGTCCTTGACTGATCCGGTACGGAAATCTGATTTATGATCGTCATTTTTTATTTGGCATGGGTTTTACACTGGATGCCCTTCGTTATGCAACCCTCCCCATTTATCCAGGCGTGGGACTGGCATTAAGAATGTACTGGCTTGCACATCCCTAGTGGCTGGGTTAAAAAGTCTTGGTCATAGACCTGACCCACTAGTATTGTAAAATAGTTTTTTAATTAAATTCTGAGTGGCATTACAAAAAGTCTTTAAAAGTCTTAAAAGTGAACTTTGGGAACTCTGACCTAGTAAATTATAGCATTTTTACTTGTAATATTGCAGTTAAATTCATTTTAGTTTACCCACTTGTAAGCATAATCAATATGGAACATTTCCTGTTTTCTCAGGGCGTTTGGCTAAATTTCAAATTGATTTTCAGTTACAGGATGATGGATAGAGTAGGACAGAGATTGATGTATCAGCAAGTAAGAACAGACTTACAAATAGATTGTAGTGTGATGAAACAGACAAATACATTCAAATGAAATTTCAGGAGTTTATTATATAGGTTGTGCAGATGGAACACATACTGCTGGGACATGACAGGGTTTGTGTATGGATGGTTATTTGTTTGTAACTGGCATCTTCAAATGGTTTTTGCCTCCTCGGAGGCGTTAATGGCCGTCGTACATCACAGTGCGTGCGTCTCCCATTGCGGCTGGGACAAGCGCAGCCTGACATGAGTTAATGATCAGAGTTTGCAAAGGAAATGAAGATGTATGAGTTCTGAGTCTGTATCTCTAGTCCCGAAGTAGAAAGAAATGCATCAGGATGAAAAACATCTCCTCAAACCTACATATCATCCCTTACAACATCTTTGCCTGTTTATCCTGAATGATAAATAAGCTCCATGTCCATCTGCAAGATAAAGGATAATTTTCTTTCTTAGCAACTTTGGTCTTTACATAAAACAGAGGAGATCAAGAGCTAAATGTATTTTGCAGACAGCTGGTTAAACACCAAAAAATCAATCTGATTAAAAACAAATACTGTCAATATAATGACAGGAACGTGCTCTTGTGAAAAGATCTTTCTTAATTTTTTCTTTTGGATCCAAAGAGAGAAGACGACATACAATATTCACATCAGAAGACTCAAAATACTGTTGTTTTTAACTTATTTATTTTCTTGAGGGAATGTTGGATCCTTCATTAAATATTTATTTACATTATTTACAGTTAGATATTTTACATGGCTCGGTCACATGCACATTGTCATATAAAAAAAAAAACTGTACACACATTTACACTCATTTAAGAGGGAGTAGTCTGTGCAATAAAAGGCACAAATGACCTTTGACCCTGCTTTTATGACCCATGAGTACATATTTCACAGACACTGCCACATATTGTATTACCAAATGTGAGCTCAACATGACAACACACGCCTGGAGAAAAATGACTCGAGCAGCAGCAGAGAAGACCTGTGTTGGTGTGTGATAGCGATCCCCCGACGAGCAGCAAAGCAGTAAAGTTCCCTCTTGATTGTGTCTAAATGCGCTTCCATCCCCTCAGCAGCCTGAGGCAAAGTCTTTTCAGCCATACTGATAAAGTGAGCTGAGACGTCGTATGACTTGGAGCAGAGTTCCATTATCTATAGGACAATCTACAATCCTCACAATAAGTCTGTCACAGAATCAGGATATAAAGTGAATGTTTCTCAATGTCCTATATACGCATTCTGCTTCTTTAAGGCAGTAAGGCTGCTTGGCTGGAGCAAAAGGCTGAAGCTGAGCTGACCTCTTGGGTTTCACGTCCTAGTGGTCATAAGAAGGTTGGGCCAAACTAGAAATGCTACAGGTGAAAATCACACAACCCGTTTGACTGATAGCTCTCCTACTGTATCTGTCCTGTGGTGCTATACCCAATACCAGACCGACTGGTTACAGACACTACACATACAGTTTTTTGTTTGCCTGGAAAAATTGGTGCTGTCTTGGTTTTGCTTTCAACCAATTGATCATTTGCTTAATTAAACATTTGCTAAACCCCGACCCCAAGCAGCGGTGGTCTAATCATGGCGTAGCAACCATAATGGTCAATATGGTCAATTAATTCTGTGTCACCAGGTGAGATCCATGGGTGCACTATTTTTTGGCACAACATTTTTTAATACTACCACCGGGGGGCACCAAAATCAGACATTTTAAAAATGACACACATAGTGACTTTAAATAGTGATCAAGGCATCTGCTGCTGATCAGTTTCAGCTTTGGTCAAACAGTTTTCCAATTTAAACTAGATGCTATTAATGGCTCCAGGAACCTACAACAGATAACTTTTTTCACATTTGGCTAAAGAACATTGCCATCAGCTGGTGTACCAATTCAGGATGGTACATTTGGTGTGATAATAACCTTTTCTGAAAGGACATTTCATCAGGTAGAATTTTTCCGCAGATGAATGGTGCAGGAGAAATAGATTATGGTTAGATCTTATCATCCTGTATAGCCTTGTCTGTGGTCAGTAGTATTATTAGGAAGAATGTCAGAATATCAACAGACAGCCGGGAAAATAAGGATGGAGATGGGATCTCTTGGGTTGTTTACAAAGGTGTGCATGCTGCTCTGTCAAAGAGAAAATTCTCACTCTCAGGAAATATTTGCTTGAAAAGAGGACGTTAAAGGCAGGGACATACTGGGACTGTCTTTCTATGTCTTGACTGTTTTTTTACATACTGCATCAGCACAAACATTAATATAATTGATTTCTAAACCTACTGTACAGCTAAACAGATTTTTTTTAAGTACAATTTCAGTGCTTTAAGCCTCGTTTGGGACTCATAAACTCTGTCTTTGTAAACTAAGTCTAAAAATATGCTTAATACATATCTGAAAAACAATTCACAGAGTATTCACAGCAGTGTTCATTATCCAAAGTGCATGTAAATCCTAACTTGCAGAGATTACTCTGAGGGCATCTGATGAGGAAGACGTCAGTTAACCTCAACTAAATCTCCTCTATAATATCAAAAAAGGTATGACACACCTATTTACACATCATCAAGTAATGAAATGGCGCTGACATTGGCAGAATATAGGTCTCAGAACTCCTGGTAACTTTGGTGGGGCTGATACAAGGCCAGATAATAAGGTAATTTAGGTAATTAGGGCTCCTGATTCACTGCTTGTGTACATAAATCTTCCAAGCAAGCGTCTTTTGTGAAGCACATGGGACATTTTTGCTATATTCTTGACTGTCAATGCTTCAGAATCCAAACAAATGGTCAAATTCCTCTAGGATTTTGATAAATCCACACAGGTATCAAACATTAAGGTTAACAATAGCAGGGAGAATTAATGGCTTACTAAATTGCTATATTTTGAGGTGACCAATCAACCAATGAGCACCACTAACCTCATGCATACTTCAGCAAATGTACAAGCACAGGGCACCCAAGAGTGTCTAAAGCTACAGTACTACGAAATCTTTTCTAGGATTAAGTAGGAGTCTAGAGAAGGGAAAAAACTGAGATAAATGCTGTCTTCGCATTATTATCACATGGAATCCACCACAGAGCTGGTGAGCAGGGTCAGTTTGGCTAATGAGCACCGATAAATACATAGTGTACGGTGAAGGGCCCAGTGGAGCTTGACTCAAGGTCTATAGTATATAACCCATTACGTTGCGGTTAATTTCCCTACTGACCACAGTCTGTACCGCTCACTTCAGTTCAACTATTATACAATTACCATATTGTAAACAAGTAATTATGATCAAAAATCAATGCACATCCTCTCAGAGTTACAAGACTTTCAGCTTTGGCCAGATTGGAAAATAAGATGTGTACATTTTGTACAGAAAAGCACAGTACATAGATAATAAGTAAAGGGAATCAAATGCAGAAGCAAAACATGGAAAGGTGTCTTTTACAAAAAGGGATTTGTCCCAAAGTAATAAAAACTAAATCTCTCAAACAGCGCATTTGGTCGAATCAAAGAGATACCAAAATTCACAGGGTCAAGTAATGACTTAAGCTTGACTAACATTATCCTTCAATCTTTACCTGAGTTTCTAAGAATGGCAAAATATTAAAACCGAGAACGCTTTTAAATCATCCCCATTCACACATTTGCATTCAATGCACTCCCAAACAATATAAAACCAAAACCCATATCATTGCTTTTGGAGAATGTAAGCAGCTTCAAACTCATATTGGCTACATAAACAATCAGCAGTGCATAGTCCTGCGTAGAAGAGAATTTTACAAAGTATGTCGACAGTATTAATTAACTTTAGCACCTGTGACTGCTGTTTTTATGATCCAAGCTTTGTTGAATTAAACTACATATGCTTATGTGTCTTTTATAAGGAAAAGTGTACTAGATGACCAAAGTATAACTTTTTTTTTTTTTTTAACCGAAGGAGTGATATTTCAGAGCTGAACAAAACTATTTTATGCCATAGTATTTGGAGACTTAAGACATAACTTGCTCTTAAATGCTGAATGTCATTTTGAACTGATGAGAAAAGCTCAAGTTTATAAACTGAAAGGGATGTGAATGCTTGCTATTATCCATTTTCGAACAAAAAAAGAATTTAATTGACATTTAAGACTAGGGTTACTACTGTTGCCTGTAGGAATGTGTGTGTGTATGTGCAGTGCTGCAGTGCTGAATGTTTTTCATTAGAGAGACACTAAATCAACACAGTGAGGGATGCCAAGACCTATCAAGCAAGTCAAATAACTGAAACATCCACTGAAATCTTGTGTTTGTGTGTCCACGGTTTGTGCATATGTGTGTTGCCCACACATATAATCGACCACAAAAACAGATTTGTACATCAGTGCAGGGGTAAAGGAAGTTTCTCCCACTCTTTAAATGTAGCAGCAAATAGTGGGTGGAAGAAAATTGGGATTCTATAAGAAATCCCTCTCAGTTATGACCTACTTTCCCCCTTAAGTAATCTTGCCTGAAAAGCAGCCTGAGCTTAGAGACCTCTAATTAAATTGGCTTCCCAGAGAAGTTCAGTAGCTGAGAAGGAGGTACACTCTTTAGTAAGGCTGGTCAGTCTGATACAGTCGCTAACCTTAAGATCAGAGTGGAGCTGAAAGCAGGCAGGGGGGAACTGATAGGGCTCCTATTACCATTTGTGTGGCGGATAAATGGCAGGTACGGGCCACATACTGTAGGATGGTTGAGATAATGATCTGGCACTTTGGCCTCAACGAAGGACTCACAAATGTCTTAGGAGTGTGTGCTGTAGGTACGTACTGTGTCATGTGCATCTGCAGAGGTGTTTTTTTTTTCTTTTTTTCTTTTTTGCTGCAGTTAGCACTTTACGGAGCCGATATTACAATCCCGTCAGATCCTCCGGGGCCAGTGCTACCTTAGTTGCACTGCTGGTCGTGTGCTTTCCTGTTTGGAGGGTTTGCAGGGTCAGCAGCTAGACAGTCTTATAGCCAGAGAGCCACAGAGGACACATCCACACAGAGATGAAGAGACGGGCATAAAATAAAGACTTGTCAAGCACCAGGTGTTTGCACAGAGACCTGTAAAATGTTTCCCTCCCACCTCACGCCAAAGTCCAAAACAACTGAGGTAGGGAAAATAATAAATTAGTAAAAAAAAAAAAAAAAGAAATAACAACAAGTGGAATACAATAAAGTTTCAGTGATATACCGAGAGCAACTTGAAATAAAAGGATTTGAGGGCGTTTCAAGTGTAAAAAAAACAATGGTGTTTTGTAATTGTCCAGTGATGTCTTACCCAGCATCAACAATTTTCTATTGATCATCCACCACAAGGAGCCCATAGCATGACCCCCAATGTGTTCATCATCAGAACAATGCTAATGGACACTGATAGTCCTGAAAGGAGTAACACGGGGAAACACGGAGGTCCAAGTTGTTAATTAACGTCCCTCTGGGATTTAAATTCAGCCCGCGTCATGACTTTGAGACAAGGTAGATACATGAATACACACTAATTTAAGGAAATTCATCTGTCACTGTTCCACAAGGATATGGAAACCTTGGTGGAAGAACAGAAGGACACTTTTTCTTTTCCTTCTACCAAGCTGTGGTAGTTTTCATGTCAGAATAGAGAAATTGTTCTGCCTGGTGAATCCACGGCTGGAAAGATGCGTTTCATATTGTCCAAGCATCACACCTGAATGGCTCTTTAAAATTGTCAGGAAAAGAAATCTGAAAGGCAAATCTTTTTTTTCCCTTTGAATACATAGTCCCACTCTGCTTTGTCACTTTGCGCCCTGACAAAGAAAAAAACACCTTGATTGCCTTGGAAACTGTGTTGGCAGTTTCACATCTCATTGATAGAAGTTAGCAGGTCACAGATCAGGAGCTGAAGTTGCAGCAAGATGGCCGACAAAAGAACCACCTCTGTTATCACCTCTTCCTCCACACCTTCGACGACCAGATCTTCACTGTCTTGTCGCTAAAAAGAGGGAGAGAGCGATACAAAAAGAGAGGGGTGGGATGATGAGCAAACGGAAGCAGGGAGAACACAACAAAGGGAGAAAATAACAAGACATCAATCAGATAGTCTTCCCTTTCAAAACAAACCATTGTACATCAGACCCAGCACAAAGAGATTGACTTAAAAGTGCACTTCACACACACATGCCCACACATTAAAGACCCCTCTAATGGTGTGAGTAAAAAAGAAATACCTCTCCAACCTCTCAAAGAAGAGGACAAACAAGTATGATTCATAACTCTGCAACAAGTAAATCTAATCTACTCTCAACTGACCAGGGATTTTTCATTTTAATTAAAATGTTATTCCCAGGGTGTTAATCATAACGCCTTGCACTGGTCAATTAAGCGTTACCCAGGACAGCTTTGTGTTTCCCATTAACACTAGCTAAAGAAGTTAGCTGTGCTCTTTGGTTGGTGTTAGGAGATGCTAAATGTCAATTGAGTGGATTCTGTCTGAAAGGGTAATGCAGAAGGTGTTAAATAAAAAGTTCCACTTGTGGAGAAATACACTTCTTGTCCAGAGTTTGATGAGAACATTGACATCACTCTCATGTCTGTACGATAAATATGAAGCTACAGCTAGCAAGCTGTTAGCTTAGCTTAGCATAAAGACTGGAGACGGGGGAAATAGCTAGCATGGCGTTGTCCAAAGATGACAAAATCCATCTACCGGCACCTCTAAACCTCACAAATTATAAAGAAAATATATCTTGTTTGGTTTGGTCCCAATGAAAACTGAAGTGTACAAATGTCACGCTGGGGTTTTAAAGGGGGTTACATGTCAGACTAGACAATGCTAGGTTAGTTATTTCACACATTTCAGTGTTATTGAACTTTTTATGTAAAAAACAAAGTGAGTACGCGTATTTCAAAGAAAGTAGAACAACTGGAGCAGCAGGCTAATTTGCACATATAAATAAAAAAAACATATATATATATAAAAGTTATTCTGAGCATAACTATGAGTCACTGAGAAGCTATTTGTCCTAGCAGAGGCAATAATCTGCAAATGAACCAGTAACCACAATAAACAAATTGAAGTCAAACATAAGCAGGAGCATGTCAAAAAACAAAAGAACAAAAAACAAAAGAAAAGAATGATAGAATTGGTTGACGCAAAACTAAACAAATGGATGGAAACAGAACAGGAGCAAACAGGAGAGTGCAGGTACCACCCAGGAAAAGAAATACAAGGAACACAAAACGGAAAAGAAGGTGGAAGTTAAGAGAATACCAGAGGAAGGGAGGGTTGGTGGGCGGAGAAGAGGCAATCATGGGAGGCTGGTGGCTCGGCCCTTGATGGCAAGGACCCGTCGAGGAAGACATGGGGTCAAGCCTGGCACATAGCTCCACAACTTCACCCTACAGTCACTGAGGAGGACGAGGAGGACGAGGAGGAGGAGGAGGAGGAGGGCAGAGTTTAAGAGACAAAAGAAAAGGATATATTTGTTCACAGAAAAGAATACGAAAGAGCAGTAAGAGATGATAAAGAAAAAATAAGTGACAAAAGAAGAGTGAGAAGAGGAGAAGACAGGAAGGAGAGGAAGTAGAAAGTTAGTCCACTTCAGTGATAGCCCACCAACTGAACGAAAAGGAGGAAAAAATGAACACAGAGCACAGAATGCCCCACTCAGATACACACAAACAGTAAACAAGCACTATCTGATACAGCTATGAGCTGAGACAAACACCCTCTCTGAGCTAGAGGCTGACGGGATGAAACAAGCATGAATCATTCTCCAGTGTTTCACTCACATGTTCTCTCCCTCTCTGTACAGGTTCTAAAAACTAAAATATAAACATGTTTCAAGTTCTCAACCTCCAAACCCTCCTGATGAGGCTGGCATTATTCTATATCTTTGCTATTGTCAACAAATACCACAAAGACAAAAGCCACCAATGCATTATAGTTAATCACTCAGTCGTTTCTGACTTCCCTACCTCATCTATGGCTCTGACCGCCAAGCCCATTTGGTGATACTGATGATATAAATATTAACAATTTTATCCTTAATGTAAAGTTTAATTATTAAAGAAGGCCAAGTCATTTCTTTAAACAGCAGGGCACTGTAGTTTTAAGCAAACGTTATTCAAAAAGGAGTGAACTGTGTATTTCGGGCCTCTTTACGTATGCGCCATGAGAGCAAAATACACCACAGTGCTCTAGTGAGTATTTACAGGAGTAAAAGGTCTACGTGGGTTTGATAAATATTGTTAAATAGTTTTTGGACAACAATCAAGCTCTATGGCACAGATAAATAAGACATATCACGCAGGCAATACATGTTAGCAGGATCTATTAATTGACTATTTTAGTCTTTTCACAAAATTAATTGACACAAAATATTTAGATTATCCCAAGTCTTACCTTTTATTGCTTGTGTAAATAAAGCTGATAGTACTTAAATCTACAAAAACTTTCATGACTAATTTATTGTGAAATAATATTAAATAAATGGCATTTCATAAAAGCTTTTACATCTTCTAAAGAAATTAGCCGTTTTTGCCCATTAATCCCTTCTCGGCATCAAGAGAATGCTGGACAGATAAGAATAATTAAAAAACTAATACAAGTTGAAGGACACTTCAATTTCACAATACTACAATAGGAAACATTTTTAGATTAGTGGTAGTGCATTCCACTGCATTTCTTTTGTTTTTACCTGGAAGCAGTGAAGATCTGTCTTGAGTTGGTACATATGGCGTTAATGGGGCTTTCATGACCTCTGACCTCTCCTATGGGGGTGAAGTTTTCTACGTTCCACACCTTCAGCATGCCGCCCCTACAGGCGCTCAGCAGCATGGGCCGGCCCGGGACATGTGCCAGGGCGCACACCCAGTCCTTATGGGAGTTGGGGATTTGCTGTGGAGTCAAAGCAGAGAGACAAAGTCAGAGAGAGATAATTATATTAGCCTACATCTCCTGTTTCTACACAAAAATAATAAAAAAAAGGAGTGAGTCGTCTGACTTATTGCATTCCTAAAATAGCATAATAGATGAAAACCATCATCAGTAAAGCAGTTTTCAATTTCTTGAATAGAAAATCCACATCTAATATGTATACTGTATTTAGACTCAATGCCTTAGTTATTCTTAGCTCACGTGTCTGCATTTTTTTGTATTTTACAATAAAATCAAACATGATTCATCTTGTGTTCAGTCTTATGTTTACTAAGATTCATAAAGCAACAGGAGCGAAATAGCAAAGAAAGGGTAAAAGCATGCGCATGTGGAGAATCATGAAGGTTTGCAAGTGTTTCAATTGTCTTCATTTCAAATTACTGAACAACTATTTGGCAAAGTGAAAAGGTTAATATATGAGTAATTTCAACCTTAAGGGCAGACTCAACAGTACTATTTTCTGATTGTACTGGATTAATTGTTCCTGCAACTCATCTTCACACTTCTGCTGCGAGGAACAAACTGTAACACATCTGAGAAATAGTTTCTAAATTTACATTTCACCTTTTATCAAGGATTTTAGTATTAATTAAAGAGAAAATGAAGAACAGAGTGAACCACGTCAATGATGAGGCCGCACTGCACAGGTGAGATGTTAAACACAATCAGAATCTTAAAATACAGAATGAACAAAAAACCCTTTGGATTTTACACAAGGCTTTAAAAAACCTTTGGTTTTGCTGCTGCTGTTTTGTTTTTAGTCTGTTTATCTCAACCAACTGGGCTGCAGATTAATTTAGGTCCAAAGAGTAACACATGCACAGGAAGATAACTTTTATTATGTTAATTTAATTTTTCATGTTGTGTTTGATTTGCTTCTGTCACTAATTATTTACATATAGCATTTGAGATTAGCTTTCCACCAAAATAACACTGCAAATAAAGAACTTTTCCATTATTGTTGTTCCATTATTACCTCACAAACTAATCTGGTTTTCTTTCTGTTTTCCACACTGCAGTTTGCAGTTAGTCTGCTCTAGCTTTTATAGGCAGTAAATTATAAATTCTCTATCTATTCCTCATTTGCATGCAAGTCTATTTCAGCCCTATTTCATATGATCTAAACAGAGGACCCACAAACTTAAATGAAAGCATATGTTTTTCCTCTTCAGCTTTCTGAGCCCAATGATAAATCAGTATTATTTTTTACTGAAGGAGATTTCACCTTGAAGCACAGCTCTACACTAACAATAGTCCGAGCAAAGAACAATTGAAATGCTGTGAGAAACATTACCCAAATGGCTATCATTTGCAACATACCACATAATGTAGTGCAGATTTCACATTGCTTTGTATAAAGAAAGGGGTATATTTAAAAACACCTTGAGTAGCTCTCAAGAATTCATCATGATTCACAATACAACATAAAAAGTACTATTTGAAACTACACACACTATCGAATTAGACACAGAAGCTGTTGACACAAATGAATAGAGATGGACAGAAACAATATTTGTTTGCACTGCACAGACAACAGAGTAGACAACAGGTATGTAGAATGAAATCCTGGATTCATGCTGCTTACACAAAAATCTACTTGAAGGTTTGAAAATGCATGTTTATGTCCTTTGGCAGAAAACTGATGTGTTTAACTGTTAAGTGTGTGTTAAGTGCATTTATGTGGCCTTCCTCTTCGCCCAAAAGAGTCTTTCATTGTATAAAACAAGGATTTATTGGCCACTGAAGTAAAAGGTTTTGTCCATTCTCTATTAGAGCTAGACTAAAAACTGGCTGGCTGATAAATCGTCTGATATTAGTTTTTATTTATAAGTATTATAGTATTATAAGTATGTATTATAGTATTATAAGTATATATATAAGTATTGAATTATCAGTCGGTTGATAAGTAAACAAGAAATGTCCGTACAGAAATGCCAAATATATATTTGAGGTAATTTAGAAGCCGTGACTCCATTACAGAGTTTGTCAAAAAAAGAAGACTGACAAAATTATTGTTCGACTGTAAATTATCACATATTTAGGGGATTCATTGAGAAATCTGTTTACGTTATTAGTTTATGTAAAAAAACAAAATAACAACTATATGGGTGATATATTGTTATCACATTTAAATTATTTAACTCTCAGAGGTCGATGCCATCAAACTTGAAAATCCAGTGTGGATCGGGCTCTTCTCTTGTCGTCCTATCAATGCTGTTTTCATAGATACTGTATCTGGCATCAGTCATTACAGCATGTCATGTTCAGTGCTGTTAATTTATGTGCTGAACTAGATGAAGTTGATTACTTTTTCTTTGCTCCTATAAATCAAAAATCATCTGAATTTCAATCTTGTCGAAAACAAACATAAATCTTGTACATGTATTTTAAACTAATTGCATGAATATTAAAAGGTTTCATATTATAACACCATTTCAGTATAATCTATTTGAAGCTCCTTCCGTGACAGCTGACTTAACAACTTCCTAATTCCGGGTATCCGCAGTTTTTAATTCATAGTTGGGATCTATAGTTAGATAGATCTATAAAGTTGAGAAATTAGGAATCCTTCATTAACGCAAAGGGAAAATGGAGGAAACCTTCGGAGAGGCAAATCTTCCCCCGCCCCCGAATCCACGGGTAATTGGGAGTGCGATAAGAGCAGTAGAAGGGGAATAGCGAGTACAAAAAATAGGGAGAAAGTTCTCACATATATCTACCTCGATATCTGTAACAACTTTACACAAGTGGGTAAAAAAGTGTCAGGGCTTTCCAACACCTCATAGAGAGCAACATCACACTGCAGCAACAGATGCAGTGTGATAAACCTATATATATTCTATATAGGCATGTCGATAAACCAGCCAAACACAAACTTGAAATTGTTTTTGGGAGGTCTATTTTTATAAAGCAATTGGGAATCACTAAACTAGAGTTGAGTAATTATAAATAAATTGCTTCTCATATTCTCCCAAGAAACACACTATGGTGCATGTATTTGAACAGAGGGGTTGGAGCAGCTCGCAGCAGCAGAGGTCCTGGAGGAGGCAGAATCTATTGTAATATATTCTATTGTACCCTAAGCCACAATTTGATCCTATTACATAATTAGACAGAGACTACAGAGTTAGAGAGGCTGTAAAATGGATTGTGTTGGCCGCTTCACAAATGAGGTTAAGGTTATATGCCGCAGACCACAGCACTAACGGAGTTGATTTAATTCATTTTTTTGAATGGAAAACTTTAACGTCTTATGTTCTTGTTTTCTCAGTTCGGATCAACAAAGGCTAAATAGAAGTTATGCAAACAACATGAAAGTGCTGATTAATATGCATATTACTGTGCATGCAAATGAGTAAGCCACATCCACCCACGAGGTGCATTATTATGCGCCATTAACATATGCAGCGCCAATGCAGGGTGCACAAGAGACATTACAGGAGTCAGCACATGCATTCAAAGAAACACACACAACTTTCCTCTCTGGTACCTGTGGCTATGTTGCGTGCTCTAACACCCTAGTATAACAACACTCTGTTGACCTTCTCCCCAGAGAGAACCCTCTGGAAAAAGTAAGACAGGAAGGGAGCTGTCCACTAAATGAACGCTCAACAGGCAGCACATTTTTTAACAGCAAAGCCAGTGTCAGATAACGTGTAAAATACAATCTCTACCGGGACTGTATGGGCACAGAAGGTGTGTGCATGTTTTGTCATGTCTGTGTCAGGATTTTTTTTCCATTCATCAAAAGTCTGCAACTCGTGTTTTTTTTTTAATTCTGTTTTTCAATTAATCATTTAAATTATCACGTGGTCCATAATAGTATAAAATATTTTTTTAAATAATCAAGAAGACTAGTTATGTATGTTTTTGTTTTGTTTCTTACTGTTATGTCATCTTTCTTCTTTATATTGTAATTGCTTTTATTGTTTTGGTTTTTACCATGTAAAGGGCCTTTTATAGCACTATACAGATAAAATGGATTATTATCATTATTATTATTATCATTATTATTAAACTAAGATGGAGAACATGATGAAACATTATACCTGCTAAACGTCATGTTGTCTTTGTCATTGTGAGCATGTTAGCATGCTGCCATTATCATTTAGCTTACAGTGCTGCTTGACTAAACACAGCCTGACAGAGCTGCTAGTGTAGCCGCAAACTCTTTATTTAATTTTTAATCAATTGAATGTTTAATTACTGAAACAATCAATTGATTATCAAAATCACGACTCCACACTAGAAGCACATTTAAGTGTGGTTCCTCACCAGAAGGAATAATTCCCAAAGCCCCTTTATACCGTGTTGGCACTCTATCTGCACAGCATGTACCATACAGAAAGACTGGCTTTGAGCGCACGGTAAGAGTCAAGAGATCATGAATTAATAGCCTCAGAGAATGATGGACTCGCAGCCCATAATGTCAGGATTTTAAATGTTGATGTGTGAACTCTACATCCATATGAATATAAAATAATTCTGCTGTCTGCTTAACTCCACCCAGCTGACCTCACATACTGTGTAGGAACAGACAACACATACGGCCTTGATTTCAAATAACCTTTCGCAAGTGTCTGCATGTCTTCAGCAGAGTAAAAGAGACGTGTTTTATTCCTTAAGAAAAAGCCTCTTCTTCAGCCATAACACCAATATTGACAAAAACACATGCTTTACAGAGACACACCTGTGTGAGTTCCTGGTGCTCTAGATCCCATTTTTTGATGCCGTTGTCTCTGGACCCGCTGAACAGCACATCTCCCTGTACTGCCAAACACTCGATGCCGTCATAATGGGGAGGCTCAAAGTTATGAGCTGGACCTACATTACCCAGCGTTCCCTCTGCCACGTCAAACACCTGAGGAGAGAACAAGGAGCAGGAGACTAGATGTGTCTGCGTCTGTGACACTCGGGTATGGTCTGAATGTGTGTGTGTGTGTGTGTGTGTGCGTGTGTGCGTGTGTGTGTGTGTGTGTGTGTGTGTGTGCGGTTACCTTAACATAATGGTCTTTGGAGCCAGTGATTACTTGGTCTTTGCCCAGCAGAGACTGTCCCACTGTAAGGCATATGACAGAGCCGATGTGGCCTGTCAGCTTCCCCATTCCTTGCATCCTACACACACACACACGCACACACGCACACACGCACACACGCACACACACACACACGCACACACACACACACACACACACGCACGCACACACAGAAGCAAACACAGACAGGGACACAACAAAGGTGATGAACCAAATAACTGTGAAATACATTACTTACAAGAATGTGATTTTCAAGGTTTCACTTAATGAAATCACTTTCCATCTCGCTAGTGAAGTAAAACTACCGAGACACAGCAATGCCATAGGCATAGATGATACTGAAGAAATGTTTAATAAATTCATTTTTCATTTCTGGGGGTTGTTATGCATCATTAATTGGGTCTGAGCCCCTCAGCGTAAACTGTCTGGTCCAATCTGTTAATCATTTCCCTGTAGATGCATAAAAAGACAGTGACGCCGCTGGATTTCAGAAATGGGTGCCTTGTAGAGAACATACTCATGCACACATCAGTGCTTTTGTGCACTTTCATTTGACAACCTTTTTAATCTCCTGAGTCAGATGTTAATCAGCTCTCTGGTTTATTAACATCTGACAAGTGAATATATACATCCACATCAAACAATTATTTAGGGCTGGCTGTCGGACTGAACCAACAAATGTGGGGATGACTAAGCATATCAATCAGTGAAGGGAGTTCATGAACACATACATAGATGAATGACTGACTGACTTCATACTTTAACAAACAATTGGATGAGTAGTTCAATGAAAAAATGTATCTCTGACTAAATTGATGAATGAACAAATGTACCTGTTGAGGTCCCACATGCGAACAGTGTTCCCAGCAGCAGCGTAGAGCACAGATCCTGACGGGTTGAGGGCTATCTGGTTAATCTGGCACTCACCCTGAGCAAAGGTTATGGTGCGGGTGGTGGTGCCCGCACATACATCCCCCGAAACCACCTGCCCCGATGAACTGTGGGGGGGTAAAGAGAAGCCAAAAGGTTTAAGACAGATGGACAAATATGAGGATATTAAAAAGGGGGCACATGAGGTGGAGAAACAAATGGGAGCAGAATATTAAAGATGTCATATCCTTTGGATGCATTTTACATAAACATTTAGCACATTTAATTTGTCACTTTTCCACAACTTGATAGATCACTGAACTGAAAAAGCATATCCCTAAATCGCTTCTGAAAATAATCTCCTCAGCTGCAATGTTTCAGTTTCACCGCTCCAAACCGTTCCATCTGGTTGGTCGCCGGGAGGAAACTTACGTAAGCGTGCGGACACACTTGGCAGAGTCGCGGATGTCCCACACCTTGATGTAGGAGGTGGAGACGGAGAAGACCAGACAGGAGGAAGGACAATATTTGACTGACACCACGTTGTTTGGGTGGCCTTTGAGGGTGACAATCTCTTGACCTGTTACCAGGTTCCACATCTTACAGGTGCGATCTGTACAAGGAAAATTCAAATCAAATTCAAATTCTCTCTTTGGGTACTTGCATGCATATCATACTGCAATAACTGGATCAGACTATTCTATTCTTACTAAAACTTTTGCTATATGGCTCATTGTCAGTAATCGGACTAGTTTAGTATAACGTTTTAATGCTTAGCATAGCTGGGCCAAACTAAGGAAGCAGGGGAAAACCACGAGCCTGATTCTCTTCAAAGCTTAAAAAATGTGGCTATCCACATCTCTAAGGTTCACTAATTAACATGTTGCATTTGTTTAATCTGCACCCAAACAGAAATGTAAAAATGACAAAGCCACAAAAACTACAAATGGTCTGTTTTCATTTCAGTTTGTGACGGAAAGATTAGAGGCATTGTTTGACATTTTCGAATATACGCTTATTCACATTCTTGCAGAGTTGGATGAAACGATGGATACTGCTCTCATGCAGAGCAGAGCGGCTGTGATTAGCTAGCCAGCGGCGCACACAGGGACTCACATGCACACTTTAAGTCATCATGTTATTTGCTTCAACATGAATAAGATACATTCAAAAGAGCTTTCAAATATATATTTATACATAGTATAGTAGTTAGTGGTATGTGTACCTTTAGATCCAGTAAATAGCAGCTCATCTGTGGCATCCACACACAGGACCGGCTTCGAATGGCCCTCGGCGACAGAAACACACTGCAGGGGCGCTGTCCGACCCCCCTTCACACCCCCGATGGGATTGATCACACCCCTAAAGATCACACACACACACACACACACACACACACACACACACACACACACACACACACACACGGTGTCACAGTGTCTTCAAAATAAAGCAGTGAGGATGATTTCTTTCCACATATCTACAGGTGTATGCACTGTAAAACACAGGCCGATCACAAACATGCACACAAAGACACAAATATTCTTCCCATTATACAGTGACAATACAAACCTCAATAGATACAGAGATATGATGCACTCCCCTAAAAACTATGTAAATATGCCATCAAACGACTTCCTGTTGGTTTTCAGAGCCCACCCACTCTCTGGCCTGTCTTTACTCCACCTCCCCGCTTTCCTGTTGTTGTGGAACATACCAATTAAGGCATTATAAGAGCTGCTTTCCTAAAGAACCTCTCTCTCTCTCTTCTATGTTGTGTGCACTCACTCTCTCTAGCTGAACCCCCCCCCTCACCCCCCTCCAATTTATGTCCCACTGACAGGCACTGGAGAGCAGTCAGCAAAGTGTGAAGAATAAAAAGGTGGAGAAATGTGGGAAAATTGGTCCCCAGTGGACTTCCTTATAACACCAGTGGTGTTTAGTGTGTATGTGAGTGCAAATGTGGGTGAGAAAGAGAGTGAAGTGGAGAGCAAACAGTGAGGGAGAGCCAGAAGATGTGAGTAGGGAAAAGAGAATCTGTGATCACACACAAAACTTGGGACAGATTTTGTTTCTGCACAGAGTAAGAAAAACACAGAAGGGTATGCTTGAAATAAAGATAGCAACATGCTCCTCTTCTGTGCCGGCACGCACGCTGACGTCCCAGCGTGAAAGCACACACACACACACACAAATACACACGTCAAATAAAAAATGAAACACTACACCACACTTTCTGCGTATCTTTTTTTGCGATGTGAAAATGCCAACCAAAATCAAAAACTGTCTGAGAAAAAAGATTGCATGCATGTCTACCAAGTCTCATGAAACACAAAAGAGCACCGACTTGTGCAGAATAAGCTCAAAACAATTGTTTACAACAGCCACAGCCTGGAAGACCAACTACACAACAGCCTACAACTCAAAAATAAACCAAAGCACAACGTCCTAAGACGCCGTCATCATCACCACATGCAGCATTCATTCTCCGCCAGTCAGGTGGGAGCTGACTCTCAGTTCAGCATCCCCACAGCCAATCGCCTTTTGGGGCCCAGGGAAAAGGGCATGCGATACATGTGGGTAAGTAGAGGGAGGTAACAAGTTGATAGCATAGTCAGATTATCAGCTTCTTTTCTTCTGCAGAGCTGCAAAACCTGACTGTAATGTATGGAGGTACATTCAATCTCTTCCCACCCATTTTTTGGTCCAATTTCATTTTTGGAAATAATTTGGAAAAGTATTTGATAAAATAATGGGGAGAACCATACATGTGACTGATATATTAACATGTTTTTTTAGTAAATGGAAAAGAGAAGGGAAGGAAGATTTAAAAAAATAGAATTTGATGTGCAGTTTTCATTTGAATGAACCTCGTCACTCTGAAGGCTGTTAACCTTATTGTGTTGTCTGAGGAAGGCCTTATGCTCCATTCTCATTGATAAATGGGGAAGTAAGGTGCTCAAGCTTTATAAAGTAAATTTCAACTTTGATAATTTCTCTTAACTTATTATATTTTACCAGAGCCCCTACATTTACAACCAATTTTTCCCTGCCAGGGAACCATTATGTTGCCTTATTTTGAGGGCTTTCTCTTTAGTTTGTCTTCTGTTTTCTATATAAAGGACAGACCGTATATACCGCATACTATAATATTGCTTAATGCAGCACTCTGCAGCACGGCGCTGGTTCAAAATGTAGAAAGTGTTCCCATTCTATCAGCGCCTGTGAAAGATATCACAGTGTGCTGTGTTATGCACTATGTGAGGGCCGCTAATGGCTGTTGCAGGGCCAAGCACCAAGAGACCAGCAGACTAATGAAAACATGGAGGGAGATCAGTGTGTACTCTTTGCGATACACAGAAAAACAGACAGAAGAGCCTTGGTGAGAGGTGCAGCTAAAAACACAGAAATAGATCAGACTGAAAGGAGAAAATTATGCTTTTATCATTATTATATTATTTTATTTTATTTGTCTAAAAGGAGTAGTTTGACATTTTGGGGAAAAAAAATTGCTTATTTGCTTTTTTTGCTGAAAGTTATACAGGAAGATGGATAACTCTTTCTTGTTTGTACACTAAATTCAATACTACAGCCAGTAACCAATTAGCTTTTCTTAGCATAAAGACTGGAGAGAGGCTGAAATAGCTTGCCTGGCTCTGTCCAATGGTAAAAGCACCAACAAACTCATTAACTTGCTGTATTGCATTCAATATGTACAAAGAAAGAAGGAGAACACTAGAGCCTCGGTTGGTTGCCTGGCAAACCCACAGTGATGACAAGAAGCCGCTGTATCCGGTCAAAAAATAGTCCAGCATATAACCCCCTCCCTGCAAAACCACAATTTGTTGTTTTTACACTTAGAGAGAAGCAAAAGCCAGGCTCAATGTTTCCCCCCCATTTCCACTCTTTGTGCTAAGCTAACTGGCTACTGGCTACCGGTACAAATTTAACAAACAGACATGAGAGTGACACCAACAAGTGAACTATTCCTTTAATTTATAAGCATTTCTAAACCTCTTTCAATACTGCATGTTTTAGTGGAATTTAGGCTACACAATAAATGACTGACCAATTTTTGTTGGTTGTCTCACAGGTGATAAACTCAAACCAGGCGGTTACTACAGTCATAAGATGTTTGTTTAAAAAAGATTTGCTCATTTTCAGATCAGCTTTTTTCCCCCTGCAGCCTGCAGAAAAGTGGTAAGGTTCACTCAGGTCTTGTGTGCGATAAACACAACGTCACAGGTGGGAAAGGCCGGCGGGTCAAGAAAGCCGCATCTGGTTAAAACATGCACCACAGCGACTTTACCCACAGTGGGGGGGGTGGGGGGGAAGAGGTGGAGGTGGAGAAGAGGCCGGGCGAGGCACTGACTACCGGTGGAGACGAGATGACACCAGGTGAGTTAACAGGCAAATGGGAAAACAGAGAGTGACAAACACAGTTCCTCTACCTGAGCACCTCGGAGAGCGAGGAGTCGCTGTCATCCGACCTGGAGGCAGAAGAGGAGCAGGAGAGGGGAGGGTGGGGCGGGAAGAGGAAAGGGTTAACCACGCTAAGGAAAGACAGAAGGGTTACTGGCAAAGGGTTAAAACGAGGAGTGACTGGGGGAAGGGTTTGGATATAAAAGCAGAGAGCAAACTGGCAGGAAAGCTCAGTCAAATAATAAAGCTTGTCCAGTTTGTATCAGGCAGTTTGCCATGAAATGTGCTTCTTCCCAAAGATAGCTACTGAACAGTCTGTATTCTTTGACCGCTGTCTGCAGATGTTTTCTGTAGGTAAAGCATGTTTATGGGCGGTACACCCACACTGAGCAATGGCTGGTTTAATGGACTTTTCCCTAGTGGTGTTAGGGCTAACATTAAATGTTGAAGGTTTGAAGAAATAGTTTGACAGTTTGGCTTATTCACTTTCATGAGAAAATGTATTCCACTCTCATGTCTGTCCGTCCAATATAAGGTTACAGCCAGCAGCTGGTTAGCTTAGCATAGCATGAACACAGGAAACAAGGGAACAGCTGGCCTAGCTCTGCCTGAAGGTAGCATAATTCACCTAGTAGCACCTCTAAAGCTCACTAATAGATCTCTAATAGGTTGTAACTCCTTTGAATGACAGAAAAATGAGACAACAAATGAGACAACAAGTTTTACATAGGGTTATGTGCTGGGCTATAACCAAGACTTGTCATATTAATCAGTTTATTACCAATTAAACAAAGAAACATGGCAATTATTGCGCTTTAGAAAGGGGGATGTTGTCATGGTCGCCGTTTCCCCGTTTCCAGTCTTCATGATAAGCTGAGTTAGACGACTGCTGGCTGTAGCTTCGTATTTGACATTTGAGTGGTATCAATATTTTCATCTAACCCTTGAAAAGAAAGTATTTCCCAAAATGTCGAACTATTCATTTGAACAAGGCAGAAAAAAGGTACTGAAAGAAAGAAAGAAGTACTCAAGAAGGGACCACTAATACCAAGATAGTCATACACAGAGGTCAAAGAACTGCACATTACAATTTCTACACTTTTGCAGCCCCAATGCATGACTCCCCTGATGCCAGTGTCCGCTCCCACATCAACTCTTTTCAGCCATTTACAGGCAACCAATGCAGAAAGGAACATAAGGAGCAGCTCCAGGGTGAACAGAAGGGGAAATGAAGGATATAGTTGTCAAACTCACAGGCGGGCAACCTCAAAGCTGTCAAGGGAAAAATCCAGACCACACCAATACAGTACTTCCACTGAGTGTAACAGTGCAATGAAAGTGTTATTATATTGTAAATATTTTATAGCTTCAGGTTTGTCATCATGAGTGCCCGTGCTTTACACTCTGAGCTTGAAATAATAAAACAAAATGGTTCTGGATATGTCTAGAGGGAACAGCCAAGTTAAAAGGTGATAAAAAATCCTCCATTTCTTGGTATTTACTGTTGCTCAAAGTGGCTATTAGCATAGTGACATCAGCAAAAGACTCTCAAGACAAAATCCTTTCAAAATGTGTTAGTTTTGGAGGATGCAAATGTAATCAGAAGACACGTCAACTTTGTTTAAAAATGATTTTACCTCATCCTCATTGAGTCTTTCAAATCTGTGTCAAACGCCTGATCCCTGTCTCATAGGCATGCAATCTCTTCAAATATGATTTGTTTAAAAAACAGAAGCAGAATACATCCATACAGTCCCAATCACAAAAACCTCTTATTTCATTTTAATAAGTTTTATGAATTTGCAAAAGGTCATCGCCATCTTTTTTCTTTGCATAGCAGACAGCTTCTCATTTGGCACCCAATTACACAGGATTCATACATACGGTTCAGACTGGCTTTATAATTATTTTTTTAAATAACATGTCTCTACTCATAGCTTTGAATTTGTGCTTGTGGTAATGCATTAAGTGTCAAAGTTAGGTCAGTGTGAGTAATGTTAGCATAATGAAACCAAACAAACCAAAAAAGAGGGTTTAAATTATGAATCTTTGGTGAAAAGAAAAAAAAATCCTTGCATCCAGTATTTACTTCAGTAAACAAAACATTTACCTCCAGACACACCTCACTTCAAAATTGTTGAAATGAAAAAAGGTATGTTACTACCCTCCATGAGATTGCAACCATGCAAATGCTCCCAGCAACAAAACAAGAAAGGAAAAAAACCTCACACCATTTCATCCTCCTACATCAGGCTCTACAGGAGGGCTTCTCCTGTGGGAACTACAAACGCGACTCTAAACATAAATATTCTCCCACACTGCCATACTGGGTTAATTTAAAATGACTACCAATCACAACCGCTGCATGGAAAGATGACAAGAGCCAACTCATTTACCTACCCCTGCTCCAGATAATGAGGACCCACAGGCTCCGACACACAAACCTGTACACATACAGCACGCACAACACCATAACTCATTTCACAAAGCATCCTCACGCTAACAATTAGGGGTCAATAAAGCTGAGAAATGTTCCGAATTAATAAAGATTACAAAACAAACAACTTCAGAGCCAAACGCTCACTGAAATTAACTGTTGACATTTGTCTGAGTGGAAAGCTGGAATTGATTGTGAGCAGGAAGGAAAACGGCCGGTTGCTCGTTCCAGACTCAACACTTTTGCAGCCGACATTAAACTGTGACATTAAAATGTATCTTATATCCACATTGTGTAGCTACACTTCAGAATGTTACAAACATGTCTCAATGTGTGTAGCTGGACTACATGTTTACACACTACATGTTACCTTTTGTACATGTAAAGTAGACCAATTCGACACAACATTCAACTACAGCCTCAAAAATGACCATACATTTAAATCTAATTCTCTCTGACACTGTCAACAAGCCTGAATATTATGAGAAAAGATTTATTGCAGGGCTGTGTTTTATTGGATTAGATTGTACAAGATGATTTCTCTTTCTCTTGTCCAAATGCAATTCACAGCATCTCAAAGCAGACATAAACAACCACAACTGCCCTGCCAGTTTGCTCTTACAGAGGATGTTACAATGTGCGCTGATTCCCTCCTATTTTGAATTTGTTTCCTAGTAATGGCTATATGTCGACTGGAATGATGCCGCAATTAGTACAGTCTTGTTGTTAGTGTTGCCAAATGCAGCCTGTGGTTGTGGTTTGGATGATCAAATCTTCCATGCCTCTTGAGTGCACTTAACACCTGGATTCTGTGAATGTTTGCACCATCTGTCCTCCCAGGAACGGCATTAATCCCCAACAAAAAGTATTTTTCTCTAAAAGTGGATAGGATAAGAGTGATTCATCTGAAGGTAGACAGTTGGAATAGCACACTCTTAGATCTACAATGTGGACAAAAGCACTTTCCTCCCAAAAGGCCTGACCATCAGCCTGCCTACAAGGCCACTTTATACCATGGAAGAGAAGAAAAGAAAAGAAAGGAATGGTTCAAATTAAGACTGAATTGACCTGATGAAAATGCAGGGACAAAAGGACAAAAGCAGTGAGTGTATATGTACGTATCTGTGCAACAGTGTTACTTACTTGTCCAGAGCAGAACCTTGGGTTTGGTTGCTGGTGAGCCTTGAGAAGACATTGCGGTCGTTCCTGGTCCTCAGAGGAGGGGAGGAGGGGGGAGTATAGCCGTCAGTGGGCCTGATAAGGGGCAGGGGGGTGAGGAAGGTTAAGGATAAGGAAGGACAAGATGAGTTAAGAGGAGAGAAGGAAAGAAAATGTCATTCCACAATCAAAAAATTTGATCAATCTGCCAACAAAACAACAAAAGATTTGATTACAGTGCCTGTACCTGTACGCACGGTCGTAAGATTTCCTCCTTGTTAGAGGGGAAGTGTCATAACCCCGAGACTGCCTGGGACTGACACACACACACACACGCACACACACACACACACACACACACACACACACACACACACACACAGACACACACACACACACACACACACACACACACACACACACACAGACACACACACACACACACACACACAAAAGCAAAAGCAAACTAAGCAAATCTTCAAGGGAGTGCAAAGGAGCAGGATTCATGTCTATGTAAACTGTTGGGAATTAATAAGCAAGAAGGTTTTTTTTGCAATTTAACAGCTTTTCTAGCAGACTAAGCAACTGGCAGACTAATTTCTTTAAATATCAAATTGCACTCAACCAGGCTTCCCATCCCCGAGGACTGATGCAAATCGGACTGATTCATTGGCTTCTTCTTTTCTCTCCTTGAAGCAGTTTTCTAACCTAAGAAATGTCAGACGTCTGGTAGTTTTCCAGTGCTTGTTGACTTGGGAGTGTGCAGTAGGAAAAAGTCACACAAAGATTTTGACAACTTTGTTCCTATTGATTTGTGATATTCCACTGGGTGTATGGTTATGCAATTACCCTCGTGTTTTTATTCCACTTGTTTGTTTATCCTCGTAACACGTGTGATGTTAAAATGTTCCAGTTCAACACATTCCATGACTCTGCTCTTCTGCTTGTTTGAGGCACTTCAGCGAAACCAATGTTTACCAACATGGGGATTCAAGATGACGTTTCTTTAACTGAAGAAGACTCTAACCCGCCGGCCACCCTGATGTCTCACACAGTGGAGCAGTGATTTCCAACCACAGGTACTTGTACCCAAGGGGGTACTGCAAAATACTTGCGAAAATACAAGAACCAAGCCTCCACCATTCCTTGGTCTTGCCAAATCTTAATGAAAAACTGTTCTTTTAATGGTTGGTTTTACCTTCTGCACTTTAATTTCCTTCGTTGCATTTTGGGCAACTAAAAACGTATTATGTCACTCAAGCTGTATTTCTGGTCTATAACATTTGCATCTTATTTAATTTTATGTATTTTATTGAATTTTTTGAATTTTTTTATTGCTAATTATTTTGTAATGTCATCCTAATGCTTTTCTTTGCTTCTGTAAATACGCCTTGCTTCATCACAGCGATTATTTTGATTCACTTACAAGGTGTGTCCCCTGACAGGTAGGCTGATGGTGCGGGACACCCGGTCCCTGTGGTAGTGGTCTCGTAGGGCCATGCTGAACCCCAGACTAGCCGTCCCCAGGCTCAGGCCGTCCTCCTGGATGTCCGTCAGCGAGGCCAGAGACTTGGTGATGTGCTGCTTGCTGCCGGATGAGGGGTCCACCATGGGACCCAGATACTCTGCAGACACCGCCTTCATCTGAGCTGACAGACGAGGCTCCATCTGATTGCAAAAATGGGCACCGTTTGTGTTACGGGGGACAATAAGAGGGAGAATGATATGAGGCAGGAGGACAGTGTGATATGAATAACTTACCCATAAAAAATGATAAATATTGACTTTAATTGAGGCAGAAGAGGAAATTAAGATAATGCCAGAAAAAAACAATCAGCGGAGAGATAGATTTAAAACAGTAAAACAAACATGCCTGAAAAGAGACAGCAGCCATTATGGGTATTAATGCTGGAGAGGAAAAACAACTAAAATACCCAATAAAGGATAAAGAACACAGTATTAACATCAGGATAAGAGGGAGTGGTGTCAAAGCAGGGGTACCGCCTCAGAATATCCAACCAAGTGGAGGAATTTTAAGTGTATGCTCATACTGCCACCTCATGGTTCCAAACAAAATGGCAGCTGCTCTGACAGACAAACTGTGGCATGTGTTGACAGGGAAAATTAGAGCAAGGGTCTCAACACAATCACTAACACTAACGCCATCTGATAACATGCAGTGTCATCATGGTTCATAAAGGTCTAGATACTGCAAGACACAGCACTGTCTGATGCTTTGAGCACTGAGACTAACAAACATAGACCTATTCGGAAATATAAACATGGAAGTAATATCTGGGTTTCAGAAAACTAGACAGAGGACACCTTTCCTGTGTAAAGAGGAAGAATGTGGATTTTAATCTGCAATAGCTTAAAAAACAACTATGCACTTCAACAACAAAAATCAGATGTACCTTTATTTTGAAATCATCTTGGCTGTTGGATTCTTTCATTTGAGATACACTGCAGAAAGAGGGGAAATGAGACTCATACAGTACATTTTGCAAAATTAGACCAACTTTGGCACATTGTGGGAATCTTTTTTTTAAATAAATGGGTCAGGGTGAGGGGAGGATTTTGCGTGGGCGACTGCAGTCTCACCTGCTGTCAGAGGCTTGGCTGAACTCAGAGGGCTCCTCGTCTGTGCTGGCATAACCATTTTCTGGAAGCACACAAAATATACAACTTGTCAGCGCCCAGCACACCGTACACCCACTTCCACTTGCTAAGTCTGTGTGTGTCACAACCTATGACACTATCACATTTTCCAATTTCACAGCATTTTCAGTTTTAATTTATTCTCTAAGGCAATTAAGCCAAGCGAACACTCAATATAAAGTCTTACACACTGCCACACAGAGCTGAACACAAACAAAAAACACCACTCACCCTGCTGTACATTGTGGATGAGAGCCTGAAGTCCAGGGATGTATTCTGCCTTTTCCCTCAGGGCATCAAGGATTATGTGATTGTGAGATGAGCCAATCACATCTGTCTGTCTCAGCTGACCCTCCAGCAGGCGGATCTGATCCTCCTTCTGAGCCACCTGTAAACTCTGCGTGCACACAATGACCGGACAAATCAAGAATGATAATGAGCACACACACACACGCAGTGCTGTAGCCCTCAACCTTTAGACTTGAAAATAATCAAACAACAGTAAAGCTACTACCTAGTAAATATAGTGTTTTACTTTTCTGACTGGTGATTATTGATGTTTTTTACCAAGAAATAGACCTCTGACAACAGCTTGCGATGCAAAGAGGCACAACTAGATGGCACAACACTCCATTATTCAATGCACCTCCACTTTTCTCACTACGGGACATTGCAAAATCAATATACATATGAATAAGAAAATTAAATGTTTGCCAGTGGCATGACATGATAACAGTACGAAACTATTTTAGTTCACTGTATTTAACACCCATAATGAGTAAGTATATGCTTTTTTATCTTTGTTTTGTTGTTCAAGCTACATATATTCTTTCACACCTCCAAGAGTGCAGATTTAAATAGTTCATTGTTGATTTTACGAATGTTTCTAAGTCTGCAAACCCACCTATTGTCTTGTTAAGTTTTTGCAGGGGCCCTGTGTGATCACTTACTTTGTCTATGGAAGCCTTCAGGAAGTGGTCCAGTAGGTGGCGCGCTTCAGCCAGAGAGCAGGAGCTGATCACCACTGATGTGTCCACAGAGTCCAGCTCATCCTGCAGGAAAACACAATCTTAGGCATTGCTAGAGGCCTCCTGTCACTTCTCACAGCTTAGAAGCAAACATTACCGTGTGTGTGTGTGTGTGTGTGTGTGTATGTGTGTGTGTGTGTGTGTGTGTGTGTGTGTGTGTGTCTGTGTTCATACCTTGGTCTCCTCTATCTGTACAATGGTGGCCTGGCAGTCAGACAGGCTGTCATTGATGTAGTCTATATTGGCGTTCAGCACCTCAATGTCCTCGGTAATTTCCTGAAGGAGGCGGTCTTCTGCTTCTGGCCCCTCCCCGTCCGCCATTAGTACCTCCCTCTTATGTGAGAGCGATTCCTGCTGGACTGTCAGCTCCTCTCGCTTCTGACTCATCAAAAAGACAAATGCACACAGAGAAAAAAAAAGGTCAGAGCTATACTTACAAAAACATATGCAAATGTCAAGGATAAGGACATAAAATATTTTTTCCACAACAGGAAGCTATATTTACTACAGTATATCTCTGTGCAATACAAAATAAATTTAATGTATGCTCTAACATCTTGCAGATTCATAGAAAAACAATGTTCCCTTTCAAATAGTACGGCACGATTTTATCAGTCTCTGTCTATGAAGAGAAGAGGAAGGAAGAGCCTCACCCACTTTGGTTTCAGATACTGAGATGAAGTGAGCCAAAAAAGTCAATAAGACGTAACCATTGAAACTGCTGCTGCCACTACTATGTACATGTGTCATTTTAAGTCCTTATATGGTGTATATCCTTTTTGGCAAATTGTATCAGAAAACACTTTTCCATGTCCACACAAGTGATACAGGTGTAAGTGTACACGAACTAAGACGCCTCAAATAGCACTGTTTCCACCTTAATCTCAAGTCAAACTGTGAAGGCCATTCCTACCTTGATAAGGCGATCCATGTCCGCCTCCACGTTGCTGATGGTCATTCTCTGCATGACAATGTCAATAATGCGACGCTCGAGTGCTTGCCACTTCTGACGGGCAGACTTTGAGAAGCTACTAGCTCGGCCCGCCGCTCCAACGCTCCCTGCTGGCTTACGCTGCAACTTCTTCCTACTGCTGGGAAGAGATAAAGGGAGAGAGGAGAGGAGAGGAGAGGAGAGGAGAGGAGAGGAGAGGAGAGGAAAGGAAAAAAGAGGGGGAGAAGAGAAGCGGTAAGAGTTATGGGAGAAAGTACAAAGAGATAAACCCCATTGTACTTTATACATAGAGTGATACATTCAACTTCACCATATTAAGAACCTAAATCAAACCTGCAATAACTGAGGATTAGGCTACTTGGAGGAAACAAGTTGTGAACACAACACTGAGCTATCATCACCTTGTTAGTTGATCAACTAATTAACACATCCAGCATTCACAGATAAACACTGCCATTCATTTGAAGCCATGTTTGTGTGCTGAGGGAAATATCTGTCTCTCGAGCTGCTAAATGCTCCACTATGTTCACCAGCTAGTCGTTAACTGTGCCTGTCTGCTGTTTGGTGCTGCCAGGTAGTGTACAGTGGAGTTTTAAAGCTTTATACAGCTGAACAGACACTATGAGAGCAGCGAGAATGAACAAAAACAGTATAGTTTTGACTGGACAGAAAAATAATTAGCTGAAATGATATAAACTATAAAGCTCCGTAAAGCTGAGGGGAGCTGCAGATCCAGGTGATAATGCATCACTACGAGTGAGCCCTAACATAATGTAATTTAATACATTTTGATAAAAACTTCAATAACAAACATGGCGCAAACACGTGCACATGTAAAGTAGAGGTCCTTGACTACATGAGCCCATCTTACCCAATGACCCTGGTTCCATCCATGCTCCCTTCGCTCTCTGCCAGATATCCAATCACATTGTTTTTGTTGTTCCACTGCCTCACCAGCCCGCTCACAGTCCTCCCAGTCTCAGGTTCAGAGCTGCTTGCTGTGGTGCTGGCCGAGAACTCAGCTCCAGAGTCTGTAACTGTGGTGTTATGGTTCCAGCGGGCCACGCGCCCGGCCACGCGGTCTGACATGGGCTTGGCCAGGCGCCGCAGGGCCGTCACCTCCTGGGTCTTTCTGCGCAGCACCTGCTCCTGTTGCCGCTTCTGAGACTCTAGCGCTCGAATCTGGTACTGATGGACAGGAAGGAGACAAACAGTCCTTTAATATGTGCTATTCAGTGCTCTCACACAGCTTTTTGTATTGTTCTTGAAGATTATATTCCTGAGCTAAATAAGACGCTTTCCACAACAGGCTTACAAAGTGTTGATCATGAGAGGATTTTAAGACCAACCCTAAATAAAAGGATTACAAATAAGGCTCACAGTATGACAGTGAAAATGTTTCCACGCTCATTAATAAGCCCTCTCCTCCATGGAAAATGAATAAAGATGGAAATTAATGCATTTAGGCTATGCACTCATATTCAAAACATGAAAGTTATTACAAATAATCTGTGTGCAATTTGTACATGATACATACAATCTGGGATTTAAAGGGCTCCCAGTTTCCAAATAATTCTATTTCTGTATGAGACATTAGAGGGAGCCGCAGCACCAAATGAAATATGTTAATAAGTGTTTCTGAAGACTGTAGTATCTACTGTTTGCAGTGCTGACAATCTCCGCCCTAAACACACACAAACACATGACGCAGTCTGACCTCTTGTCGGCGCTGCTCTTTCTTGAGTTGGGCGATCTCACGGTTCCTCTTTGCCTCCACCATCCTCCTCCTCAGCTGCTCCTCCTTCATTTGCTTCATCAGCGTCACCTGGAGATAGCGGAGAGGTCAGGCTTCTTAAACTGCACTAGTAGTCCTGCTGAAACCATGTTGTGTATCCATGCTCCTGATCCTCCCCCATCACTCTACTTCCTTTTTACCTTGGCTTTCTTCATATCGTTGACCTCGGTCTGGAGTTTCTTCAGCTCCCGTTCATACCTCCCCTGGTTTTTGAGGAGACGCGCATGCTCTTTCTGTGCCACTTGTAGCTTTAGCAGATCTCGGTTCATCTCCTTCAGACGTTTCTCATAGTCCTGCTTGATCCTGCTGGCCTTCTCCTCCGTGTAGTTCTCCATGGACACTGTGTAGCCGTGTAATAATGTTAATGACCTGTTGTCAGGCTTTACCTTTCGTGACACTTTTTCTTCCCAACCACCATGTGTAAACTACCGATTTCATGACGCGTGAACTCACTGAGATTCTGCAGTACGCGGTCTCTTTCCAGCTGAGTGTCTCGGATCTTGTTTTGCAGTAGAATGAGCTTCTCCTCGTACTGCAGCTTCAGCATCAGCAGCCTCCGCTGGCTGTTCTCCAGCTCATCTATCAGCTTCTGTTTGATCTCGATCTCGCAGGTCAGATCAGCCAGGTCCGCCTGGAAGTTGGCTGCAAATTGGAAGGGAAAGGTCAGACAGAATACAAAGAAGAGCTTATAGAGGAGTTAAAATAACGTTTTCTTTTAGGATAATGAAATAAATAGTAGGAACTGTCAAAATAAGCTGCCACATAGTGTAAATTTATGTGTTGCTTCTTCGCGCCTCTTTTAGAAACTGTCTCGAAAACTGCAAATGCAGCTCTACTCTATAAAATGTCTTCTTCTTTCTTCACTGCCAGCCATCTGGCAAACTGAATAATGTTCTTAAGAAAAGGGAGATGTAGGATACGTTAAATGGCACAAAGAGTCCACAGCCACCCTAGCAGCTCTGTGAGGCTGTACACAAAGTACAGATGAAGCTGATGGGAAATGTGATTAGTCTTGCAAAGATTTGGTCATAAATTACAAATAAATTGAAATTTAGACCAGATGATGGAGCTAGAGGAAAAGTTAGGGAAGTCATAATGATATGTCATCTAGGAATCATAAATGTCTGTGCAAGATTGTTGTTTTCAATTCATCTGATGGACGTTGAGATATTTCACTGGAAAAGTAAAACTTTGACCAGCCAGCAGGTGGCGCTAGAAGTAAAGTGGATCATCAATTATTTGGGATTCATCCTCTGGGCACAATTATTGACTGTACAAAATGTAATGGCAATTAGCGGCAATCAACAGTTGTTGAGAGATACTTCCCGACCGACCGACACAGACATGCCTACAGAGCCGTACTGCTGACATGAATAAACAGAACAGAAACAGGTGAAAAGCTCCGTTTGTTTTGTAGCAGCAGTCGTCAGAAACACACCTTTCTCATCAGAGTCTGAGTCTGAATCCACCAGGCTCTCGTCACTGTCAAACCCGTCCTCTTCCTCCTCCCTGCCTTCCTCTTCGTCCTCCCCCTCATCTTCCTCACAACCACTCTCCTCCTGCAGTGGAGACATGACATCCTACACACAGAAACACACACAGATACATCAGACTTGGTTCTGTTTGCTTTTGCTTTTGTTTTAAATTCGTGTGAATGCGAACATGTGTACATTACCTCGGTGTAATTGTCGTCTGAATCAATCTCTCCATTCTGTCCGTTTTGTCCGCTATCACCACTCCGCCCGTTCTCGCCATTCTCGTGAGTGTGCAGTTTCACTCGCTTCTTCAGACCTTTCTCCAAATCAGGACTGCAGGAGGAGAAAAGCATGATTGTTCAGCAACATGACAGTTGGCATTGTATCATCAAATTATTTTTCTTTACTATTTTCACCTGTGGATGATCGTCTATGAAATTCAACTCCAGTAATATGAGGGTTTCTGTCCATTACCATGTCTTACAAACTCTCCTTCATGTAAGTGAGATGTCACACACTCCTAACAACCACCGTTAAGGCTTTGGGAATGTTGCCAAGTGATGTGCTTATGGTAAAATCAGACCTGTGAAGGCATTAGCAAAGTCTTCTTCAGCTCATCTGCCCCCCCCCATCTTGCCCTTTTAGTTCTTTACTTTTTATTGCCAATTTTATTTCCCTTAGCTCCTTCTTTTACAACCATCACCAGTCTCATCTACCTCCATCCCTATCCCATTAAACCTTAATTAGTCTGTTAGGCTGTGTACTCTTCTCTCTCATGACCCACCGGCCGACTGAATTAGACCTTTTTGTGTCCAAGCCAGCGTTACTACTCAGCACTGGCTGCATCCCAGTTCTATTCAGAAGCTGGCCGTCCCAAAGCACTAATCGACTTGTGATGTGGCTCTTAAGCTAGAGGAGAAAAGCAATGAAGGGGGAAGAGTATATGAGTATGAACAAAAACATACTCATCATACTCTCCTGGCTTTTAAAACATGCACAGGTTCATTGACAAGGGCTTAGAGGGAAGAATGAGAAATTAAATTTACATCAAGCTGAGATATTTCTGAGTTTAGATATATGAGGAGAGAAGAGCTTCCCGGACTTCTTTTGGATGCGACTCCTCCGGAGACTTGTGCCCTGATTTCTATTATATTGTATATTGTTTTGTGGAATTAGCATGTGATAACATCTTCAATGCAATCCCTCTCTCCTCACCTCGTTCTTCTCTGCCTCCTCTCCTTCTTCTTCAGCCTCTCGATGTCCATCTTGGCCCGGCGTAACACGTCAGTCAACTCAGCCTCCATTGACAATGAAGCAGGGGAGGAGCCAGCGGGGTGGCCGGGGGCGGGGCTGAGAGTGGAGGAAGGGAACGGGGAACGCAAGGAAAGTCGGGTTGCCTGTCGTCGCAAAGACTCGTTCATGGCCTCGCTCTCAAGAAGCTTGGATCTGAGGGAGGAGGAAGAGAGGAGGAGAAAAAGACAACTCATCCATCCATAATTTCATTCAACATTCAAAAAAGAAATTAAAAAAACTCTTCTTCAATTCAATACACTCAGGGGTTTAACCTTTACAGCCTTGGTTGGTCTAGTATTACCAGAAGTTCATGGTAGCGTATTTTAGCTAATATTAGCAAATTTATATTGCTGTGTAACTAACATTACTGAGTGAGTTCACTGAAATTATTGCGGTCACATTTTCAGCAAAAGTCTTAAAGGTATGATTTGCGGATTTGGCAGTGAAAAATTATGACATGACACTCAAAGTACAGAAAATCCAACTGATCACAAACCACATCCATTTGGGGAAATGAAAGTGGTTTGCATAGTAAGTTGCATGCTTTCTAGTGGCGAGTTAGATGAGACAATTTATACCGCTCTTGTGTTTCTCTGGTCAGTATGACGCCACATAGCCAGGAGATGCTTAGCTTAGCATTGAAACTGGAAGCAGGGCAAAACAGCTCGCCTATCTCTATCCAAAAGGTAGCATCCATCATTTTTACATTTCAGTCTTTGACCAGATTAAACAAAGAAATATCTTCTTAACTTAAATACTGAGCTTTGGAGGTGCTGCTAGGAGCACTTCTGACAGATCCGAGCCAGCTGTTTCCCTTGTTTCTAGTCTTTATACTAAGCTTGGCTAACCGGCAAAAGGGCTTCAACTCCATATGGAACAAACAGAAATAAGGGTAGTATACATAATCTCATCTAACTCCTGGCATGAAAGCTCATGAGCGTATTTCCCAAAAATGTGAAACTATTCCTTTAAAAACCAAAGTCAGGTCAAAAGTTTGAAAAGTAAGTTTCAGGTTTGATGATTTCTGTGATTGTAATGCTCCAAGTGATGGCAGTAAATAAAGGCATCTTTGAAGGTTTGGAGCTCTTACCTAAGTTCTTCAACCTCTCGGATGTAGTTCTGTATTAGTGCACTGATCTCCTCATTGCCCTCACCTAAAATTCAAAAGGAAGAAGGAGCCTCAGGGCACAGAAAGCACTCAATACAATAAGGATGCATTAAAATAGGATCTAAGATGGGGACTTAAGAGAAACTGAATGTATACATTCAGAGCAGTTACAAATCTCCCTCACTTACTTGACTTGGTGAGCAGAGTGCTGACCTCATTGGCCAGCAGATGTGTTACACGGGTGTTGAGGTGGTCAATGGTCTCCTGCATGGCCTTCACCCTGAGGCGCATTGTGTCGTTTTCTCTCTGCAGCATTGCATTCTCCTGATACAGGTCGCTGAAGCCCTCTGAACCATCCTCACCTGCCACACGCTTCCCCTGCACAGAGACCCAAACAGTCGGAATATCAATGACCCTGAGCACCACAAGCATTTTATGGAAAAAGGCAATATCAGGACCAAAAAACATGAAAAACAAAACAGCTTCTAAATCCACACTCTGACATTCACTTGATGTTGCAGTCCAACCGAACACAATACTATTGTTTAAAATGAGTTGGTCCGTCTGTGGCTCTTTAATGTTCTTTAACCTCAATTAATGTTTGTTTCTTGTCGCCATGGAGGTCAAGGCTGATGAAAAAGTTGAGACTCCTGGCTGATTTTCCTGAATATTTCTTGTCACATTTTCTAGTATCATTCTCCACTCTCCAGTCTTCTTACTGCATAACGGTTAACATTAGATAAACCATGTGGCACAGAGCTTCTCAAAACAGGCACATTCAGATACAGGATTCATTTCTTTGGAAAAGGCTGACGTTCCACTGATTAATCTTCTCCATACTCTGGATGCACTATAGTTAAAGTATAAATGGATGCGTGTGTTCCAGTAAAGATCTTTAATCTGATATGGTGACCAGCTGCTGCTACAGACATGGCCTCTGCTTTTCTTACTCACTGTCTAATACCATCTTCACTTACTCCCATTAGTGTTGTCTTTTTTCTTCTTCTGCTCAGTGACTATTCTCAATTTCATCCATCATGTCAGCCCTCTCTTTACCGCCTCATCGCATCACTTATACTGACAGTCATGTGTTGTCTCTCTTCTTCAATTCGCCCCTCCATTTTTCTCCCCCAATTTATTTCCAGCTTTCTTATAGTCATCCATCCCCCCATCTCTCACCGCCTTGTACTCCATCAATTCCATCTGAAGCCGAGCTATCTCTGCACGTAGGGCGCTGATCTGCTGGCTGGTCTTGTCTTGGTTCACCACCACCTTGTTCCTGATGTTTCGGGCACGGTTGGCGTACTTCAGTGTGTTCAGTGTCTCCATGAAGTCTCGGTCTGACGGACTGACGCAGGCGATCATCACCGTGCGACTGAAGAGGAAGGAAACGTAAAGGTTTAGACAACTGTGCAGACAATATAACAATGCCTTGTTTGTTAGTATGATAATATAACAGAAGCCCCTTTTGCTACTCAGGCACAAAAACTCGGTAACCTCTGTCAATAAATAAACCAGAGCACTAGCACTGCGACTAATGATTATTTTCATCATCGATTAATCTGCTGATATTTTGTTGATCAATCATTTTGTCTAATAAATGTCAGTGAATAGTGAAAGGATTTTTAGTTTTCTACTACATATGGCATAGACATTTTTGGCATTTTGATCAGAAAATGCAATCGACTATCAAAATATTGGTAATTATTTTCTTTCAATCAACCAATCGTTTCAGCTCCAATGCCATGATAAATTACGACTTTCTCTTTTTAAAACAATTTTCATATTATCCCAGAATTATATTATTTTCCTACTACATAAAGAATTTGATTTGTATGTACAGTATGTGTGTGTGTGTGTGTGTGTGTGTGTGTGTGTGTGTGTACCTGTTGCCTCCCAGTGAGTCCTGTAGCAGACGAGTGAGTTTGGAGTCTCTGTAAGGGACGTGCCCTCCCTTCTTGGTCTGGTCCCCTAAAGCACTAATCACATTTCCCAGCGCCAGCTACACACACACACACACACACACACACACACACACACACACACACACACACACACACACACACATTTTCAGAAATTGACAACAAACTGGTTTCCTAGTATTATTAACATGCTGACATTTAAAGGTTCTCAATACGATATTCAGAGCAGAGGAATTGCTTTCTTACAGCTCTCAACATGGCGACGAGTGGCTAGCATGTTATTATTAATCCCACTGCTTTTCTTGGCAAGACTTGCCCTGCGTAGCATTCAAGTGCATAGGTCATATGCCCTGACCAATGGGCTAACCTGACCCAAACTCCTCAAGGTCAATTCCTAACCTTAACCAATCTTCTCTGCCTCAACCAGGGTGAGTCTTACTAAGAAATGCAGTGAGATTCATCATTACATGTGGCTAACGGCTAACGATGCTAACAGCACCTAAGTACAAATAAAGGCCTGTTAACCTGGAAGGTCAACACTGTTGTTTGATGCATTATTAATGCTCTGAGTATCGTATTGAAAACCTTTAAGAACTTTGTCACTTTTTTCGTTTACATGCTTTTGATATCATACCAGAGACAAAAATGCGCGCACACGCGCGCACACACACACACACACACACACACACACACACATACACACACACACACACACACACACACACACACACACACACGTTATATGTCAGTCTGTCTCACCAGTCCACAATTAATGGAGATTCCTTCACGGGCTCTCTCTCCTGTAGCTCCTGTGCGTTTCAGCCTCTCAGAGCCGGCGAGGTCCACAAAGTGGAACTTGGCCATCAGTGTCTCGAACTCCGGCTGAGCGATGGGGCTGGAGTCCACGCCATTCAACTCCTCATTCTCTTCTCCTCCTCCATTCTGCTGGCGAGGTGGACAGAAAAACAACTGTAAATGAGTTCATGAGTTGAGATCGTCTTACTCTAAAATAGCAATTATTTCTTAAACATTAATGGTTTATTTTTGTTTGTCTTCTTCCCCCCTTCCTCCACACCAAATCTCACCATTTGAGCCTGCGGGCACACTCTCATCTGACAAAGGTGGATGGTGAAGATTGCATGCGAGCGGGAGCTAGTGGCGTTCATCTGGGTGCTGGCTGTGGTGCGGGACAGAGCACCGAGCTTCAGGCACTGCAGCATCTGCAGCACACACACAATATGGAAGACATTTGGTTATGACTGGTTAGTTTGAACTGAAGAAGAGGAAAATATGATGAATAACAAGATGTAGACTGAGTCATGGTTGACAGCATGCTGTTTTGTTGGATCACTGCCCATGATCTCTTGCTGATTACGGAGAAGAACTCAACACATGAGTCTTTGTATCCAATGACATTTCTACTTTATTTTTTCTACACACTCAAATGCTGGCAAATGCAAGAGTTTTCTCTTATTGTTGCCCTCTCTACTGATAAGTCCTCAACCTGACTCCATGTGTCTTTCCACACTTCCATCTATCACCTCCCTCCCCCTGTTTTGAAATGTCCCATCCACAGGAGCACCCATCCGTCTCTACTTGTCTCTCAGCTGTCTGAAATTTGGGGAATTAATACACAGATGACCTCTCCCAAATTAAGCATCTCTTCTCCTTTTCTTTCTACTTCCATTTAACAATCTGCTCATATCTTTCTTTCTACTCTGTCAGAGAAGAAACTGGCCTGGTCCAAGCCAGCGTTTTCTGCAGCCCTTCCCCTAAATCACCTCCTGCCACCTCGGTTAACCTCTTGTCACTGGCTCGTCTCACATACATTACTCCTGCTCTCTTGAGCCCATCACATCCTCTGTCTTTCAAAATGTCACTGCTGAACTGTTCCCCCTCGTGGCAACTATCACTCACTCCTTATATCTGGCAACTTCTCAATAAAGCTACTCTCAAACAGTCAGGTTTCACAAAATAGCCTCATAGGTTTAACCAGTCTGGCTTAAAGGCAGCATGTTAGCACCAAGCCTCCCTTATTATCCTCTTCCTATTTCTTGTTTTTGACGACTGACCACCAGATGGTTCATGCCAGACATTTCGGGGTGCTGGGGATCTCTGGCTGCTCCCATACTCTGCCTCAACCAGTCAGCATTCATTCACGTCTTCACAGTTAACTGTTTGCCATGAAATGCTACTCACTTCTAAACTTGATCACAGAAAACACAGCTTTGAGTCTTGCACTCTTTCCTTCAAACTCTTGATGCCAATCACTTCAACCAAATTATGAGAAGAAGCTCCAGTTTTCTTATTTTGTTTGAGCTTCTACATGAAATTATGGTTGGTGATCTGAATTAATTAGAATATCTAAAAACATTTAACAAGTAATGAGTGCATTATTCAAATGTGCATTTGTAAACAATCAAAGCAAAAGTAGGCTTTTGTACTATTGTGTTAAAAGAAGTATAAAATATGATACAGACAAAGCCATTGCAGTGGATAGGGATGACCTTTATGACTTTTAGAATTTCATAGTTTTATAAATTATACAATTAATGAGCCTCAAAAAGGACTTTTAGACCAATACACATTAGCAGAAGAGTAACTGCGTAAGAATATATAGTGTACAGAAATTTTACGTATTGAAAAAGCCTGAAACAATGTAAGAAGGATGACTACAGATGACGCACATACGATACGAACACACACAAACATGCACCCACCTCCTCCTCTGAGTTCACCAGTCTAGAAGTGACTCCAGAGGTGTAAATGCTGCCACTGGCGTCTTCATGGATCTTAATGTTGGACTTCCTGCTCCGATGCTCTGGATCTCTGGCTTCGTCAAACAAGTCCAGGACCTCTTCATTGTACAACTGCAATAAACAGAAGGCACAAACACATATGCATCATTATACAATTTATATATACCCAATGCTGAGGCAAATACTAAATTTTAACATGGCATAATCATTCAACATCATGATCTATTGAGCACTTTGTCATATGATCATCATGGTGTCCCCTTTTCTCACAGCTGTGTTTCTTATTTACACACAGGTCACAAGATTGACTCAGAAACCAATGAGGGCAAGGGCCACAGAGGTCAGCCGAAAACTCAGCTGTTCCCACCTACTCCCAAACACACACACACACACACACACACACACACACACACACACACACACACATCTGTTAACCGTCAACAGAGATAACCTTGTGGCCTGAGAACAAAAGCCCATGTAGAGCAGAGAGCAGGACAGACAGGAAAAAAAAAATAAATAAGAGAAAGTTAGAAAGAAAAAAACTGTTGATTATTTATTTTATTGTAATTATCATTACAGAAATCTTATTAAAGTAATTGGATCATGCACACACACACATATCTGCCCCCAGAGGCAACCCAAACATTTGCCTGCCAGAAACCTCTGGAGGAAATGATTACTTGTCATATTATCTCATTGCTTCTACACAAGCATCCCTCCCTCTCTCTTATCCCTCGCTCTTATCCATCCTCTATCCCACAGTGATGGGGAATAATGTCAGAGGTAATGGCCAACATTAATCAGGACCAACAAAGCACAAGCAGACATTCCTGCCCATCTGTCATTGGGCTGTCACTTCCTGTTTGTGGAAGTGGGGGCTGATCCTCTCGTCTCCCTGTTTTGTCCCATCTGGTTAGAGTTAATATGGACCAATATCCATCCCAGCACACACACACACACACACACACACACACACACACACACACACACATACACACACACTTGCAAGCAAGAATATCAATACTGCCCTTTTAAATTGTTAATTGTTCATTTTAAATTGTTTTAAAGTGTGGTGGTACATGTGCTCGACATCCATTCACATCTACATGTGTGTCGCCCACCTCCAGGAACTGGGCGCTGACTTTAAACTCGGGTGGCTGGATGCCGGCCTCCTGGGCGCGCACCCTACTGTTCTGGATTCCGTCAAACAGCTGGTGAACTGCCCGTGGGATGATGCCCTGGTCATGCTGGCCCAGGCTCAAATCGAAGCCTGTCCCCATGGTGTAGGTCTTCCCCGAACCCGTCTGAAACACAGTTCATCAACCACGATGAGATCCCATTTACTGTGTACTCCAACCATCATACATCTATGTACAGCATCCTGTTTTGACATGCGTGTATTGTCAGTTAATTCAACTTCAATAAACTGTGTGAATAAAAGGTGTGTGTGTGTGTTTTATTCAACCAGAATATTTGGGGACCAGAGTACCAGTCATTATCAGTTTTCCAATAAGTACCAGTTATATAGATCAAGTATAACTGAACCTCCTACAGAGAAATCACAGACTAAAAGTTCCCAATAAAATGTAAAAACAGTAAATATAGCAACACAACATTCAATACAATACTTAAAAATATTCAAAATTAGTGGTGGGAACATAAGTGTGTGTAATTGTGACAGGCAGTGTATGATTAATAACCCTGTGTCACAACCCACTACTAAGTGTTTCAATTAGCTTCATTTGTTTTGCAGCGCCAAGCTTGATATGAAAAAGAAAATAATTGATCAGAAATCAAGAAAACATATATTGTTCCAACATAGATCTCGATTAAATGCCAATTGGCAATTGACTGTGTGTTTAAGGTGATTATCTTAGCTATCTGTCAAATGTGTTATTGGTGTATATGTGTATCACCAATTGGTAGCAGAATTGGATGGGTATTCAGGTTGCTTCTTTGTTTTTTTTGTTTTTTTTAATATATTTCTTACCTATTAAAACATTATTTCATGAAACAAACTGATAAATAACAACAAAAGCTATGGAACTCTTTTCTATCAATCAATCAATAAAAAAATCCCGAATATCAAAATCCAAGCCTCTGCATCATACCTGCCCATAGGCGAAAACTGTGGCGTTGTAGCCATCGAAACAGCCCTCGATGAGCTTGTGAACACAGGCCTGGTAGATGTGCTGCTGCTCAGAGTCGATGTCAAGCACAAAGTCATAGGTGAAGGCTTTGTCTTTACCCAGGAGGACTTGTGGTTCTCCAGGTGTGACCAGTGTGCACACATGACAGCCCTCTATCTTCTCCTTCGCCATCTGAGGACGAATCCTGGAGGAGAGAAGAAAAGGACGTGAATGGTATAACATATTCTAACATCATAAATTAAAACGGGTGTCACTGTTTTTATGCAGCGTGCAGATCAAGCATGATAATCTGATCCTCAAGATAGACACGCTCGGCTTTGACCTCATGATCATTTCGAGTTGAAACATTTAAAGTGGGATACGGAAATCATCTATTTCTAAGCCAGGACTGTAAAATAATCTATTTAATAAGATATGACCTTTAAAAGACCATCTTCTTTATTATAGTAAACATTTAATTAAAGAATCCATTTTTTATTCAGTTTTCTTCCGTTTCTAGGATAATGACCGCATTTTATTTTGGAACTGGGTTGCCATTGGTATCCATTGTTAATTGTTGTGAATCCAAGCTTACGGCATGTTTTTAGTGTTTGACACTCAAAACATCGGTTTTCATTGAAGTTGTATAAAAACCAAGGTTTTAAGTAATACTTATATTACTTACTTAATATAATCTGATCCATAGATTGTTAAAGGTGTACGCCATCAATTTATCATTGACATTGTCAGACTCCAGACAGTTTTTTTAAAGGATCAAAGCGACACCAGAGATAATGTATTTTATATCAACAGATCTGTAAAACTGGGTGTCTCCACAAAGAATCGCATAAAAGCCCCACTCGTGTTCACCAAATCTGTACTCATAAGTTTCTTGGTAATGAGTCCTATAGAATGGCAAAAGCATAGAAAAAAACTTTGTCAACTAAGACCGATTAATCGAGTAACCTTAACTAGCTCTTTGGCAAATCTTGGTCAAGAACAGTATATATATATATATATATATATATAGAACATGTTTTCTTAACTTGTTTGTTAACATGTGCTTACCCACTCGCATCATCCTCAAACACAGCTTTATCCACAAGGGCCATTAAAATGAACCTTCGATTTGATTGACTGGTAGAGGACAGTGTAGCAGACTGTGGCGTGATACACAAAAGACAAACAAGACATTCGCCTGACTTTATAGAGTGGAACTAAACAGAAATCAGTAACAGAAGAACAGCCCTGAGGACAAAAGCTCACACAGAGTACTTTTGTTTGTGCTGTTAATTTAGAAAGTCGGAAAAGTGTACGAAATGAGTAATGAGCCATAAAAAGGACAATTCAGAGAGAAACTCGAGGATGTAAAGCCACTGAAGATGATGTGGCAGACTTTGGCTGATAAGTCATCATCAGCTGTTAATCCTGCTGCTCAGGACTCAGAGTTCTGCTGGGCTTTCTTTCCTGACAGGTAGTTCATTGCAGTTAATTGCCTTCACCTTGCATCCCAGTTGTAAAATAATCCCTGATTTGATGAGTCTAAAGGAAAGCGCCTGAACATCATTAAAGTCAGTGACAGAATGAGGGCCGAGTATTTAAATTTAGGCTCATTTTTTATCTTGTTTGGCTGCGGAGCGACTGAAAGCCTTGCGGGCATCACTGCTGATAAGAGGAGATGTAGATGTTGAAGAAGTGACACTTTTTTACTTGCTCCTGCCGCAGCACTGATTCATTGTAAGAAAACACTGCAGAGAAAACTGAGAGTATACGCAATGTACATAAAACAGAAGATCTGTCACATGGCACCACTGTTAATCTTGGGCTTTCAGTGGTACAATGCGGACACAGTCGGGAGGTAATCACTTTAAGCTGCGGAAAAAGCTGTGAGCCAGCAGTATCGGAGCACTGGGTCCACCTCTACACATGCTAACTACCCCCCAGTTCAGTCTTAAGGGGATGCAAATCAACTCCCCCGCACACAGTGAGACCGCTCCACAGACTCCCTATGGGATGCTACAACAAAGACACACACACACACACACACACACACATGCTGTATAGAGTCATAAAAAAAACAAGAGAGATCCCCAAACACATACAGCTGTTATACGGATAGTGGGCACATCACAAAGACCCCACAGTAACTCAAGAGACAAATACTGTACACACAGTTCACAAGCAACCTAATGTACTATCTTCAGTTCACACATGGTTCCTCTCAAGCATGCATTAAGAACCACACCCACTGCTAACACTCACAATAATCCTTTTACCACACGTTGTTATGGTGCTGCGGGAACACACACACACATACAGCTGACAACAGCACTTTTTGGCCCTCTTTCAGGCCTTGAAGAGGGTCTTCCAGGAAGGAATTGGAATAGTCCAATTCAGCAGCAGCATACTGACCCCCGACCACCTTATAATAGACAGAGTGACACAGAAAGCAGCTTGCAGACAGATGAGCCCCTTTTATTACTGGAGGTGACCTTGACACGGAGGTTAATGTATCTAAAACCACAGATCCCACATGAGTCCTGTTTAAGCCAATTATTAACATAAAGTGGATATGGCAGGAGGAGTGTGCTGGCTCTGCACAATGGATTTATGAGAAGACAAACCGTGTGTGTGTGTGTCTCTGTGTGTGTGTGTGTGTGTGTGTGTGTGTGTGTGTGTGTGTGTGTTGCAGCTGTATCGTAAAAGGGTTTGAGGTCATTCTTCTCTCCCTTTCTCTCTGTTTATACTCAATTATGTCAGTCTTTTGTGTACAATATTTAGAGTTTTTTAACAATATTTAAATGAAGGAAAGAAAGAAACTTCCAAATACCTGCAAAACGAATAAGCTGTAATTTGTCATCAGCAATGCTAATCATTAAAACAATCTTTACCATTGTCACTGTGGGCATGCCATGTTAGCATGCTGATATTAGTATTTAGCTCAAGTGCAGACTTTCTGCAGTAGTCTTGTTAACGCTAGCCTACATTGAAGGTGTCTTTCCTTGTATATTCAGAATATATATAAACCATTTTGTGTGTAGTGCCTTTTGCAGGCTTTTGGCCGAAGTGCCTTATTTAAACTCCACGCCACCAGTCTATATGAAGAAATATTACTGGTGCTGATAAGCTGATTGACAGGCATTTCACAGAAATGTTGGTAATTGCTTGATAATTTAAGTGATTTATCAAGCATAGATTCCAACCATTTGTTCGCGACAGCTTGTCAAATGTGATTATTTTTGCTTCTCTGTGTTTTATGTCAATATAAAGTCAATATTCATTCTTTGGACGAGAAATTTAAAGACATTGGCTGGGGCTCTCTGAAATTGTGAAAAAAATTGTCTGACATTTTATACATTAACAACTGATCGAAAAGATTATAGAAAGACCACACCATAAAAAAAAAATAATCATTGGCTGGTTCCCAAAGTATTCCAAGATAAAATATAGGCCGATGTTTGCATTCATCACCCTACACGCTTCTTCTGAGCGTCTTCTCCATAATCACAGAAGAGTAAAACATTCCCAAGACAAGTATGGTTGAATTCAAGAAAGTCTTAACAAGCTTCACATCAAACGAGACTACACACACACACACACACACACACGCACACAACAAAGAGACACAAAGACAACAATGACAGCCTGTCAGTGAACCACAGGGAGAAGAAATGGAACAGCTATAAATAATCAATTCACACACACTCATGATCACACCATGGCTCAGCTGGATGAACATTTAAGCCAGCTGCGCTAACAGAAGATGGGATCCATAACATTGATCGGAACAGCAAACATCCCCCACACACATTCACACGCACACAAATACCCAAACTCAGACCACACACTCACTGAAGAACATTTAGCAGCTAAAAATAGCCCTTAACACGGCAACTAAATGACTGTATGAGACAGAGTCATCGAGGAAAACAAAGAGAAACAGATTGTAGATCCCTGATGCGGCAAATTAAGGCATTTATCTTTTCTCATCTTTGTACACTAATAGAAAACTGGTTTAAATAGCCTGAAGACTAAACAGAGCCCCTAAACGAAGCAACACACACACACACACACACACCTTTTTTCTGTTACTTGCATTCTTTATATATCGATGAATGTATAGGTAGGAACATGGTGTCTATACACTCATTATCTCAGTCTTTTGTCAGGGTCCCTAAACCTAGTTCTGTCAGACAGACACACACACACACACACACACACACACACACAAAGTCAGAAACTCATTATCCACAAGCTCTGAGTGCTAATTAGGACCAGACTCATAAAAACAAAAACACAAACAAACAAACACACACACACACACACACACACACACACACACACACACACACACACACACACACACACACACACACAGACAGAGTAATTTCCATATCAAACCCTGATAGCTGTAAAAGGCATTGATGCAAGACTTGAGAGTGAAGTAATCTGCAACATGACGGAGGCAGCAGACCTCACAGACAATTGTGAAGTCGTCTAGACCTTCCTGACATTTACAGCAACACTGGTCAATCTGCCTTTCAGATTTCTTTCAAAACTCATAAAGCAAGTAAACGAACCATGGTCTTCTACACGTTGAGAACCATTGAGAAGAAATCGTAATGCTCCCAATCTTTGATCTTGCACCATCAAGTTTTTGTATGTATGCTTGTGTTAAGGTAATATTAAACACATGCATTGAGAAGTAACTGAAAAATATGTAAAAACAACAAACAAATGATCTATTAAGAAAAGCAAGATGATCTTATATGACGGACTATAAGATCCACTGTCTGGGTGGAAATCAAGTTTGACATTTGAAATATTTTGAGAAGCAGAATTAATAAAATTTAAAAAAAATCACAAATATTTCAACACAAAGTTCTAAAATTTAAGGGGAAAAGTCATAATGTTTTGAGAAAAAAGTAATAAGAAAAAAAAGACCTCAACCTTCTTCGTAACAGCTTAAATTCTGAATTAATTTGAGAGCCTATAATTCCAACTGAGAGTTATCTTGAAGGCCATGTATAAATCTCCATTTTGTGTTACTGAAAATGTTGCTGTCTCATGCTGCATCTCTTGTCTTACTGTCTTCCTGATATGAAGGAACCATTTCATTAGTGCCAAAATATTTCCACTATGGACACACTAACACATTATGAATGCTAACAGAGTCTCATTCTAGCGTCCAGTTTTGTTTTTCATCAGCTGGCACACTTTAGGAGGGTCCAGTTCCCTTGGGAACTGCAACCACTGCTCTGGGACTTGTAATGTGCAATAATTTTATGTGTGTTTTACGCCAGTAAAATATATAATGGTATTCTAGTGGTGCAAATTGCAAGTTACAAAATGCTAATGCCCCAATTTTTCAGTTATCTTCACCTGAAATTCAACTGCTGACCAACTATCCAATCAAAACCCTGAAAATAACCAGAGGACCGAATGCCAAGGCCGTTACCATCAAGCCCAGAGCACCAATAAAATCAGCCCACTGGGCTCGCTGCCAATGACAGCCAGTGCCAGTAAACCCTGTGTGTGTGTGTGTGTGTGTGTGTGTGTGTGTGTGTGTGTGTGTGTGTGTGTGTGTGTGTGTGTGTGTGTGTGTGTGTGTTTAAACTCCCTAAACCTTCAAAGCAGAGGCCGGTGATAGCCACAGAGTTCATTTCCCTAATGTAAACACTTGAGTAAAAACACAGTACACCCACACATAAAGAGACAGAGTTAATCGTATTCTCTTGAGCTGTGAGGGTTTCAGAGCTCTGTTGTCTCCCCTCCTGGCTCCGAGCCAATGGAGGAAGCCAGCCGCTGCTTCCACGTTTCCTTTTACACTTTGTCCACTTATCAGAGGACATCATCTACTCTCTTCAAGTTTGCTCAATCGAGGAATATTCAATCGTTACCCCCCCCCGCCCCCTGTTATTTGTTATCTTTTTAGCTTTATCGTCACATTACAGGAAAACGTAATTTGGCTCTCCTTTTGTCCCTGTGCTCTTGTCCTCATCCTCACACCTCTGCCTGTTTCACAGCCCTCACGCAGTTTGTTGCCAGTGAAAACAAGACTATCAGGACGAAAGCTTGAATGGCAGAAGCAGCAGTGGGGCTTGTTCCATTTCCTGTCTCCTGATAACAGCAGGCACTAACCGCCTCACTTCCTGTCTTTCTTTCAATCGATCAAATATCACCTTCATAATGGAAAAATACATATCCATCACTTGGTGTGAGACACAGCGCATTGTGCCTGTTCCCTAACAACCGTTTTAAATGCAAACACACAGTCACCCCCTCTCCTCTCATCACACAGCAGAGCCAATAGCTGACGAGACGACTTAACAGTCAGTCCGCCATTCAGGAAAGGTTACGCTGACAGGTGGAGAATAAAAGCTCTACAGGTGACTGTGCTTCGAAGACACATTAATCCGTGTTAAAGGATGGAAGATACAGTAGAAATCATGTTTGCTCAGTAAAGGCTGTATAAGGACTCTTTAAATTATAATTGATTTTGTTTCGAGGATCACGTTTTAAGAAGCAGGGAGTGCACTGATCTCAGATTATTGTCCAAGTCTCCCAAGATCCTCTCATTCATGTGGATCAGAGAGGCTGAACCCAATGCAAGAGGGACAACAGCCACATCTTTTTGTTTCCTTCCCTGTCCCATATTGAACCTCTCAGTTCTGTCTTTCCAAACAAAGCCGGACACATATGTATTGTTCTGATTCATATCACATACATATGGACGTTTGAAGCCGAATGCAATCAAGCAGAACTCTTGATGGGAGTGTGTCTGCATACAAAAGATTGATTTTCCACAGACAAATTCAATGAAGATGACAAAGTCAAAGCATTAAAGCGCCTCTATTATTTTTGTTTTAACAGGAACAATCGTTGCAATTACTGTGTATTGTGGAAAGACATTTAATTATCACCGGAGTCTGCAGGCTCCCTAGGTGGATAATTTACTGTCTTTCATCGCATTGCTTTGGGTTTATGGCCCCCAACTTTACAGTTTTGGTTCAGTCTGGAAACTTAGCAGAGTTTTTATGGATAGTTAGTCAGATTAGCAACTTGAGAATTAAAAGTTAAAGTTAAGAGACAAAATCTAAAACAGGATTGTTTAAAAAGTATGTTAAGTTTAAGTTTCCGAGATAGAATTATGTTCTTTTGATATCCACACGCCAAGTGGATGAACACAAAACAGATCACTGCACCACTGATTGCACTAATAACTGGCTGAAATAAAATAGTTTTGGAACAAACATGTGTGGACCAAAGACTAAACCTTTATTTTTGGACTGCGTCTGTATCCTGAAACCACTCAGGCCTGCTCTCTCCTCTCCACATGGGCTGAAAAACTAGGAGATGGTGAGACTTAATATCCCCAATGACATCCCACTCATTATTAACCACTCAGCAGAAAGACGAGTGTTAAACCTCACGTCCCCTCTACTCTCTGGCCCTCTCACACAATAAATTTACTTTGTGTAATGACTGTTGGTACTCACACAGTGGCCCATGTGTCCTAAATACTGAGCAAGCAGTGTCTAGACAATATTTTCTAACAGCTTAATATTGGTGCAAAACAACACATACAGAGAAAGAAGGTTGTCAGGCAGGAGGAATCCATATTCATTGTACGTTTATCAGTAAATAAATGGTTGCAAGCCTTATGCATTTATGTTATTAAGTCCTCCACATTGAGAATACTTTGACTTTCCACAAAAACCCTCGAGAAAATGTTGTGATGTACTGTTCTTCTAATGGTGCTAAAAGGTGTTGCCCTTTAATGCTAAGCCTGTCAGTGTCTGTCTGTTGCCACGTGGTTTCCCAAACTGCTTTAGGATGCATGCTGACTTCTTAGTACCACAGCCCCATCAAACTGCTGGTGGGGTGTTGGCTCCACAAACACACTGCAGGCTCAATTACTCATAAAACCTAGCAGCATTTTGCAATTAAATAATGCACAAACATTTACAGAAGTGATCTCCATGCAATGTTATCAAACAAGTCACTGAAAATTATCTTCAAAACTCAAAGTTGTGCATATGTATAAGTTGTACATGAAAACCAACTACCAATGACCAAAGAAATCATGTTGAAGCAACTCATGCAGTCATATTACACACAATAACATCATGGTAAATGCTAAGTGAATACAAAAATGTCTTTTTTTAACCAAACGCACTGACTACGATGACATGAGTGCTGAGGTTACAACCAGATATATACCAAATACGAGCCACACCTGAAATAAACTTTATACAATCACAGTCTTGAAATGTTATTTACTGAGCAGGACTGTCTTTCCCTTTCTGAGAGAGATTAACTTCATGCAACCAGCCCAACGGAGATTACATAAACAGGACCACAGTGTCTCCATCTGGATCTGTTCCGTTTGCTTGTACCATAACTCCGATTAGTGCTTTGTCATTGTCGGAGTTCAGATTAGGATTAACCCAACTGGCACAGTGGTGTGTGCACACCACAGAGAGGGATATAAACAGCATTTTCAGAATATATTTTTTCCTATATTTTCTTTCCAAGAGTCAAAATATAGACTATAATAGTAAAATGCCAGTATGACAAACATTCATAAAACGTGGTTATAAAGTCGTTCTGTCCTTTTAGTCAAACATTGAAAAACATCCTAAAAACAATTTCCAAGATTAGAAAGAGTCCAACTGAACTTCTAGAAACATCTTGTGTGTGTTTTCTCTCGTAGACTTGCCGTGACAAACCCAGCTGCACTCTTATCACTGTCAATGTAAGCATGCCAAGGTCCCCATAGCAACTAGGACAAGATAACAAAGTTTACAAATGTGAGAAAAATATTTTGTGAAATATTTTGAATAATAGTTATATTCTCTGTCTTTTCTTATCGGAAAACTACAATAAAACATCTTAATGGATATTACATCCAATCTGGATAAATGGATATTCACCAAGATAAAGAAGAAGACGGATGACATTTAACAAAGATCTATGGCCAGACTCCAACAACAGTCAGCATCTTGAAACCCTTTGAGGACATAAAGGATGTCTTTGGAAGTGTCCTGGCAACATAGATAGCAATATCGGCCTCTGTCACACTGTACACCTCATACAAAACTTCTGAAAAGCAGTCGAGGTGGAGCTGTTTAACGCTCTTTGAACCATTTATCTCCCTGTTGCTCTCTCACTGTATCTGCCTCTTTCTTGTTCAACTCAAGAGCCACACAAATAGAAAGACAGAAGGAACAAGAGAAAGGGGAAAATGAGAACAAGAACCATAGAGGGGGAATAATATGGCTATTCATAAGGATTGTTGCATGTTTGACGTGAAAAGCCCTGAGAACTCAGGAAATTGGCTTGGCCTATTTTCAGTTAGGAGCTCTGGGCATATCGGTGACTGTGGGGTGAAACATGAGAGGCCCCAATGTGCAGCAATGGATGGAGGGGAGGCAGACCAGTGGCTGCTAAGGTCAAAACAGAAAAAAATACATTTAACAAACTGAGTAATAAAGTAGAATGGATGTGAAAATATAGAAGGGTTTCAAGGTCAATTGATCAGTGGATTGTCCCCAAAATTAGCTGACAAGTAAGACTCATTAAGGGCTTTTATCTAAGCTAAACTGTACTGCTGATGGACCCAAACATATGTTTAATGTTGACATTTGATAATTAAACATGAAGTACAAGCTGATGAGAATGTCATTAGTTTTGAAGGGTTTTGGTCATAAACCAAAGTATTAAACAAATACAATTTTGACCTGATAATATCGCCACATAAAAGGTTGGAGTTATCACAATTCATCCAGGCACAAATTTCTTGGCAATCCTTCCAATAGCTGTTGAGATATCGTTGAAAGACAAAAATGTCAAACTCAGTGAAACACGAAGGGGAAACGTTGGGGGATCATTTAAATCAAAAAGTCAAATGGTTATCCATCCAAATAACTGTTTAAATATTTTAGTCTGGACTAAGGAGATGAACTGACCAAGTAAACTACTCTGGTATGTTCAGGTTCATCTAAAATATATAGTTATCATATATAGTTATCAAAAGTTATATCAAAATGTATTTTTCCAATATTTTAAAAAATATGTCACAGAATAAATGTTCACAAACATCATGAATATTTATAATAATACGTGTTTGGCATCCCAATGCAGTTTAGAAATTATTTCTGGTTGCAATTCCTCGCTTTAATGTAAATGTATTCAACACTAATGAACATATTCTCGTATCTTACAGCTTTAATTCATTAAAGCCTAATCATCAAAGAGTTACTGAAATACCAACCACATCTATAAAACACAAGCATAGTTTAGCTTAATGGCTCCATTTTTGATAATTCAACTACAGTAGGCATTTCTGTCCTGCTACCCATTTAATCAGTCCTCTCATTGATTTGCTGGACCAACTGTCTGCAGTGATGCCGCACATTAAACCATCAACTGTCTCTCTCCCTCCAATCGACCTTCTCATCTCTCTGTCTCTATCCATCCCAATCCATCTAAGACACCTTTCCCCTGACATCTATGCCGTGCTCTTACAGTAATCAGTTAAGCATCTGTGCATGAGTGTAATAGCAACACACACTCACTACAGGCCATTCACTATAAAAATATGTCTCTCGCTTCGGTCTCCAATCCTCCACATGGGCCCGACATCACGGCAGGCCGACAGGCTGGTAGCCAAACACACACACACACACACACACACACATTCAAAAGCTCATATGCCGGTCCAACACTCTCAAAGAGGATGGCAGAAATAGGCCATGGGCACCTGGCTGTGCCTTGTCCCTGGCAAGGTAAGTTTATGTAAGCTATGAATGAAATAAGCTGGCATCCAATAAAAGTGGAGGAGGGTTGAGAAATGCCATTTAGCGAGCATTGACCTTTGATTTAGGGAGACAGAATACCAGGACAAAAATGGAGACGAGTTGACACAAAGGCGGCAGCGTTCAGAGAGTAAATGGCCGGCTCAGGTGGGAGCAGAGGAAGGGAACAAGGACCACTTGGACAAAATGAGCCAGTGAAGCACGCAGTAAACGGAGGGGAGAGCTGAAAGTGTGCGAAACGTAAAAGGGAAAGCGAAAGGAAACAACGTGCATTAGAAGCAGGCGTTTGTAAAGGAAGTGGGACAGCGGTCACAGGGGGCTGGCGCTGGGCGTGGACAGCTGGCTCGCCCCGGTGGTGGCAGGCAGACTCGGAGTGGACGCCTCCTGCCACTCCCATTTGGCGTCCGTCTCGCCACACTGACGCACACGTGCTGATTCTTGCCTGGTGCAACAATGTGTCCACAAGGCCACTGTAATAACCACACACTCATCATAATGATGTCCTGTGGGCATCGTCCTCATGGGCATCGTCCACATTTACTTGTCTGCAAGCTGGAGCTGAAACAATAAGTCGATTGACAGAAAAATATTATCAAACTACTTTGATTAATCAATAGTCAATTGTGAGGGTTTACTTCTTTTCTTTTTTCTTATGAGAAAGCAAATTAATATCTTAAGTTGAGAGTTCAACATCCATGTCGTAGCTGTTCCGGAGCTGTCAGTCACATCACGTGACAGGTGTTGACCCAGTTGTCATGGAATTGTCAAAATTGGAATTTTCATTTACTTTAAGGACTTCTCTTCCATGTTGGCATAAAACAAGGTTCATCTATCTTTAGATTTTGGATTGTTTGGACAAAGCAAGAAATGTGATGACTTTGGCTCTTTGGAAATTGTGATTTTTTTTAAAACATATTTTAGACCTGATGGCAAACATTCAATGGTTCCATGTTCTCAAATGTGAGAATGTATTATCATAATAAGCACTTAGAAATTGCGAGCTTGGGCTCTGAGATATCACTGATCTGATATAGACAAAGTTAATCAGTTAATTGAAAAACATTTGAGAGATTAATCAGTATTGAAAGTAGGTGATGGTTGCAGCCCTTCTCTAATGTTTAACTCTAATGTTTGAGCTACATCCTGTGTCTTAAAAGTATTAATATCAATTACATCAACCGTCTTATTATAAAAACCAGTGTGTGAAAAGTCTCTCCATTGTAGCAGCATTGAGAATGATGACATACACACACAAACAACCACAGCATTAAATGCTGCACGAGCAGTCTCTTCACCTCTACACTCAAACATACAATAGATGTGAGCCACTGTTCATGTCCTTTGTATTAACCCTATCTCTGGTACTCACCTCACAGACTGGCCCTGTGGCCCGAGGCTCTGCTGCCGATTGGTAGACGGCGATAAGGGAGAGCAGGGCTCACATTCATTGTGCACATTGGTTTGACTGCTTGTGTTAGCATGCCGTGTCGCACGCTGGAGCACAAATGAGCGAAATGGTTCATCGATGTTCACGAGCGCTTTCTTAACTGAGCCAGACTTCAAGGACAGAGATGTCCTACATGGTCTGGAAAGGGCCAGGTCGACTGCTCCAGGAAGATCAACTCACCCGCTCCTTCGGGAACTTCTTTCCAAAAGACACATACAGCGTCGTCGTAGGTTTAAGGTCTGTCTTGATACACAACTGTGGTCTCGTTGCTTTCTTTTTGCTGTCCTTGTTGAAATCAAAAAGATGAATCGACATCCATGTCTTGCGACAACAAACCAGCACTTTAAAGGCAGAATGGGAAGTGAAGCCGGGGCTTCAGAGTGGGATCTGTGGGAAATGTCTTAAATATCCCATTTTTTGCTGATAGTACCAAGTAAAGTGAAACTGGTATACAACACAAAGTGATGAAGAACATCAGCTGTGAGAGACTATGGCCTAAGCTTTAACAACCGAGCCACCACAGATTTTATTTACTGTGTGAGTCTCGGACTTTTCACACGGACAAAACTCTCCTCATACTTACAGGTCTTTAATGTTAACGTCTGATACTAAAATACTATAAAATACATTAGTAATTCACTCACCAAAGGAAACTAACTTCTCACCACTGTCAAAGACTAGCAACCATCATTCAATTTGAGATGAGCATCTCTCATTGTTACAAGGGCACATCAATCCGCATCATCGGAGTCGATTCTGGGTCAATCCCCACCCCACTTCCTCATCTCCCATCTCATTCCCCCCCCCCATCCCCCGCGTCTGCTCTGTCTGCTGCTCCAGGGGGGGAGGTGGAGGCAAGAAAGAATCAAATTAGCTTCCTTTCCAACATTTTCATGACAGACGGCCTTGTCAAGGTCAGGGAGGTGTTAGCCGATTTCAGCATGATTCCAATTAACTTCAGCGGTCTGAAACAGGAAGCACAGGCTATGAAGATAACGTTTGTTTTTTTATGGATACTGGATGCTTTTAGCTAAAGTGCTTCTTTGTACCATGAATGTGTATAATTGCAGTCTGAGCCACCATGTCAATACCTACAACCTGGAGATTGGAGAGGGATTTACTCAACTAACAGACCCCAAACTATTTCGCAACATTGCGAAAATTGGTGTGACACTAAATCATGGCGGTGGCACTGCGAGGGTGGGAGACCCAGTATGGAGTTCATAAAAAGATCAAAGATTAAAAGGAAAGTTCCAACAAGAAGTCCTTAACAAAGACAATGAGGCAAAACATGTGGTTTGGTTTACATTTTGCTTTTTAATTATCCAGAGTTTAGCACACAACTAAAGCACATGTGAAATAAATGTTTTGGGAAACATCTGAAAACCACATGGGTCTATAACAGGTTTTTTCACATGTGATAAAAGATGAGAAATTGATGTTTTCACACGTGGGGTTTTGCATTTCAGAAGTGAAATATCTGAAAAATACACACAAACCTATGTGAAGTAAATGTGAAAGGTGTTTCACAGGTTACCAAACAGAGTAGACGAAGTCCAGACAAAAAAAGACACCAACTGCAGCACACACACAACCACACAAATTACAATGCATTACAACATATTTGTATGCTGTGGTGTATATACTTCAAGAATACAAAAGGCCTCCCGTCAAACAAACACACAGAGGCCAAACCCCGTGGTTTTTGTTCACCTATTTTATTCCCACTCTGTGTACAACACACGCTGCTGAGCTGCAGACTGCTGCCATGACTCTGCTTGTCTGTCTGCCTCCCTGGAGGGCTGGTTAGCATTACCACCCGCCCAGCCTCCCAGTCTGTCAGACTACATTTAGCATGAGTGCTAATCTAGCCAGCCACCACGTCTGTCTGTCTGTCTGTCTGTTGGAATGTGTTCTTAGACGGAGGCTGAAGACCTTGCTTTTCTGTCAGGTACATGCACACACACGTTTGTTCTCTTTAAATGCCTGCAGAACTATATAAAGATATGAGATCTATATCTAAAAATATCTACGACATTACTAGGCTTTTCTATTCATCATTGTAAAACAAAAAAGAAGTATTATGTCTGTATATTTCACTTTTTAAAAACAAAGAAAGATTGTCAACGAGACAAAGAGTCGACCGCAATGTTAGCAATAATTCCAAGAGGCACAGCGACGCTTTAAGCAGAACGCTAACATGAGCATGCTAAAATAATTACAATGACGATTTTAACACGCTTATGTTTAGGAGGTATAAAGTTTACCGCGTTAGCCTTTAGTTTAGATTGTTAGCATGCTAATATTTGCTTATTAGCACTAAACACAAAGTGTGGCACATAATTTTGCAGCTATTTGGTCACAAACCAAAGTAGCAGACGAATGAAAGTAGATTCATTTTAAGTTCATTGCTTATTTAGTGATAAAATCAGCCGCTTTAAAGCCTCGTCCTGCTGTCATCTCTCTCCATTCCCACCCAACAACACAAAACAAACTCAGAGACACAAACTCCAGCAGTGATTAAGCTACTTAGCTCTGAAGGTGATTATGGGCCAGCTGGTTGCGCACACACACACACACACACACACACACACACACGCACGCACGCACGCACACTTACATACACACCCCTTAATATCTGCATAGCAGACACTGACAGCAGCTCTAGTGAAGCATGCACACAAACACACAGTACACAGTCTGGCACAGATTCAGGTCTTCACATCTTTTGTCCATAATATCTCGTCTTCCTCACCGAGCTGAATATGAATAAATCCATTTCAGATGGACACAGTGACAGAAAGGCTGACCCGCTCAGGGTGTGCAGTGCTTCCGGACACATTTTAGAGAAAGAAAGATGTGTGTCTGTGTGTTTGAATGTATGCTTAAAAGAGGCACAAAACTTATCAAGTGATTAATGATTATACAGTCCTATCACTTGTTTACTGGCAAGCCATGTTATATTTCTGGCACACAAGATTAAAAAGGAGAAGAGAATATCATTTTAAATTCTTTAGAGAGAACATACAACATTAAAATAGAGAAGTAAATAAACTCTATGCAGTCTAGACAACACCTCCGTCGCGTCCTCCCTCTGCGGGAATATGGCAAACACGTGCAGCTGCGCCCAAATTATTCATACACACGATGCTCAAACGCTCAAACGCTCAAACGCACACGCACACGCACACACACACACACACACACACACACACACACACACACACACACACACACACACACACACACACACACACACACACACACACACACACAGTGATTGCATGTTTGGCTAAGGGCTCATATTTGCACGCTACAGTAGCCCCTTTGACCACAGAAGAGACACTTGCTCCTTTTTCCCCTCCGCCCAACTCTGCCCTTTAATGTCTTTGATTTTTCTTTGTATTTGTTGTGTTGAATTGCAGGAAGCATTGCTCTTTTCAGAGGAGGGAGAGCGGTTCATAAAACAAAGACGACATCAGAAATAGACTTTGCAAACCTCTTGCTTTCGCCCCTTCCTCCCTACCTCTCCTCTCTAAAAATATAGCCTGTTCTTCATCCCCATTTACCCTCCAATTCTCTGCCCTTGCAGTGTGTCTTTATAGGCATATAAGTGTGTGCGTGCGTGTGCGTGTGTGCAAACTCAGCACAGAGCACAAAGACCTGCAGTGACGTCAGACTCATTCACACTGTGTCCTCTGTCCACGCTCAGCCGAGAGGTGCTCTGTTTAAAGGGCCTCTGATACGCCTCATCCCCCTGCCCACCCATCCTAAATGACCACAACAATGTCAACACACACTAATTGGTTATATAGTTTATCAAAATATTCAGATCACAGCAGGCTCAAAGAGATATATAAATGTATTTCACTCTCACCAAAATGCTAAAGAATCAATAACTTCTCTTATCACACAATATCCAAAGAAAGGTTTTCTTGTGTCCGAGCAGCATGAATGATGATAGTTAGGACTGTTTAGAAGGCCAGCAACTGACATATGATGAGACCCGGATAACAGAAAGATGCAAATGTTCATACTGAAGCGCCTTTCATTCCTTACTGAATTCAAATGGATGAATTCAAATAAATACAGATGGTGGGTGTGTGTGTGTGTGTGTGTGTGTGTGTGTGTGTGTGTGTGTGTGTGTCTGAGTGTTTGCACGTGCAAGAGAGGGTGAATAGGAGGTGGAAGGAGCTGAGGAGGGGGAGAGAAAGCTGGTGACCTTCCAGCATTTTAGTAACAGCTTCAAAACTGCTTTATTTTGCTCACAGTGCAGACGAGCTTGAGCGAGGGGAAATAAAAGGATGAGGCAAGTTTGAGATGACGTATCGTCATCAGAGGACACAGTTAGCACACCTGGGATCAATGTGTGTTTTCCATTTTGGAATCAGGAACAACAGGCCCCTTTTGGTCTCAAAAGAGCAGAAAAAATGTATTTTATAAAGTAGAAATTGATGCGCTCATTCAGCCTACAGAGCAGAAGACGGATTCCTTTTAAATGGCCCGAAGCTTAACTTCAAGTCCATTTCTTTCCAGTTTCACACTCTCACTGAGGGTCCGGTCTTAACTGAATTGTGTCAACAGGCTCATCAGCAGTTCATAAAGCAGGAAGTGAGCAGGAAGTGTGTATAGTCCAGTGACAGTCTCACCGGAAGTCATTCTGCAACAGCAGCACACCATTTGGGAGTGCAGACCAGTTGCACAACTCACTTTATTGCCAAAGCCTGGGCCAAGTCCTTAATGTTTCTGTTAAATTAGTTTAAGTGCACAAGCTATGGGGTAATAAATTCCACTCTATCAATATCTGTACATAAGCACCACTTCCCCGATAGTCAGGCCCTTTCAGAAAGACAATCAGATAGCTCTATTATACATCTGTCATCAGATGTGTCACTAAGAGGAATTGTGTTTTTGTTTGGAAAACCAGGATTAAATGCCGTAGCTCGGCAACCTCTCTGACTTCTTTGTCCTGCAGACCTAATGCACCTCCTCGGGCCACAATCTGCTTGTAAAGCCCCTGAGCCTCAAGAGCCTGATTATGCAACAGTTACTATAGGTGATAAACAAAACACTCTGCATTATTGTTCTTTTTAAGCCCATTACTGTCAGGAAATGTTCTGATTCTTGCCTTCCACACACCACTACGTCCTTTGGTTTGAACATGATGCTCCGATCAGCTTTCAGGTCTCTCGTCAGAGTTTTGTTTCATCTCCGCTGCAGTGACACAACAAGCATCCAGAACACACAATGCTGATCCAGTCTAGACCGGACAGCTTCTTTAGCACTCTTGCCACAAAGGACACTCCCACTGAGCTGATAGGTCTAGTAGGTTTGAGGGGGAACGACAACAAAAAAAAAACATGTGACCAGCAGGGCAGCGTGAGGAGGAAGTGATGTGCACAGCTGTGGAAGGACAACTTGGGTGTGTGCTCTGTCATGTTTCCTGCTCCTCTTCCCTCGGCAGCAGGCAAATTACTGAATTATCCGAACCAACTTCAGCGGCGACTCCCAACAACAAAGCAAAACCTCTTTCACTTTTCCAGGCCGGGGGACTGTAAATCTGCAGCAAGCCGGTTAATGGGGGATAATTGTTGAGACCAAGTGTAAGAATGCATTCATGAGGAGATTACATTGCAGCACTACCCTGTGACTCGCACATACTGTAGGCTGATGCCGAGTCTCTCTCACACAAGAACACATGTATACACCATTTCCCAACAAGAGTCCAGCCATTTTAAAGACGACCCCCTGGGGAGATGTTTAACCGAGACAGAGCCTGTGTGGCAAAACTGTTAACACACACAGGAAACAGGCGAGACTGGGAGCCTACACAGGACATTTGTCCTACAACAAAAAAAAAACTCCCATTTAAAGGCTTTGTGTATCAGCTGTGAGGGGCCCCTTCCGCAGTTGTATCCCGCTACTCCCGTTTTGTTTTGAAGCCAGTGTTTTGGTCATGGAGTGGCAAACGTCTGCAGCACTTTTATGGATTTATAAAAAAAAAACATCTGTGTCTCTACAAAGCACCATTTTGGTTTTGTTGATCAGAATGTTCACAGAGGGGACCAGAGGACCGGAGAGATAAAAGCTTATCTTTTTCCTCAGCTCCCAAGGCCTTTAAGGTACAACCTCTGCGTCAGAACGGTCCACAACATCACAGTTTTCCACCTGTGTGGTCTGAAAGAACACTGGATATTTTGTGCTCAATTTGCAAAAGCATTTTGTTTTTCATTCGGCGTCATTGCTGTCATCACTTGAACCACAAATGCATGAAATACACAGGACTGAGGAATCTTTTATCTGTGATTCCTCAGGTCATTTTCCGGCAACAGATCTCAAATTAGACAAAGAGGAAAGCCTTGAGGGAGACGCTGTTAAGGTGAGAGCATCAAGCAGCAGTCACAAGGTCAGAGTCCACAAGAGCGCTAAACAGAAAGGTCTTTGTGTCTATTTATGCACAGATATGGAGGTTGACTTCGCACTTTAGGGGAAGACGAGAGTCGCTCGCAGGTCTGAAATGAGTCAGTGGCAGAGCTGCAGAGAAACGGGAAAGACATTGATATGCAAATGGCAATTTACACACTGCTCGTAACTCTCGCGTCAAGTTCAACCTAACATACACGCAAACACACAAAAGTTGAATTATTGACATTCATAATAGCACATGCACACTCAGAGCCAGCCCGAATATAAAGCTTTCAATCTGGAGGAAATGCAGCACTCAACTTAACACCAACGAGGGGAGGAAGGGAGGGGAGGAGGGGAAAGGGGGAGGACGGGAGGGGGGAGGGGGGAGCACCCTCGAGATGAAGTGAAACCGTTCATATGTCTGTGTGTGACTATGATTGTGTGCTTGTGTGCATGTGTGTGTGTGTGTGTGTGCGTGCGTGTTCAAATGGGTGAGACTCAGGAAATGTAAGTCTTCTTCTTATAGCCTGTTTGCATCAGACTTCTTTTTAAGTGAATGCAGCTGTATGAAGATGAAACAGCCAAGCCAGAAGCAATTTAACGACGGCCACTTAGTAGAGAGTTACATTACAAGCATATCGTCGTGTTTGACTTGACTGCAATGCAGAACCATTGACTTAAGTTAGTGTGTGTGTGTGTGTGTGTGTGTGTGTGTGTGTGTGTGTGTGTGTATGTGTGTGTGTGTGTGTGTGTGTGTCATATCCACATCTATTCCTGAGGCAGTCGGGTCTGAATGCAGGATTGTAGGTCATGTCACTGGTTATATGGCCATTGTTTAGGGAAGGCAGTGCAGACATTCAGGAAATGGATACTGGCCACTCAGTCTACGTGTGTGTGTTGGTTGGCCCACATGACAACCTCACTGCCCTCCAAATGCATACTCACACATGCACACACAAACACAAGAGTCCCGAGCTTTATGTAGCCTGCCCGAGGGGTGCACAACATGGGAGCAATTATACACCCTCCTCTCTTATCGGCAGCCGACTTTCTCTGAGAAAAAAAAAAAAAAAAAAAAGAAGCAAGCCGATCATTGGGGAAACAGTGGCTTATACGGCAGGAAGTCATCCTTCTCCGTGTTTATTTGTGGGCTTCCCATTTCCTGTCAAACGCTCAGACGCTTTTGGTGGCATTCGCAGGACATGTAGAATACACACACAGATCACACATGATGAAAAGGAGTGGCGCTGGCTCGCCCACCAGCGTAGTCGTGTAATTGCACAAACTCTGTTTAATTACAAAGGGACGTCTGTGCTAATAAAACTAATTTAAAAAGGCACTGCTGTGATTATGAGGCCCTCTGTGTGGATTTTACCCCCTTTTGCCGAGTTTGACAATACGTCCACACGCTGATGATCATGTCACTATTGCATCACAAAAAAAAGATGGGGACAGCTAAACACACAGGCTCCACACACACGGTGGCGTGTGTGTGAAGCCAAATCTGTCGCCTCCACTCATCCTGTTACTCTTATACAACGAGCCGCTTTTAGACTTCAATCAATAACTTCAGTTGAGCAGCAGCCACCAGCTGTCTCGTTGGCTTCTTTTTTTTCTTCACTTTTTTCTCTTCGCTTTTCTGCCAAAAACCACCCACCCCACTTCCTGTTACAGTTGTCGCTGTGAACAAGCACAAAGGAGATTCACTCGTCGGCTGATTGACAAGTGACTGTGAAACCTCCCCTGGGGAAATGGGGCCATCGGTTGTAAGGTTCATCTTAAAAGGGCTGCTCTACCGGGCCCGACCCCCAACCTCAACCCCCACTAAGGTCGATCAATGGTTCCCAAGCTGAGGTTTTCAAAGGGGTCATTTAGAGAGGAATAGTTACATTTCACTACTACTTTGTTGCAGTTGCTTTACATTTGCACAGTAAGATAAGGTGTAAGGATGCCTATTTTTTCATAATCCTCTCATAAAAAGGATTGTCAGTATGACCAATTGAGATTCATGAGCCGATGTAACCGGCTCTGGGAGGGTCTGAGTTAAAGGACAGCGGGTCTGGTCAGACCACCGCCTCAGCCCCACACTGCAAAAAAAAACAAAAAAAAACGCATGATTTCAGGCGCAGGTCCAATCACACTCCAGTCACAGAGGCACCCAGTTCCAGCACGTGCATGCTTAAGTGATCCCTCTCAATATGCATTTAGTCTTGGCACACGCAATTAATGGGCTGCTAATATCTTCTTACACAAATCCAAAAGCTGCTCTGCTGCCTGAGCTTTTGGGTGCATCTCCAACAAAGGCAGTGAATGCCACAGCTCTGAAGGAGACCATCTCTTTGTGCTCGATTCATTTGCAGAGGCAGGATTTTTTTTATGTATCTTTTTAAACAGCACAAGCCTCTGCTTTTCAAAGCCTGGGTTGTGGAGCTAACTTTGTCATACACGTGCAAGCTGCTCACTAGACACGGTTATGGTAAGACGAGACTGCAGGTATATAGTTGCCTGTGAGAATAAGAATACAGAAATTGGTTTGAGGAGAAACGCCCATTCTCCTCCCTGCACCTGGCTGCAGCTGTCCTTGTCACTTCGCCCGATGTTAAATCATGAACCCAAGCCTCTGCTTCACAGATAACACGAGACTAATGCCCCGGAGAACTTCTGCCCTCCGAAATGCAAACAGTCATGCGGAGGTAGCGTGGTGCTGCCACATGCTTTGCCTCTTCAATAATGTGCAGAGCACCACCCATGTATTACAAAACAAGGTGTGCATACTCCTCTGTGTCGCTGCATCCTGCAATGTGCAGTGAAAGGGGTGATGAGGAGTATAAGGAGTGTAATAACACTACGGGGGTGCAGGATGCAGTTGACTGATCGCCAGGAGGCACAGACACAATACGGTCTGCTAAGGTCGGCAGATTTCCAGCATGCACGCGTCGGAGGCTCACCTCAATGCAACCTTCACACAGCAGTCAGCCTGGCTCGCCATCGTCGCTTTCGATGTCCACCGACCGGCTGCGGGGAGTGTTTCGGCTGCGTGGGGGGGTTTCGGCTGCGTGTAAAACCGTCGCTAGGCGTCTCAGGTCAGCGGGACATCTGTCAAGACCTGCCGGCGATGAGCTTCCTCATCGGTCCTGCTCCTCCCGTCTTCTTCTCCTCCGCTGTGGCGGTCATTTCTGGATCACTGGTGTTTTGTCACATCGCAGAGTTTAACCCGTTTTTGTGTGTGTTGCTTCTGTCTTTCCGTGATCTGTCTCGGTCGCTACATCCTGTTCAAAGTGCGTAAGAGCGAAGCAGTTGAGCGCGCGCCTCAGAAACCGGCTCTACGTGAGAGAAGCGATCACGCTGAAGCGGCGCTGAGACCGTGAAGCGGAGGGGATGCTGCTGCCTTCAGGGGCTGTCGGACAAATTCAAAAACCCCTTTTGGAGCTTTCGCGCAGAAGAGTATGGCCTCTCCAAAATCAATAGCCTATCTAACGATGCACTGCGGGGGGCGGGGAGGGGGGCGGGGGGGCGAAGGGGGGCTATGGAGGAAGGCAGTGCAGACGTTCAGGAAATGGGGAGTACATAATTATTAACCACTTGGCACACTCAACCCATTACCATGGATACCGAAAGAAGCTGGCTCAGCTGCTCCCAGTAGACCACAAAACACTGAAAACCTGTGCGATATAAATACACTATGCAATAATAGTTATAATAGTTATTCTTTCTGTATATATAATATTTCAGTTATTGTGGATTCTTTATTTGCTTATTTATAATACTTGTTTTGATCTTATTTCTTTTTACTATGTCTCTTGTTTGCACTATACCTGCTGCGGGACTGATAAAGGATTATATTATCTTATATTATCTTAATATATTATGCAAATACAAAACATAAATAATAAATAAGAAGAATGTGCCAGACACACAAAAGTATAGGTGTAAGAAGTATTCTGATTTCTTTTTGCTTAAAGGGGTACTTAAGTGATGTCGCTTCCAAAAGGTTGGGGGACTCACAAGACACATATTAAAACAACAATAGTCAAATTTGATGCAGCAGAGGCCAAAATACACTGACTTTCAGTGCCTATTGCTCAAGTTCCAAAAACACTGAATCTTACATTTCCAACAATGCAACTGGAAAAGCATCTCCACCTTTTCAAATCCCAAAGGGTCTAAAACTCAAGTTTCAAGCCCAATCTGAGATAACCCTGATAATCAAGAGAGAAGAAAGAGCTGTTTTAAGTTAAACTGCAATTTCTGTGATAACACAATAATACGAGGAGGCCCTGAACGCAACATAATCGCATGCAATTGACATGCAGTTGGACAAACTGCTGAATTAGCCCCACCACAATCGAACGTCAGAGACCAATCAGCGGGCTCGATTGGCCCATGTGGCCCCGCCTCGCGACACACCTACAGCACAACAGACTGCCGGCGGCGACATCTGAGGTCTGTTAAACTGCCATAAACAGGGGGAGACTGTTACCATGACGGAGAGGAGGGGCCAGCGGTTTAAACGTCTTGAGGTCAAAGGTTGAAACTCCTGCGAACGTTATTATGTTCTTGCAGAAGATGGGGTTCATTTGATGTGCTTTGAAGGGAAGTTACACTCTGCTCACTTCCCTCTCCTGATGAGTCAGCATTCTTGAGAAGGGAAAAATTGAAAGTTGAAGTTGAGTCAAATGCATGATGCTCTTTAACCGTCTCTTTCTCTCTGTCTCCTCAATATTAAGTGATCGATGCGAGATACTTTACCATATGTTCTGTGCCACTGCAGCAGTCAGTGATGAAGGCAGTGTATCTGACAAGATTAAAATCTACACTTGCGCAGAAAACTCCAACAATTCCAAATCCTCAGCCTCTTCATTATCCATGACTCATGTTGAATACTGACAGTTTGCCAATGACAGTCATGTCTTCACTGCAGCAAGTTATTTTCCAGCACAGTTCAGTTGACTATTTCACAATTCCAGAAACATACAATTTAATCTAAATGGCCTTTTATACTAGTATGACCATATAGACGCCATCTCAGCAAAAAGCCCCTGCCCAGCCACAACAACAATTATTTTTATGTAATGAAACACAGTCCGCAAATGATTGCATGAGCTATAAACCCATTCTGGGTGCACAGAGGAGCTTATGACTCTAAGCATGTGTGTGTGTGTGTGTGTGTCCTGAGGACCAGGTGCCAATGTCAGTGCTGCACAGGCTACGATCTGCAGTGTTGGAATCCACACAAGATTAACATCCAGTTATGTGGATCAAGCTACAATCCTCCTATCTGCTGGGAACTGGCCACAAGCCAGCGCAAACAGCAAAACACACAAACAAGGGTGGTGCGCACACAAACACACACTCTCTTCACACAGCTTATTTTGTGTGGTGAACTTTTAAGACCATATGATATTACATAATTAGGCTGCACTGTGTCCCTAAGCACATGTTAAGTCCCATTTATTCCTCTTCAGGCCTGTTAACAGTTCTCAAATAGACCCTGGCTGATTGGTGTATGCCACCTCCTCCTTAGCACTTCAAAATGTATAAAGCACATTTCATAATCGTACTGTGTGGGTTATAAAACCCTGAAGATATTTTAAAATTGCAATTGCCAAACTGCTGCATAATCCCTATATTTAGGGCTTCATATAGTCAAAATAACAGCACCCTAATTACGTAAGAGGCCTTCAAAATACAATCATTTCAGCCGCCCTCGGGTTCTGGCAGTCACAGTGAAGTCAGCAATTCAGTCTTCCTCTTTGGATTTGACACTTTTCTTCTCCCAGCAACAGCAATAATACACACAAGCACACACACACACACAGACACACACACACACACACACACACACACACACAAATACTCGTCATGAATACTTGTGGGCCATCTTCTCATCTCTGCAGCATGTGATTATATTGTGACCTGAAAACAAGAGGAGTCTGAACATAACTTTAATGTGCAATCTTTTTAAAGCTATCTTTCAAATGTTTAATATATTATCTTCAAATATTACATATTTTAATGACCACACTGATGGAAAATAATCTAAAGGACACTGATATTGCACAAAAACAGAAATCATTCACTGCCCAATTTCCAAAACAATATGCCACCATAATACACTATGACGTGTAAAACCCACATGACAACCTTGTGTTTGAAATTAAGCAAAGACTGCAATTGCATTTAATGTCAATGAAGTCCTAAGTCCTCTTTCTCTGCTCCAGCGTGTGCGTCACGTGGCTTCGTTCAGTGAAAAAGACGAGGAAACGAGACAGAGAGAGGGAGAGAGGGAGATGGAAGATGAAACTGCACCCTAATGTATTCTCCATCCTTATTCTTTGATGTGTCTATAATCCCTCACATGCATTTTCTATATTTGGCTTTGAAGCTCCATAAACTAATCCCCTATTCTTTACCGTAACAAAACTGTTAGAATTGGCCATGATTCCCCGAACACACACGTAAAGAATCGCCGACGAGCAGAGGAAGAGGTGTGCCACCGAAAAGAAAAGTTGAATTATGCCCAGTTGTTTCACGTTTATCTTTTGGCTTCCCTCCATCATGACTGAGTCTAATAAATGTGTGCACAGATGTTTGATGGAGTCTGTGTTTTATGTCTGCCTGTGTGAGACAGAGGAGCTGCGTATGTGGTTTAGATTTATGTGTGTCAGCTGCAGTGGCATGAAGCAGAGCCGGTCCTTTGCCAGGTCTTGGCAGTGATGGACCCCCGTAGTGCTTTGTCCCACCGTCACCCTGCAGAGCTCAGCTGTCACTGCTTACAGTAGAAGTAAGTATGTCTTTACTGCGAGCTGGCATGTTAACCCCTAATCCTTAGGTTCAGTATATTCTCAGTATTTATAGTAACATTTTCTTGCCAAGTTTCCCCAAATTCTTTTACTATTGTTTTAATATAAAGTACTTTTTGATGACATTAGGCTCTAACAATAATAATAAACATTCATTAAAATATATATATATATATATCAAAGGAACAACTAACATTTAAACATTATCCCAATCTGATCATATTTAGTTTAATATCGTTCTCTGATATTGTAATGATGTATCATCCAGGTTTACTAACCATTCATAGCACAATTAACATGCTAAGAAAAAGCAGAATACTGTACAAGAGCCCAGAAGATCTTACATGTATTCACAGCGCTGCAGTCGCAGAGAGACATAACGATGGTGAGCGATCAGTAATCAGTGAACATGCTCCCCTGTCGAGCAGACCTACATTCAGGCTTCCTTCCCCAGGGCACGTACTGACCCATTGCTCCGTTTCTCGCCCAGGCTCTGATGCTTCCTGCTGGGCTGTGACCGGGCAGCGGCTGGGTGGAGGCTGGAGGGTGGAGGGGGGCTCGTAGTGGCTGCAGCAGCCTCAGGGTGTTTCAGAGAGGTAGTGACACCCAGTGACTGACTTACTGCTAAATCACAGGTCAGTGTGTGTGTGTGTGTGTGTGTGTGTGTTATGAGAGTAGGAGGTCAACAAGGAGTGGTTATTCTTTGGTCCCCGGCCTCAAACCCTGCATGCTGTTACGCACACATTTTAAAAAGACTAATAGAGTCCATCTGTGGCAGCTAACCCTAACCCTAATCCCCATCCACCCTCCTACCCCCCCCCCTCCTACTCCACCCCCTCAGCTCCAGGATCAAGCTGCCCCAATACTTCAATCATGATAAATAACTATTTACATGATACTCAAATGTTTGGTATCCATTCAGTACCCACACAGAGTAGATCTAGGTGGAACATATATATAAACAAAATATGTTATAATATATTAATTATTAATATATTATAAACATAATACCTATGTGAATGTGTTACTAACAGTGCAATTTAGTAAAGTCCACTTCCTGAAACCAGAATTTAAACAGAATCTAGCTGTGATTTTTATGGTTCATTTGATAACACGCTAGTTTCATTATAGTAGCAATCTGTCATTAAATTGGTAAATTATTTAACTATTTGCTCAACTTCCCAGTCATCTTATCCCATCACCTCCCCGCTTATCTCTCTGGGGGCATCCTGCACCTCGTTTCTATGGAAACAGCCTATAAAGAAGGCAGGCAGAAAGGGATGGGAAGAGATGCTGAAATGGCAGAAAAGCCTCTTTGTGCTCTCAGAGGCTCTCAGATCAAACAGGCCTAAAGAGAGGGTGAAGAGTTAATCACACACACACACATGCACCTTCTATCTAAAGCCAAATGGAGAGATTATATGCATTAATACGTTTCTGAATTCCTGTTAAAGCCATTTAAAACTGTTGTTTCAAGTGTTTCGGTGGTAAACTAGTGACCAGTGTCAGTCGGGTTCTGTTCATGATTTGCTGCCCTTTCACATTACAGTTAATGTATCCACTTAGAGAGCTGTGACTAACAGTTTTGATCACATTATGCATTCATAGAGGAAACCCATGCAAACACAAACAAATAAAAACATGGACATGCAAAAGGAAAGCATTAAACCCCAGCATCACACAAAGACACACACACGACCACACATGAAATCCCACTCCATTCTGTATCAGAAAATTGGATTGCTGATCCCGAATAACTTGATTATAAACAACGTCCCTCTCACTCTGGGACGGTATCACTTAATAAAGCTAAGTGCATTGACATGCCGGCGCCCACACTCCTACACACACACACACACACACACACACACACACACACACACACACACACACACACACACACACACACACACACACACACACACACACACACAGCAGATCTATATATCAACCTATTACACGTACCAGATCAACAGTAGAAAAAAAAACATTAGGCTAAACGAAGAGTGAACAAACATCACAGACTTGTCAAAGGGAAAATTATGGAGTTTAGGTCAAAAATCGTATTATTGAAGATTATTAAATTATTCAGTCAGCAGGGGGCATTGTGCACATAAGTATTGGCTGATTAGATATGAAAGCTGCCAAAAGGTCAAATGTGTCAGCATTAGGCATGTGGAAGGGCATCTTTAAGTCAGTACATTCACTTGTTGTCACAGCGCAGCAGTTTGTGTGTGTTTTCATCAGTGAAAAGACATGGAGAAAAACACTGTGACAGTGTGATGTGTTACAACTTCACTTTAGTTGTGTGTGAATCAGCATCTCACTGTGACAAAGCAACACAAACATGACTTTACACGTTGCTTTGTCTGACAAAATAATTTAATGTGTTTAGAATAAATGCAGCAGATGCGTGATATAATTTTGAACAGGATGCCACACACACATGCAAACAATAGGTGAATACACACCATCAGGAAAAAAGGAAGAACATATAACATCCTCTTACACTAGCTTATGGGTTTATAGGCCACTACATTTCAGAAGAGAATATTGTACTCAACTTGTAGTTAATATTCACTTAGCAGATTAAGATTTTACATATGCTACAAAACATATAATCATCCTATAAAATATAATTCATTGCTATAGATTTAACTAATCAACCTAATATAAAGGCGTTACATTAGCTCCACCTCGACTGGCTACCATATTAAAGTGCTTATGCATGCATCAGCACTTATAGTAATCCAATAATTTATTATATACACGTTGTACATACAGAATATATACAGTTGGAAAAACCTAATTTGTAGGCTACTTTTACTTTCGGCACTAGTTTTCACTGATAATACTGTATTTTCTCTTTAGTATATTTTTTTCTCCAGGATGTTGTTGGCTGATTGATTTATGGTTTGGTACTGCAACTTAACATACAGACGTAAAAAATAATGTTACTTCCATTACTGAACCACTGACACTTGACACCCTCAACACCACACATGTTCAATTGGAGATACAAGGTCTGAATCCTGTCAGTTTCCTTTACAGTTTGGAACATTTAGTTACACTGAAGTTCTGTAGCGCCATCTGGTGTTAGACTGTAGTACATACAAGTTACTCAGACCTTCACAGGCTCGATCACTGGCTCAGTCTTTAGTGTGACAGAAAGGAAAGGTCCACATTTATTCCATCAATGTACATTGATAGAGTTATTGGTTGCTGTAACTGTTGACACGGGCAGACATGACTGAGCCTTTTGGTCCCACAATGTTGGAAAATGCACGAATCCACAATTATTTCCACATGGCTCAGTGGAAGAGTCGATCCTACAGTCAAGAGGATCGAAGGATCGATCCCCGGCTCTGCTAGGCCATGTCGATGTGTCCTTGAGCGAGGCACTTGACCCCAGATTGCAAAAGGCTGTGACCACGGTTTATGAATTAGCATGCAAGTTTCATAGTCCTGATGGATAGGGGCACTTTGCATGGTAGCTCCTGTCATCAGGGTGTGAATGGGTAAATGACACGGAGTGTAAAAGCGCTTTTAATGTAAACAAAAAACAGTGTTTTGCTGTTATATATAATGGTTATGGATTAATATTACTTATTGTGTTTGTTGCATATTACTGCTGTGGATGGTTATGGTTGTGGTAAATTTAAGTCCTTTTTATAAATGTGATAAAAATCTACAGCAGTGCATCATATTATGTAAGATGATCATATGTGATATGAGTCCAATACAACAATATAAAAATACTCCATTACAAGTAAAAGTCCTGCATGGAAACATTTTACTTAGGCAAAAATACACAAGTATTAGCAGAAAAGCGTAGTTCAAGTATTAAAGTAAAAGTACTGATCATTCCTGTTTCCCTCTGCTGTGGGGGAGATCTTTCTATGCCTAGATATTTGAATCCATTTAGGGATCATTTCAAAGGTTTGTCCAGGTCCTTAAAGCCATTGATTCTGCGGATCTCCTAACCATTAATCATTCATCAGGCTACCTGAGGACCACAGCTGAGAGGAAATACTCTGCCAGCTGATACCGAGGGGAGAAACAACCATCCACACTTTAAACACACTGGAGAAGCTCCTTGCTGCTGCTGTGGTTCCCAGTAAGTTGGCTTATGGAGACGTACTACTTCTGTTGTGACATTAACTACAAAGAAAGATTCTTGAGCGTCTAAGGTCATCTTTAATCCAGGAAACTAAAGGCCATTTCCTGTTCACTCTTTAAGAGATCTACAGAAGAAGGGAAATCCAAGAAAAGTAGGTTCCCTCTTTTTCAGACCATCTTCGAGACATCCGATCAGCCCTCCCTGCCGCCATGCTCCCGGCTCAGGAGGCAGCCAAGATCTACCACACCAACTACGTGCGTAACGCCCGGGCCGTGGGCGTGCTGTGGACGGTTTTCACCATCACCTTCGCCGTCATCACCGTGGTGGTGTTCATCCAGCCCTACTGGATCGGGGACAGCGTCAACACGCCGCAGGCCGGGTACTTCGGCCTCTTCCACTACTGCATCGGGAACGCGCTCACCTCGGAGCTCACCTGCAAAGGGAGCGCGATGGACTTCGGCTCCATCCCGTCCGGCGCCTTCAAGACGGCCATGTTCTTCGTGGGGATCTCCATGCTGCTGGTGGTGGGCAGCATCGTCTGCTTCAGCCTCTTCTTCTTCTGCAACGCGGGCAGCGTCTACAAGATCTGCGCCTGGATGCAGTTGGCCTCCAGTGAGCACCGGGGTTTCCCCAAAGTTTGTAGCATATAGAAGTTTACATAGATATAGCCTCTTAAATTATATTATGAAAAGGCTATTCGCATTTTAATCCATTTTATAACTATTTCATATACAAAACAGAATGCAGTACAAAAATGATACAAAAATACATGAGCTTTGTATTGTTGCAATGCATTGTTTCAAATTATGGGTTGCATCTGTGTCTTGGTATCTCTTTGAGTTTATTTTCATGTTTGCACACACAGAATACTTATAATATTATAATATACATAATATCATAATATTACCACATGTGAGGGCCGTCTCATATCACATTAGTTTACTGAACACTTAACCTTTGCCGTTGGGCCTAATTTTACCCTCAAGTGTCACAGACACAAACATATTTAAGTTTCTGAATTCAACATGAATTATGTATTTAGCTCTTTATCATTGAAACACATCTCAAATTGATCCACCAACACATAAAGAAAGACAGGAAACCCCACTTAACTAATGAATAAGCAAGCAATGAATGTGCAGGGCAGACTGTCATCAGAAACAACCAAAATCAACCCAAAATAAAAGTTCCTCTTAGTAGCTTTAAGTAGTTATTCCTCAACAGTGTAATTTTAAAACACATTGGTTTAAAATTCCGAATCCGAAAAGTAAAACGCAATTTGAGCTGCCAGTTAATGTTGTGTGGTAGAAAGTACAATATTTCGCTTTGAAATGAGGTGTGGGGGGGGGGGGGGGGTTGTATAAAGCAGCAGGAAATGGGAGTACTTGAGTCAATGTACTTAGTTACTTTCCACCTCAAAGAAACAACAGTAAACAAAACCAAATTGCAGAACACCTGCCACATTGTCGGCCCTTTGGTTGTACAGAAAGAAACGATGAGTAGGTTCAGGCTGCATGGAGAAATAAAAGAGAACTCAAGGTCACGCAGAAGCATAACAGAGACTTTGTCTTATAAAATGTAAATTAAATATCCGTGAAAAACCACGTCCGAAAAGAAGACTTACGCTGGAAATTGCAAGGCAAACAATATTGCAAGACAATTCCAGTAGTTCCTTTTAACAGACGCTCACACACACAGAAGGGAAACATAATCCTGTGTTTGAAACATGAAGCAGCTTGTGAACAGATGTAGCTGCAAGTGAAAGGACAAGCCTGTAATGAAACAAATAATGAGATTAACCTGGAGGTGTGCAGTTACACTTTCTCCTCTCCCTCTCACACCTGCCGCACAGTGTGCATGTGTGCGCTCCAATAAATACCAGACTTGTTATGTCTGTATATTACGCACACGTACATAATATTCCTACCTTCTGTAATCTATTCAACCCTTTAATTAACCCTTTGGGGTTAGATCGCAGAACTTTTGTAAATTAATTTGTTTTTAAAGATACAATGGCTCAGGAAAATCTAAACTTTCCATATTTGTTTGTAGTATTTTGTAAAGGGAACTTCATCTCTTTTCATAGTGTGTTGAAGGGTAGACAGTCAATTTAAATAATAAGTAAATCTTGAGGTACGCGCTGTGTAAAATATGTTATTGCCCAAAATTTGCTTAAGTGAAAGGATATTTCTCAATAGTAGCCAGTGGTCCAGGGAATTATTTAATTATATTCATGGAAGTATTATTTCATATTTCCATGCCTGGAACCGGCCTCGAGGGGAAATGTAAAATACCAAAACTATTTGATTAACAGGTTTGATCATGTACGTACATAGGCTAATACAATAATTGAGTCCTAATAGTTTCAGCTGGTGTCAACATTTAACTTGATGCGTTAGTAGCCGACGAGAAGTTGCAGTTTAATGATGATCTATATTGAAATTAGAGAAGAGACTTGAGAAAGTGAGCACGAGAGCTTTGAGAAAGTGAAAGTGTGTTTGGGTTCTAACGTTTCACCTCGTCACCGGATAGTTCCCATGGCTCCTCATGCCGAGGTGGGAAGGCACTATAGGGCGAGGGTTAATAATGGATGAACAAGTTCATCTTTCTGGAGTTGAGATGCTCTGGAGTTGCTAGGCAACTGCTCTCTGTGTGTGTGTGTGTGTGTGTGTGTGTGTGTGTGTGTGTGTGTGTGTGTGTGTGTGTGTACCTGAATGAGTGGAGTTTATATTTAATTCCTCTTGTGGTTTCTCTGTCTTGCCATTTGTTGATTCAGCATTGGAGGTGGAGAAGGTGGAGTAGGTGGTTGTGGTAACAGCAGCAAGAAGCATTTTTACCAGTTAGCATGCCAATATCTATAAATCACACATTCAGTTGTGGAGGAAGTATTGAGATCCTTTACTCGAGTCAAATTCATACCACACTGAAAATACTCCATTACAAATCCTGGCTTGAAAACATTACTGAAGTAAATATAAGAATAATCTGGCAAATGTATCTAAAGTGCTAAAAGTAAAAGTGCTTAATGCAAAAGACGCCCCTTGTGAGTTATATCACTTTCATTATGATTCATTATGCATTAATGTGTTTTTAGAAGCTTAAGCAGTAAGTTGGTAGAGGTGAATCTAGCTTTTAATTATTTTATATAGGACTGTAACTAATGACTATTTCCCTTATCTGCTGTTTATTTTATCAGTTGATTGATTGGTTGGTAAAACTTAAAAAACGAGTGACAAAAGCCCATCACAATTACCCAGAGCCTAAAGTGACACCTTCACAATGTTCGTTTTGTCCAACCAACAGTACCACCCTCAAAATTATTAGAAATAAAAAAAAATATTTGAAGGAAGGGCAGAGTGGACAGAGTTCCAACATCTAAATGCAAGTTTGAGCATTTGAATACATGCACAAACTTTCAACAGCCAAGTGTGAGGTCTGATGTCAAAGTACGCGATTTTAAACCAAAATCCCTCATCCTGTGCCTCCCTCTCCCTCTCTGAGGCACCTGCATGGTGATTGGCTGTATGATCTATCCTGACGGCTGGGACTCGGAAGAGGTGAAGCGCATGTGTGGCCAGCGGACCGACAAATACACCCTGGGCAACTGCACGGTGCGCTGGGCCTACATCCTGGCCATCATCAGCATCATGGACTCGCTCATCCTCTCCTTCCTGGCCTTCAGCCTGGGCAGCCGGCAGGACAAGCTGCTGCCAGAGGACTTCCAGGTGGAGGGGAAAGGTATCAGACTGAAGGGAGAGTAAAATAGTGGGGCGATGAGAGGAAGACTAAGGTTGGATGAGGATATTTAGCTGGTGAGAAGATGATGATGTAAGAGGAAGAAAAAAAAGGCTGGAGGACAGGGAGTTAGCGGGAGGAAAGTTAAAGCCCTCAGAGGGTTTGGTGTAAGGGGCTAAGTGCTGGAGGGACGATGAAGAGAGGTGAAGCAGAGGCTGGGCAAAACCTCAAGGATTCACATTTCCCAGATGATGAACTATAATACTTCTGATCCGCTGACCTTTCATCTTGGACCATCATCGGCTCAAAATGAGCATTTGTCCAACACGAACGACGTCGGCCTCCGCTGTACCTTGTATTTAGTGCCATTAAGTAAACGTTAGCCAGCATGCTAAACTAAGATGGTAAACATTATACCTGCTCAACATTAACATGCTAGATTTATCAACGTGAGCATGACTCTTGGTCCTGTTAGGCGTTTATGTTCAAATCCAGCTGAGCTACTGACACAAATCTGTCTGTGTTGGCACTGACATTTACAGGAATGTTTTTCTCTCCATAACAGATAACGCCTAGGCCCTATGTGGACAACGGAGGGAAGAGATGGACAAGGCTTTATGGAGGAGCACAACCAACTCGAGGGATTCAAATGTGTTCATGGGCTTCAGGACAGTTAATTACAATCTAAAAATAGCTTGCAAAAAGTTCATCCTGCCCTTGGAATTGTGACGGCTCATCGACATACTTTGAAAACATGGGAAGAGTCACTGCCCACCTCCAGCTCAGCCCTCACGGTGATGGATTAGCTGATTGCTACGGCATTTTGCACTAAAACAAGTGAATTTGCTTGGACTTGCTTGACCAGAGCAGATCCTTGTTACTACGGGGAGAATCGTCATAAATGCTTAGCAGGCTGTTCTACGTGTCCCCATTAAAATGTAAGTTCATCAGTTGACATAAAAACTAAGAACTGTGATGTGTTCAAGGACCATTTTGTAGTGATTTTGGTTTGACGTCCGAAGAAAATGTGCTCCAAACAGTTCTCAAAATAAACTTGGATCATGGATGGGTTAGTACTCAGTGAAAATAAAATCTGACTATCTGCCCTCTGGATGTCCTGATGATGCATTATGTTAATGATGACAGAATCTTTGGGGATTTATATCCCTGCATATTTATATGTGTCAGAGGATGGAAACACTGCAATGGCAAATATAATCTAGTTAAATTTTGAAAAATGTTTATTTTTATTACCTACAGAAGAAAAAAAAAAAAAACAATCAAATGAAGAGCGGAGACATGGACAGAAGGAGAAGAGACTTTGTAGAAAAAACAAGCAAAATGGTTTCGAGAAGAGTCAAAGCATTATCACAGCATTTGTTTTTAGTACAATCTATTTTCAAATCCAACACCTCCATGTGCAGTGGAAACACTCAACACAGCTTTAGTTTAACTGGATATCACCCCGATCATTCCTCGAGGCATTGCCAAAAAGTGTAAAAAAAATGCTCAAACCTTGTACCTTCAATATCTAGAGCCGAGAGGGAGACAAAAGAGGCCAACTCTTTGGTGCACTGGACACTGGACGTGGATCCACATAGAGTTTGATTTGACTGTTGATGTGGCAAAAATGAAAAAGTGATCCAGGTCTGAAACATCGGAATATTTTTCACATTATTTTGTGTTTAAGTGCTTTTTAAAAGAACACATAAGGTTATGCTGAAACTTGTAGTAGAACTCGAAAAATCTGAGATTACAGTTTGGTTTTCCTGAAAAATAGTGTGTGATTTCTGATGAGTCCCTTTCCTGACCTTCAAATTTATGCTTTCCAATCATGTAGTTCTGCCTGTATACAAATGTACAAAAGCTTTGAAGGATAAAGCTAACTTAACAGTGCTAAGAACGTTGCTAGTCTCTCATCAGGGCCGTTAGCATTACGCACTTATTATTGAGCACTTTGCACACATATGACAGCCAAAGGCAGAAAAAGCTGGCACGGCTAACAAGACGACTGACAAACAAAAGACAGATTTGGCTTATTGATGACCTAAATGATAACAGTACGTAGTTTTGATAGCAATCCTAAATGTTTCTGTTAACATCCCGCCTTTTTCTGCATTCGTAGACAAGTGCAACCTCCTTTTAAAATCTGACCATCAGTCCATTATCTATAGCTAAAAACACAGAGAATAATGTGCTGCAGAGAAAGAGCTGGAGTCAGAAAAGAAAAAAGAGGGCAAGGTCAATACATCCTATACAACCAGAAAAAAAAAAAAGAGCCATAAATATAGGAAGAAGACCACAAGTTCATTCTATCACCAGTGTAATCCAAAAGAGGGCCAAGACTCAGCAGCAGTCTCTCTTTTTACTCTATTCATGAAAGTGTGTGGGAAGCCTCCGAGAGCCATGACGGGAGGATGCAGGCACGATGCAGTCACAGGGTCTTGCAGACATGAACGTGTTTGTTTACTTGTGTGTTTCCAAGCCCAGGATCTTCAAACCTAATTTATCCCTTCACAAGATGAGGGTGGCGGTGTGCACGGCTGGCCTCTAGGATGTGAGCCATGGATGGGAGAGGCACTGGGCCGCGGTGGCCCTCCTTTCAGGCACCAAGTCCAGCATGGGCAGCAGGAAGGTGCTGAAGGTGTGCGCCTCGTCTTTGGACCACTCGTACTTTTCCACCAACACGTCAAGTAAACCCCACGGCTTCAGCTTGGTGATGTGACGCAGATCGCCTGAGAGAAAACAGTACATTTCTATAATTACAATGCTGAATGTTAACGCGTTACCTATTCAGGAGGTCAAATTACAGTTATATATAAATAAAGTGCAAGAGTGTTTTTGGTCGGCATAAATCCACTGCACCACCTCTATGAACTGGAAATAGCTGCACTAAATTTAATTTGCAATTCCTGCCCTCACACTGAGCAGATGGCTGTTCCCTTGAGCCATGAGGTGCTCACATTGAAAAAGTAACTTTTGCAGCAAATACCTGAGCAGATTTTAAGGATGAACTGGATTTAGCTACAGCAGACAGCTGGCGGCAGGTCGGGTGTGTTTACCTTTCTTGGTGAAAAACTCCTTGGAATATTTGCCTGCCAAGATCAGCTTCCGAGGAACTTTACCGAGCAGCTCGATGATCAGCGCTATGTGATCTACAGGGAGACACGCAAACACAGCTGATGAAGCGCCGAGGGAAACAACGCTTTCAATGAATGTCTGAAGAACTGATGTAAATTCTACAGAATCCAAAATCTACAAATTCCCATGTCAACCTGGCATTCACATTAATGTCAGCGTGTCTTGTCTATTGGAGTAACTCTCATTAAAAAACGATGTCTGACGTTTTGGGGGACATGATGTCTCAGGGGAAGCAGACACTGACCTTCATCTCTGGAGTAGTCTTCTCCAGAGTGGGGTTCAAACAGATAATCTCCAGTGGCGAGCTCGAAGGCCTAAAGATAGATTTAAAAAAAAAAAATAAATAAATAAATAAAAAACATACACACATGAACTCAATGACCGGCAGATGTATGGGTTTAATCAAATAAAAGTAAATTAGTCTGGATTCCTTGACTTCTGTTTATCTTAAAGCGAGCTAGTCTGTGTTAATGTGGTCACAAACCTTCACATTCAGGTTTTGGGTGCATTCTGAGGGTCAGCAACCGTTTCCTGTTTTCACTAATAATGTCTCCTCTTACAATACGTGTATACATGCACACAGCCGTGTGCGGGTGCATCAGTGTAGGCTGTCTTATTAAGAAAAGGTTTACACAAGTTTTGGACCAATATTGTGATGAACAGGCTCCCAGACTTCCTGTATTGTGCATCCTAAATGTCCTATGGGCTCATGCATGTGGAATATGATACACATTTCAGCCGACTGCAGTAACAGTGCTGGTGGGGATCGCGCCCTGCAAGAAGCAGCAATGAGTCAATAAAAAGGGAGAAGACTGGAAGCTGAAGTGAACAATGCAGGTCCAAAACATAAAAAAGGGCATTGCAAAGTTTTATGGTGTAGGAAATGCATTCAACTTGTTTGCAAGGCCTGGAGAATACACGCAATGTGTTTATGACAAATTAACTTAATAAAACTGTGCTTGGTAACGATAAAAACTCCACAGGCTTAAAGCGTTTAAATAACTTTACGGTCAGCGTTAATGATTTAATTTAGTGTAAAGTCCTTAGTAGTTGCCCAGTAGTTGCCCAGTAGTTGCCCAGTAGTTGCCCAGTAGTTGCACTGGGTGTTTGAGACTGTTTTACCATGCAGGCTGTGCTCCAGATGTCTGCTGGTGTGCTGTAGCCGGTTCCCGTCAGCACCTCAAGAGAACGATACTGCCGCGTCTGGATGTCATCTGTGAAATGTTTGTTCTGCAGGAAGAAGAGAGAAACCCTGAATGCTGCGGCACAAAGTAATAATTGAGCAGGTGTTTAAAACGGATTTAAAGGTCAGACTAAAAGCTCAGGTAATCTTCTCTGTCGATAAATCTTTCAAGGGCGCAACAAGAGGGCTTCATTGAAAATGTAAAAGTTCTAATGTGAAGTTGCACTCACCACCCAGCAGGCGTTGCCAAGGTCAGCAATCTTAACCTGCAGCTTGTCAGCGTTAAGAGGCTCCAGGGGGTTTACTAACATATTGCCTGATGTTCCTGTTAAAGAGAGTAGAGGGAGACAGGGACAGAGAAGGGTGAGGTGGAGAAGCAGGCAAAGAATGGCAGACAAATATAGAAACGTGGGAGACGACCAAGAAAGTCTAAGCTGGCAGAATGCTCATAAATACACTGGGTCATTCCAACAATTGGGAATAAAAAGCCCAGGATTGTATATGACGTGACAACTTTCCACATGTCCGGGAAAGGCAATTTGTGGATGCCAACCTCTTTTCTGATGCAGCATGTTCACCTCCTTACTGTGACACGCCAGTTAAAACTATTCAGAAGCTTTTCTTGATCTCATTGGGATGCATGTTACGTTGAGTTTACTAGAATGCATATTAAAGCAAATTCTGGTTCACACTGGATTGCATGTGCGCTAATGTGCAATTTATTATGTGATATGAGACGTGTATATACTGCTGTATAAAATGATGCACTAAAATTCTAAAATATTTTCATGCGATGCAATTTCATATCCAGAAAAAACATACTCAAAAGTGCTGGAACCAGAAGATACAGCATATATAGTTTGTCATCACAGAGTACACCGATGGCCGAAGAGCAAAACCTCACTTTTTTGACAGTACAAAAAAAACCCTGTTGTTTTCTTGCAGAATGCTATTTGTTAAGGATACCCAATACAAAATGCAAGAAAATAGTATAAGTGCAGATAGTAAGTTATTCCCACTTTTATAATTTTGTAGATAGGAGGTTTTGCACTTTGGCCATCGATATACTGTATCATCCAACATTTGGTTTAACTAACCATCTTGGCTGTCTTCTTCTTCCTCCCCTCTTTTGGTCTCCCCTTGAGTGTCCATCTCCTCCCCCTTCTTGTCCTCCTTGTCTCCCTCCTTCAGCTCTACAGTGACAGAGTCTGGGCTGAGGGAGGCAGGGAGCTGCTGCAGGTCAGCGTCCCCGGGTGTACCGTTACAGATCTGAGGCTCTTCCTTGTTACTTAACGTGTCCTGGGTCTCTGTGTTACTTTCTGGTTGGTTTGCGTTCTGTTGGTCCTCCTGCTCCTCTGTCGACTGCTTGGTCCCTTGTACCTCTGAACTGGTCTCGCCCTCCGGTGTGGAAGCGTGACCGTTGCATTTTACCTCGATCCTGTTGACGGCCGCATCCTCTCTCCGCTCATTAACCTCCGGTATCTGCTGGGGCTGCTCATCAGGAGTCGGGTCTGTGGTAAAATATATATATTTTTAGCACAATAAATCAATAAAAAATTTGAACTAAAACAGTTATCCGCTGTCCTCCATCTCCATCTCATTCACCTGTGACAGTATGGTTGGCAATGTCCTGCAGCGTGGCAGACATAGAGAGGGTGGCTGACGAAGTCGTATCTTCGGTGGGCTCTGTTGTTGTTGTTGTTGTTGTTGTTGTTGTTGTTGTTGTTGTCGTCGTCGTCGTCTCCTCATCATCCTCCTCTTCCTCTTCCCCTCCTTCATTAGCTCCTCCCTCCATCTCCTGGATCCTCTTCTCCAGCATCTCTGCCTGCTTCTTCTGCTTCTTCTTCATCTTCTTCTTTTTGTTCTTTGACATTTTGGCCATCTTGGAAAAGAGAATCAAGTGGAGGAAAAAAAAAATCTAAGCTTGTATTCTGACTTAACTTGTATTCAAGTCCCTTGATCTGGTAAAAAACAAAGCATAACTTACTGGTTTGGGTGCTGGGGCTGTACTCACTGTAGGAGACCGAAAAAAAATCAAAAGGATGACATTTGTGAGCAACATATGTGGCATATCCATCGCCTCTCTATAATTAGTATTCTGTTCGGGTGGCTGGGTTGATTCACACCGAGCTGTAGTAATAGACAGTCTCTTCAGGGGCACCCGGCTCAGCAGGAGTCACACACTCCTCTGAGCAAGACGGTAATTTCCATAACTAATCCAGTGGTGACTCATACTGACACACAGCTAAGCGTCCCTCTTTTATTAGAAACTTCCACATTCCTTAAAGTTTCTCAAAGCTTACGTCACACACACATATATGATGATTATACCAGAGCTGGAACATCAGTGCATTCCCAATTTATGGCATGTTTGTGGCTCTTGACAAAACAATCTTAAAACCAAGTCCAATTCACAACATTCACTGATGAAATCACCTGTTTAAGTAGTATGAGTTAGCTGTATTAATGGCAATACGATAATTGCTCACGATTATTGTGTGAACTACTAAGTAAGTAAAATGTCAGTCAAACAGGGAAAAGCATTGGACCTGCTGATGAATCTAAACAGCAAACCTCTTTGATGTCAGCACCATGCCGATCAAACCACACAAGTTGCTGAGTGAAGTGCTGAGGAAAAGACAGGTTGTTACCTGCAGAACCCGAGGGAGGTGCAGCGCCAGTCTTCTGCCACTGAGTAGCTTCAGCAGCCATTTTCTTGATGTAGGACTCGTTTACGGTCAGCAGAATGTTCTCTGGTTTGATGTCTGTGTGGATGATCTTACACTTGGTGTGGAGGTAGTCTAAACCCTGAAGAACCTGCAGGGCAGAAAGGTCAGTGTCAAAAATGACAGCTGTTCGGAGTTAAATACATAATTTCCGACCCCTCAGGAGTTCTGTGATCTTACATCTAAATGAACCAAATACTTCTGATATTAAAAAAAAGACAGTCGTTTTCTTTTTTTGTGCCAGTTTATGAATAATGCAATCCAGAGACTAATTGACACTTCACTCAAACAATAAAAGAAATAAACAATTTTTCCTGAGTGATATTTCATAGACAAATGGTTTCGGTGTAGCTGTACAGTACCTGTTGTATGATGCTTTTAACACACGGCAGCGGCAGGCCTTGATAATTTGACTTGATGATCCACTTCAGTAGGTGGTAACCCAGCACCTCAAATACCATGCACACATCTGAAGAAACACAGTCAAGGTCCAATACAATGCGACTTCTCATAGTTTTATCAATCTACAGCGGACCAAAGCCAATAGAGTTTATAACACACATATAAACACTCATAATTACACATTTCTCTTCATCAAAAGACAGCTGATTCTTTTTTTTAAAGATGAAATAACGTCATTTCTGTCTGCACACACATCATTGACAATACCTTTCCCGGGGACATACTTGGACTTTTCCATGAATCTCTCAGTGTACAGCACCAAAGTTAACTTCAGTTGCCAGAGGGTGCCTGGGCACGTTGCCCGAGCGCACAGCTGTGGACTGCACGGTGTGGGAGAGACAGGGTTGGAGCGAGTGTTGATACATTGGGGACTGTGACACTTAAAAGCGTGCCAAGGCACACAGCTCGCCGAACGTCAGAACATCTGTGAACCACTAATAGCTGGGCAGAGCGTGAATCTGTCATATAATTGCAGGAGACCATAGACTGCCAAATGACAGTCAAAGTGTAATTCTGGCAGAACTCTGGCTCAGATATGCTTATCTTTTTAAAGTAATGCAGACAAATGTGGCCTTCAAGCACAATACCAAGGATGAGCTAAATTAATGCCTGGCCTGAGGTGATGCAGTCTTACCCTTGGATGTTCAACACTAAACTAGCCATTTGGCCTGGAATGAGTGTAATCAGTATGTCCAAACCATCACATTGAGACAGCAACAGAAGAGAAAATGGAGGTATGCCAAGCATTTAAGTCCCTGTTGTTGCACGGTTCACTTCCTTTACAGAACGACGGCACCGGAAAACCCTCTACAATATTAACTATTGGCTGACAAAGTCAGAAAACTGGCCGGTACGTGCAATTTAAGAAAGGGACACAGCTCAGCCTAGCAACAAGAAGTTGCTTTATAAAACCTGAAACGTGATCAAAACGTGACATCAAAAGTGGACAATAATATTGAACGCATCGCTGTATCTGTCATTCACACTTAGCCTGTCTAATTAGATGTGTGAGCATATAAAATAAATTGAAAAATGGATTTCTGTATTTTAGGAACGCATGACCTTCTAAACAACAAAAGGATACGAGTGCCGTTCATTCCAGAGATTTTGAAGTCGTCTAGAAGCTGCACCACTTTCTCTCGGCTGGGGTCACTGGGATCTGTGTTTCTCACCTGGAAAACACAGCGGGTTGTGAAAGTAGTGGACACAGGACTATGAGCCAGTGTGAAAATATTCATGTCATGGTGACTGTGTGGCTTACCGATTTGAGCAGCTTGATCTCATCCAGAGCGGTCTCTGTGTAATGTTCAGCACTTTTCACAACCTTCATGGCCACAAAGCGCTTCTCCCTGAAAAACACACAAAATCAATGATGTAACTCAACCACATGAACTTGTTGTTGTTATAGTAACAGCAAACCTCTCAGTGCATATATCCATAAAACTTCTAATAATGTCCAACATTACCAGACCTTGTAGGGTCATGATACTCAATACGTAGTGTTCAGGGTTAGATAATGATTTAGTGTATAATCTATAAATATCTCATTTATAGGCAGCATGGCTGAAATTTGTGGCCCTACCTGTGGACTCGGGATGTCCCAGAATAAGAAATTACATCATGTCCTTCGCAAATGTGTACATCACTGTCTAAATTTCACACAGTCAAGTTTAGGAGCAAAACCTACTGGATGTCCCAGGCCAGCCACACAGTCGAGAAGTGCCCCCAGCCCAGCTTTCGGATCACATGGTATCTCCCGTGGAACAGATCTCCGATCTTCACATGGTGATATCCACCTGACCCAAGAAAGATGCAGATACATTCAAACAATGTTGATTAATTATTGTATGCTGAGTGTTGGTGGATGACTGTGTGTATTAACATGAATCAAAGCTGGTGTGCAAGTGGATTTAAGAGCAAATTATTATTACACAGAAACATTTTTTTTTTAGCTCTACTTTAAGTGAGATATATAGTCACATTTTATCCAATGTAATGTGTAAAATCACTAAAGATATATGACAATACTATTCAAAAGTACTTGCTTGTACTGATACTATGTTTTATTGGCTTGGATATATAAACTACTCCTACCCCTGCAGTAGTCGTTGGGGTCCTCCTGCTCATCGTCATCAGAGCCCAGGATCTCCTCGTCCTGCTCTGGCAGCGGAGAGTCTGCCTGGCCCGTCTGAGAGCCGCCGCCACGACCATGAGGCTCTGGTCTGAGTGGGGAAGACAGGGAGAGGGGCGGTAATGGAGAGAAGCAATCAAAAAGACAGACAGGAACGTAAATGACAGGCAGGAAGGACGGCAGTGCAAAAGGGAGGAAGAGTGACAGTGGTGAAAGACGACCGATCGCCTCAGAGAATAACAGAAAGGAGGAAAGAGAAAATGTTGTTTCCATAATACATCACTTTCAGGAGGCAAGCCGTCATATGAAAAAGAAATTACAGAATGGTTTTATTCCGAGAAACCCGTAAGCGATATGGTGGATGAATGAATAAATTGCTATTTCACCAAAAGTGCAAGCTAAAGTCAAGAGACTGCCTATTTCTGTAATAACAGCTACGTAAGCACGAAGAGACAGAAGAGAGCAGTGAGAACGAAAAACAGAGATACAGAAAAGATGCTTTTAAGGCTTTGGGAAGGGACTACTCTTGACATTGATACCTGAGATCAGGGCACCAAGCTATTAAAACTGAAGATCAAGAAGTATCTTCCACTGATATAGGACTATATACATGCACCTAATAACACTTATATACTACTACTTTTTCATTGTTGTGTCATCATGTTTTGCCCTTTGAAGCAACTTCAAGAACTTAACTGCAGAAAACCTTTAAACAATTTAAAATACCAGGAAATGTCAGTCCTTATATTTTCTCTTTGACTAGTCAATGTATTTGTAGAATCCTGGTAGAAAGACACTGGTCCCCCATGAAAGCTAACTAAAACATGGCATTTTTATTCATTTAAAAACAGAATGGATGAGTAAGATTGTATCAATAACAGAAGTGAGAACACATACAGTTTAAAGCTCATGAATCAGTGTCAGTCAACACCATTTCTACCAAGGGTAGAAAGTACCGGAAGGGGAGAGATTGACAATTTATTTTTAACTACGAAAACTGCAGCATCATCACAAAACTAAATAATAAGCCTCCTTCCAACAATACCTAATGTCATTAAACATTAATTGTACTGTTGAATAACTGATGGTGATTGCACAGTGCTTAAACGAGCATGTTGCGTTGTGCGAATCCGAACAAAGTGGAATGAATTATTTAGTTACTCCTATCGGACAGCGCATTGGAGAGTAACAGAGACCGTGTTTGTTTCCATAAAAAGAATCACACGCACGATTCAAACAAGTAAAACAAGAGGCTCTTGCAGATGGTGAAAGTGCTGCATGTCACGACAACCAGATTCTCCTGAGGAGAGAATCCAGCCAGCAGGGAGTATTAACTGGGATCACCACCTGAGCTACCCGGGTCACTTATTAAAGCATGCCATGAGGGACTAAGTCTAATTATTGTTATACATCATCATCTCTTCCTTGTTTTGCGATTTAATAAGTACATGACTTGTTTCTGGACAAACTGAATAGCTTTTGGTTTGTTATACCAACTATCTTCTAGGTGCTGTCCATGGTGCTGAAAGTCACCGTCTCTCCCACTGAATCCAAACCAGAGTAACAATCTCATATATCATCAAGTAATAACATCAATGACACCTTTTAACCAATCAGTAACAGCCAAAGAAACCCTGTAAGCCAATCAGTCCAATTTTAAGAACACCACAATAGTGCATTAACATGTTTTGTCAATGGCTTTGACAGATGGACCAGGGCATCAACACGTCTTACAATACCGTGCTATACTGAAAACAAACGAAAATGTTTTTTTTAAATCGCTCGTCTGTTTTTCCTGTTCCTTGCTTAATGTTGTCTCAACACAACAGCTATACAAAAACTAAAGAAAGCTTAGATAAAATACAAAATCAGGAAAAATCAAAGAATAAGCAAAGACTTGGAGTCTGAGCAAAGACTCCTGAGCCAACACAGAATTATCATCCCACTATATCTAGTAAAGAACCGAAGATCACGAGTCCTTATGATGCTTCACCGTATTACTGCACATCATGGTGCACTGTGGAGGTAGGAACAGCTAACAGCAAGAAATCCTCGACAGACGTTCACTTCAAAAACAACACTTGTTTTTCTCCAATATACTGTGGTCTTGCATACAAAACCTCTCATTTTCCAAAGCAGATTAATTTAAGAGCACATCAGGCCTGTGTGCTACATTTAGACTTGGTGTTTAAGATACCGAGTCAAACAGTAAACACTGCTGGGGAGGATTTGGAGCTAATTAAAGCAAGTCACATTATCTCTTCAGCTATGAGAGGGTCTGAGCAGCTGACTTTGCCACGTACCCTCTGAAGAAAACTCTTTACTCGTAACTGGGTTCACTGCCGTTGCTTCTGAAATGTGATGCTGGAAAGACAAAAGAATGATCAGTTTGATTGCTTTGGCTAATGCTACTTTGTAGGGATGTGCTGGCAAACGATGTTAAATGTCATTAGGATTAGCGTGCCTAGTTGATCAGTTCATCGGCTTACGTCTGACCAACAGAAGACGAAGGGCCACTTTGGGTGCATCTCTGCATGTTTACAATGCTGTGTCATGCTCAGCCTGCAGAACTCAACTGTTTGTTTCTGTTCCTGAGGAACAGGATTAGTCTTTTACTTATTTGACCAGAAAGGGCTCAGAGTTCACGCAAGTCAAATTAAAAGTAAGAATTCAGGGTTTTTAATGCAGACACCGATAAACATTACAGAGTAAATATGTATTAAAATGCAGCAAACAAAACATGTACTGCAACCTCTGTTTTGGATATCTGCCAACTTGAATTCATAAGCTGCATCTGATATGTCTGCAATAATCCAGATATCAAGCAATAATATTGGCCTGCTGATATATCTGACTGGCTCGTATGTGTAGGAGGAATCCTCTTTGGAGAAGTGGGGACAAGAAAGATGATTATTATTATTCATTCTGTGATTATGTTTCTACATATTCACCCATCTGCTGTGAGATTCTTCTCTCAAACGAAAAGGTGTCACTGGAGTGGGCACACTCAATTTTACATTTGCTCGTAATATTTTCAACCAAAATCAATGTTTGTTTGCTCCCTGTGTTTGACAGCCCATTGTAGAGACAAGACACAGAAACTGCTTCAGTGATTTTAGGTTTTGTGTTCTCATTAACTAATATGACACTTAAAGACAAATGTGTGGCCTCCAGTCTTTCTCTGGCCTTATTCTGATTGTGGCTTAAGCAATTTCAGCACTCACTTGCAAGACCTTTGTCAGCCCACACACACACACACAGTGTGGGGAAGGTGAAAAAAAACCCACTACATTTATTAATTTACTCCCATGCACAGTGTGCAAACATATCAGAACGCTGGCAAGGTTAGTCTCCTCTCATCCCAAGTGCTCCAAACGCGAAAGACAATTCCCCATTTCTTTGCTTGCTTGCTGTGTCTAAAATACTCAGATATAGACGAGCTTGAGAGTAACAATTGCTGTAATGCAATAACAAAAAAAAGAGTCTTAAACTGGGCTTCAGCATAGCTTAGAGTATAGTATATTTTAGTAACAAAAGAAAAAGGAAACCTTTGTCAAGGACCTTTCTCCACATGGCTTCTTTCCAAACATGACATAAGATTAAATTCATATTGGCAAACATAAACTGACTGAATCCATTTATGTTATTGATACTAAAAAATATGAAACAAAAGTGATAAGATAAACCATTGACATCTATTGAAAATGCCTTTCAATCAGGTTGATCCAGGTGATTGAATGTTGACTGATTTCTTTTGATTGTGCTTCACACCTGAAGCTGCTCTCTGCAGCACCTGCTGCATTGAAAGAACAAAATACTGAATATATACTGTACATTTTTGTGGCCTGGCTAATGTCAAAGTATTCTTCATATACCTTCATATACATCATCCTCTGTCTTGAATAAAATAAGACCAAACTGTTCACATTTGACTAATATATTGAGGAACAAAAGACTCAAATCTAAAGTGTTTTCCTAAACTTTTGAAAATGTTGATGGTTCTTGATAACTACGACCAAATTGTTAAATTCTTTATGGCTATATAATATAAAGGATTAAGCTTAAAAACTGACAGACCTTTGATCCCAGGACAACGTGTAGAACCAAATATAGCTGCCAGAGTGAATACTATTTTTAGTAAGTAGAGAGCAAAAAAGAGATGGAGGGGCAGAATGATGGAGGTTAGGGAAGTCCACAAGATAAAAAGGAGAAATATTTAACAAATATGCATGACATAAAAATTACAAATTGAAACAAACATGAACACTCTCATTTAATGCCAAAAGACAGCAGGGCCCTTCAAGATTGTGCAGTCAAGTTTTTTTCCTCACTGCGGTACATCGACAGTTGGACAGTTCAATGCCCTCTGATGGCCAGACAACGTAAACATGAACAAAAAGCAGAACAAGTCAAGGACTCCTGCAACACTCTAAACACCTGGAGCCGTCTGAAGACAACCTCTAACTGCCTACGATTGTGACGCCTGCCCAAACTCACACACACAAATCCTGCTCTTACCTGGCAGATGCACGGATGCCCATGAGACGTGATAAAAGGAAGCAGGACAAGAGAGTGGAGATGTTAAAAAAAAAAAAAAAAAACCTTCTCACTCCATCTGCCGAGAGGAAAAAAAAAAAAAAAAGAACCAAAAGAAGGTAAAGGAGAGGATGGGAGGTGAAAAGTAGAGTGGAGGAGGAGAGAGCAATCAGCGCTGACAACTGAAGAGCAGAGATTATAGAGGAAGGGGGTGGCAAATGAATGAGAAGAGGAGAAAGCGGGTGGAAAGAGTGGTGGGAAGAGTGGTGCAGAGAGGAGAGGAAGAAGAAAAAGAAGGAGAAATGTGGGGGCTCTGCTGCAGGCTGAACACTGAGACGGAGTCCTGGAGCATGCTCGCTGACTCTCGCTCACTTTTTCTCCAACACTCTCTCTCTCTGTGTGTTTGACCGAGAACTCTCCTTGGCTGTCGTCAGCCGTTGGCCCGGCCCCCTTCCCTGACAGCTGGCTCATGATTGGGTGATGCAGCCCAGCACTGCATTGCAGGTGAGGGGACGACATCAGCCCCCACCCTTCCTCCTTGTCTGACCAAAACAACACCATTCCTGTTTGTTGTACACGCGTTATGCCCCTTTCGGGGGGTTGCTCCTCATGTTATCACAATCAAGACCATCTGAACCCCTAGATGTAGGAGAGGACTCAGAAGGGAACCCATAATAATAGAATTCCATGCTTGAGGCAATTTATTTTTTTCAATCTTTACACAACCCCCCACCACCAGAGGCATGTCCCAAACGTTTGATCACCCTCTCAAAGGAATTGCTGTCAAGGCTTCATTTCAATAGCGATTTTATTTATATTAAATTCATACTTATCTTTGGGCTTTAAAATGGTTGGTGAAGAGCTGCAGATTTAAATAAACGCTTCATTCAGAGTCGATGTAAGTACTTAATTATGTGGATCAAGTACCAATCTGTTTATGTCAGTCATTCATGCTTTTGTCGGCAATAGTGCTGTAACGGACTATTGTTCATCAGTCATCGGTACGAATCCCCCCCTCGCAGGTGAACCGCGGATTAATAACACAGTTTAACTTTAACCATCACAGTGAAAAATAAAGTTTTACTGATGTTATCCATCAATATTCAGTCAAATATGCGATCGGCATTCATGCCTTTCTCGTCGCCGATCTCAGATAATGTTACATTGTAAACAACTAATCTGTGTTTAAATCAGCAGAGCGAAGATGCGTTCAGGTTCTGTTCAGTGAAAATGAGAATTGGTGAAGGTAAATTATAACGTTATGATGTGTTCACATGTAATTTTGTAAAATGTAGTGTTGGTGAGAAAACGTCAAACAACTGGATTTATTCAAGTTTCTCACCAACATAAATAGATATTAGAGATGAATTATGACCTTTTTGAAATACTTCTAAACAGCTTATAATACATTATTAAAACTAATAATGACAAGATTTGTTTTAATCTATAACAATACAACCTTTTCTTTCCATATCATTTGAATTGTGTGTTTTTATGAGAAAAAAAGAGATAATCGTCTGGAGCCTTGTAGACCAGCTGTTATAATCAGACAACAATATGGCTCAGCAATGATTGGCAGCAAAAAAAGTGTTCGGGGATCTTTAAGTTATATTTAAATTATTATTATTATTAAAATATTTTTCTTTTGTGCTGATCCGATCTGTGACTGATCCGTGATACGATCTGAACCGTGAGTTTTGTGATCCGTTGCGCCACCAGTCAGTAATATGTCATTAAATTAATATCATTGGTATGTCTGTGGGTTTTGCCATGATAGTAGTGGAGCCAATATAGTGCAGCTATTCTTCCTCGGATTCAATCTTTGCGATGTAATTTTTGATGGGGAGTAAAAACAAAAGGATTACTTTATTTGCGAGCCCTGCCTGCAAAAACACCCGAAGACACCTGAGATGGAGCGACTTCCTTGGATCCTAGCTTCTGCAGATAGGAGACACCTGTGAACCAAATAGTTCTTGTGCATTGTGGGAAAGACACCATTTCCATCCATTGGTCACATGCATGCATTTATTAAGTGACAAGCACAATTTTCTCTGAAAAATTACCAAATAATAAACAGCATTATTGTAATCCTACAATTACAATTTTGTAATCCTAGTACATTCATTTTTATAATCTTAATTCATTGTAAATATCCAAACTATACCCAAGAACATATGTCTTTCAACATTTTTTAAATAAATTGCATAGTAAGAGAAGCACAGGCATAATGAATAACATCAATATTGACTACATTCAGTTTAAGTGGACCAGTTTCAGTGCCCTGCTATTGTGTATGTTGTCTCAGTGGAATGACTTTCTGCAGAGATACTCAACTTGCTTTACCCAGGGCCCATTAATCAATTAATTATATTTATGAGATATAATTAATTAACATTTAAAAAAGGCCCATAACGTATCTTTGTTCATTATTGAAATTCTTTAATTCCAAATTAATTGACTTATTAACTAAATAAATACAAGGACACAAAGACCTATATGACAGATATTCTACGGTGTTCAATAACACCTTATTTACATTAAAGTACCACAATAAATTCCCATTGTGTGTCTATTTTCATTGTGAATTAGAAAATGGTTGGCAGGCCATCAGTCTCTTCATCGCGGGCCAAATAAGTTGAGTATCACTGACTTACTGGGACACTTAAATAATATGTAATTTGCTGCTGCTAGGGGTCTCAATCAAAACAATAACAAAAAACAGGGTGGTATGGGTGACGTTATGACGTAAAGTGGGATCATGGGAGTTCATCACCACCATTGCATTCAGCTTCTCCAAGTTCCTTCAGTGTTCATTGTTAAGCGTGTTTTTACCAGGAGCTGAATTACCTACAGAGGTCTCCTTCTCTCCAAAACAAATGAACCAGGTGAATAAAACCGGGAGAAATGTGTTTAACCAAAGTTGTTTGGTGGACGCTGGACATTCTGGAGAGGCTGCAAGCTGAGCTGCAGCTTGTGCTCAGTTTATTTCTCCGATAATTTACAATCCAAACATCCAGTGACTAAAATCCTTCATCCGCTTGAAATATATAACGAATAATCACAAACACTTAAAAAGTGTATGTCAAAAATGTGACTTAAAACGGAATAAAAAGTAAATTGATGACAGCTTCTGGTTGACGAAACAGACCGTTTCCCTAATTTAAAATCACAGATTTTTCCCGTTTGTAATTGGTTGGAAACACAAGGGATACTGTAAGCACACAACTCAACTAAATATATAACATATGTCAAGTAATTTGTATCTATTTGAATGCAAAACAATTACATTTGATACCTTAAACAGAATTGATTAGTTACACTTGTGCTTTTCTTGATATGACACATCAAATGTCTGCTGTGAAAACAAGTATTTTTTAGTAGTTGGATTGGATTTTAGTCCTTTTAACTGCAGCCTGGGCCAATGAAGGCTGAAAGGTAATACAGAGCCACAACCACTTGACATCTCCATCACTGCAGTGCACACATCTGACATGACAGAGTGTGTCAGTGTCTCCTGGTTTCTCCTGGCTGTATTGTTTCCACCCATCCAGCCCTATCAGATCTCTAGAGCAAAACAAACAAGGGCACAGAGGAGGAAAGAGCTCGTGGGGATGGAATGTGGCCAAAAAGTTAACGTCCTCAGGTCCTCCTCCCCTCCCTCCAGATAAAATCAATGACAAGTGCCTGAGCAGCAGAAAGAAACAGCAGCACTAGGTAACTGTACTGACGGTGCAATGCACACAAAGTCTAAATGAGTGTGCTGCAGCACCTTCGCTTTAGCACCTGCATGGTGAGGATAATGGCAAGAGAGAGAAATGGAGGGACACAGAGCTTTAGAGGGCTGCAGATGATAAAAGATGTGATGGGTTATGTAATGAACTGCGGCTATGGAGGGAGAAATAAAAGCAAAATACAACTGAGTGCAACTGTGCTGGTGAATAGGCTGCAGTACTGGCTATTCCTGTTTAGTCTCCCGAGTGCACATGTAATCCAAAAATTACACCTGAGGCACAGAAAATCAGAGAAGAAAACAAGTGCTTTCATGTCTGAAGTGACGCATAAAAATATATATTGTAACGCAGAAATAAAAAGGGAAAAAAAAAAATAGATGGGCAATGAGCTCTTTCAAAGCTGGCAGCACAAATCCAGTCCTCTTCTCACTCACTTGCTCACACACACTAAGCAGAACACAAGAGCAGGTACTCAGGTACCTCAGAGAGCAGCAACAGTCAGCATCTGCTCCTTAATGAGAAATGGATCAGCCAATCAATAAGTCAGCCAAACTCTGTTTTAACTGACATCTGCACGGCACACAGTTTTACTTTGTCTTCCTTCAAACTTGCTTCCTCTCTCTCTCGTACACTAAAATACAGACAGAAGACTTATTATACTACTCACTTGCATGTGAGACCGCTGGCTAACTTCACCACAGCTGTATTGATGGAGAAGATCCAGTCCAGGAGCCACATCACACAGAGGACACTTAGCTAAAGCTATTTCACACGAGTCCGTACGAAACTAAATTTTGCAAAAGCGAGTGGCACTTCAAAGCTCGATCTGGTTGTGGGACCAAGTCCACTCTCCTCTCCCCTGGCTCTTCGACTGAACATTGGCTGCTGCGTCCTCTCAGCAAAGCAGCCACAACAAAGCGACTGACACAAGAGCGAGGGAGGGAAGGAGCGTAATCGGTGCACGGGGGTGGTGGGAGGGGAGGGGAGACAGACACAGAGAGAGAGAGACACAGAGAGAGCGAGAGCGAGAGTTGGGGGGCGGGGGCGGGGGGGGAGTTGATTTACGCTTGGATGCTCGCCACTTGCTTGATGGTTATTGACCGAAATTATGCATTTCAGCTAGAAACTCTTGCACAGCGTCGCTGACAAGAGGGGATAGGGACAAAGATACAGGTGCATGCTGGTGTCCTAAAAACAACAGGAAGTTAGTTATGGTGGTTTGGCCTGATTATAAGTCCTATTTATCAACACCGTCAGAAGTTAGAGCAACAGCAGTGGCTGTGACACACAGCTCATGTAGGAAATTAAGGCACTTTAAAACCCATAGCTCCTGACTGCCAGTTTGCATTTAAAAAAAAGCACTCCCTTTGTGAGTCATAACTCAATCAAATCTGAATACACAGACATAATTCATTCATTCACACTTAAGATTCAGTGTATCCTATTCTTTCCAAGGATATCTTTATCTCTAATGTCCATCGTGCATAAATGTACATAAATAAACTTATGAGTTTTAGAAAACAGATGCTCCTTGAAACTTCAGAACTTGTCTGTTAATCATCACATATTTATGTTTTTTTTTTTAGGTATCAAAATAATCCAGTGATTGTTGTCTTTACATCCATTGTTATAGGGTGATGACAGACTTTGATAACCCCTGTTCTAAGTCAACCCTGGAATTAACTTTAAAATGACTTCATCACCACGAGGACGAGAAACTGTAGCCTAACAGCTGGAAAGATTCGTCCTCCAGCTTTGATTATACATTTAGGATGAGTCAGTAAGACACGCAGCCATCTAAAAACAAAAAGAAAGAAAGAAAGAAAAGGACGACAATCTACGGCCAAGAGATGAATTTTGTGATCCCTTCAATTAAAGAGACTGTCAAGATTGTTGAGAAACTAAGCAGAAATTTAAGATTCTGGACAAAAAGGACTGGCCTGAAGGTAATGAGGGGGATCAACGCATGGGGGTACATCTATGTGTCTCGCTCCTGGGGAGGGTTGATGGAGTATTAAGTGAAGCAGGTGAAGGTTTAGTCTCATCAGAGGAGATACTTAGTGAGTGAGCTATGTGAGGAAATGCAGCCGAGCAGCTATCTCATGAGTGAACCTCCGGACCAGAGAGTGTCAACTGTGATGTGACAACAAGCTTTCACAACTCACTTTTTCCCAGGTTTCCTTGGCCTTGTCCTTTTCTTCCTTGCTTGCATTGCGAGTACTAAAAAAGTACAAAAGAAACCAGTTAGGTGGCATTATAAACACAAATACGCACTTAGCTACATCTACAACTCACTGTTACTAGGTGACGGTGTAACTCGTGATGTCGGAGGGGGTACCCGGTGTGTTCCTGGTCGCAGGTGTATGAACCTCGTAGTCGTGTGTAACGTTAGCAGCGCAGAGCTAGCAGGTCCCTTAGCTGGAGTCAACGCCTCTCACAGCTAACGTGAAGTCAACCGGCCTGGAGACACTTGCTAACAGTAACGTGGTGCTCTTCCGTGTGTGTATGTCACACACGTTTGGTCCATCATCACGCCGGGTACTGGTAGATGTGTTAGTAGGGACGCTGTGGCTTATTGTTTAGCTCTAACCTGGGTGAAAGTTTTGGCGCATACTCGCCCAGGATCGGATGCTAACGTGTGTCTGGTAGCCGGAGCTAGCTTGTGTTAACGCGCACAGCGGAGCGCATGGTCCACTTTTACTTTCCATCGAGCTGCTCCGCGGTTAGTTACAGCGGGTAAAGCCAGCACGAGGCTACACTGCGGGAGAAATTGTCTTGAAGAAACGCGCGTGTGTGTTTATAGTGCTATGTGTGAAAAGCATTTAGGAGTAAGTTACAACAACGTTACCTTTTCTTTCCATGTTGCTAGCCAGGCAGGAGATGAGCTGCGTTCAGGAGCTGTCGGAAATGTTGGCACTCTGAAGTGCGCGAAAAGGACCGACCCAACAGAGTTGAGCTGTAGGGGTCTGCGCGTGAAGGGACTGTCATCAGCTCACACTAATGATAATAATAACGAAAACTGTGCTTTACAATTCAAACATGATGTACAAATAAACATCAAGATAAAATAATTTAAATAGATACAACAATTTATCACCAGTTTAAAAAAATGAATGTGATAAAAGCGAGTATTAGTATAGAAGAGATTTAGAGGAAGATACTAAGTTTGCCTGCCTGAGATCCGCATGCATTTGGTATTTGTAATGGTTTACGGTATCTTTCGACGAATAAATTATAAAATGTAAAGCAAGCACAGTAAATACCTGAGGCATTCACTTTCTAAAGGGGAGTCCAGGGATTGCCAATGGCGGATTTACCCGTCAACCTAGCAAAATAAATGCTGTTGGAAGCTTTCCGACCCTCCTTCCACTGCTGTCTGTCAATGATGCATGTACCCTGCCGCCTTCTCGTTAAATCCAGTGCAACCAGTACTCTTGTGGTATGATAATAATGTTTTTGTTTGTGGTACTTTGATTAAACACAATTGTATGGGACATATGCACCATGTGAGCTCATAGTGAACTAACATAGTGAAGATACATAGTGAAGATCTTAACGTTACATTTTGACACAGGGCCACAACATTTGCTAATAGTATTGGAACACTCACATTAGTTCATTTGGTACTTTAGTGATGGAAATTCCCAAACTAATTTGCAATCAATCAAATTAAGCTATGTCATGTTGCTTATCCAGCCTTTGGGGATTGTTGGCTTTTACAGTCATGGCTGTTAGAGGAACCCTTTCTCTATTATTTGAATTGCAAGCTCATAAAGTTGGTCCATATGGCAATGTAAATGGGAACATGTGAAGGTAGAAGAAAGAGTCATAAAGTCAACAAACTGACTCAGTGTTGTCAGTTACAGAGCAACATGTTGACAATAAAGTTGGCTAAGATTAGCAACAAAATACTTGGTCAAACCACCAAGTAAGGCTTTTGCAAGAGGAATAATGTGTTATATCTTTCAAAGGTCAATCATTCAATCATTTTGACTCAAACTCTGAAACACTCACTGTCTATTTAATTAAGTGTCTATCTTCTTTTTCACTTTCCATGACTATTTGAAATTTCATTCCTAACTGTTTTGGTTTTCTTGAGCAATTTTGTTTAATTTCCTGCTGGAAAGGGCTTCCATAATAAAAGCATGAAATCAGCAATCAATCTGTGAAGAACATTTTGTTGTGTAGGTCTCCTTCTAATTTCCCAGAACACAGACTTATTGTTCATGTAAAGTTGGTGAAACGTAGTGTGGACACAAATTGACCTCTTATCAGTTTTCTTATTCATTCGTTTACACTTTCACTGGCTGGGCAAACATTCAACTGACTTCTACCTGATAACAACTTACCTTGATTCAGTTATTATATTAATATATTATGAACATTGCACTTTGGGATTGTGTGTGCAATTCAAGTACCCATACTTACTTTCACTAGAAGTATTATTTAGATTATTATGCTCTTTATTTCTGATTTATTTCACCTTCTTTTCCTACTGGTTTGGTACCCTACACGTTTGCAGTGGTTTTGCTCTACGTGTGCTTTGCTGCCACCCAGTGGTGGCATATTGACTTACCACACAACATACTGTACACTTTTACAGGTTTGAAAAATAGTAGCCTTTATTTTCTAATGGTGGTATTTACAGGTGTTGTGGCGTGCTGTCTTGGTACATTTGAAAATGTAAAAACATATGAACACATCTCGGGCAAAGAAAGCATAAACCAATTACCAAATTAACTACTGACATTTGGATATGTAAAAAGTTAAATATCCTTTTTAATGTATGCAGTTGTTTTAAAACTACAAAGAGAGGCTTCAGCATTGCCCTTCAGCATCCAGTGAGTAAACGTACACTCTTTCCCACAAACATGTGCCCTGCTAAATTATTCAAATGAATGGCAAATATATTTCTAGCATTACTCAAAAAACAGTCATTACAAGAATCACAGAATAATATCAAATCTTGATTTAACACACAAAGAATAAAATACATTAGAAAAAGCACTGTATGAAAACAGGCTGTTGCAAATGAAATTGTGAAGACACTGATGTTTGGTGGACATTAGCCAGAGCATCGGTGGATGTAGCTCGTATGTCACAAGGTAATCTGACCCCTAAAATAGTTTACATAGAAAACATTTTGTCAATAAATGTGTGTAGTACACTTCAGAACCAGGAGCCTACTGTTTAGTGGTTTGTATGTCAATACAAAATGTTCATGTAGCTGAAATACACATTTTGCTTTGATGTTTTTAATTGAATTTCTTTTAAAAAATATGATTCTTTTGGAGGGCAGTACCTCAGTGAACAAAATAAGTTATATAAATGTTTAAGAATTGCTTTAAACTAAAGAAGAAAATTAACGGAAACCACTCTAAAAGGAGCAGTTGATCAAACCGATTTAGAAGTTTATGGTTGTCCGCATCTTAATAATGTTGTTGACGCCGATAAACAAGCTGTAACTGCAGTCCCCCACAGCTTAACTGACGTTTAAGATCATTGACGATACATTTGGTTTCTGATACAGTAAGCTTTCCATAAATAATAAAAAGAACCTTGAATTCTGACAAATAATATTCTCTTTTACAGCGATATACAAACAACATAACAAAAGATCATAAATACAGGGCAGACTGGTGCCCCCAACATTCAATAAACATTAATAGTACTGTATTCTATAAATGCATTATGATAAAAGTACATTGTCAGTTGTGGTGGGAAACATCACATTCCAATAAACGAATAAGCCAAATTTGGCTTTATCATGCGAAGGTGTAGGTCGTGATAATGGGGACGGTAACATTCTTCTGAAACAACAGGACAGAAGTGGTAAAAGAAGAAGTGATATGGATAAAAGAGTAGAAACAAAACAAATTTTAAGTACGTGAAATGGATACATAAGCCAAATCTCCATACTCTTAAAACTTATATTTTGGTTAAAAAAAGGACACGGAAAACCTTCCAATCCAACAATTTAAACTATGAAGTCTTGAATTTGCCATGTAAAGGTAAATATTTAAAATGTTAGCCTATCCTATACATACTTGTATTAAATTACATACTGTATCTTTTTATATACCATTTCTAAACTCTAGTAATAAAATTTGTACTGTCAAAGGGGTCGGCTGAGATGTGACTCAGTAATTATGACTATTACACAAATACGCTAACTGTTTGACTGAAGTACTTATGTACAAATACTGTTTGTCATATTTACACAGTTCTATGCAACGATAGAAATAACATTTTATTTTAATGTGTGGAGGAAAGATAGACAAAGACACATCGCAGTGTGAAACGTTTCCATTAAACTCCTATATTAATTACTGCTAAGTGGTAAATTTGTATAAAATACATATAAGGAGTTACATTTCTCCAAGATACTGACATAGTTTCTAGATTTCTGAATCAAAGAGGGGATCAATTCAAACAATAAATGTTTGAGGTAAAAACTCACTAAAAATATAAAAGGAGAATTTAAAGTCTGCCTCGGCGCCTCGGGATGCAGAATAAAAAAAACAGCAATGTTTGGGGACAGAAGGAACAGGATGTCAAGTTTTATCCCCGATAAAACAACGTCCCCGGAGATGAATGACGACAGGCACTTGAATGTCGTGTGTGTTAGAGTGTGTGTGTGTGTGTGTTAGAGTGTGTGTGTGTGTGTGTGTGTGTGTGTGTGTGTGTGTGTGTGTGTGTGTGTGTAGAAAGTGGTGGATAGTCACAAGAGACTGATAGTCCTTTAAGTTTCTTGGAAAACAAAAAGATGGAAGAAAAGGTGCCTCGTCCTCTTCAGGATTCCATCTCGTCTCCATCGAACGACGGCGGCTCAAAACTGACTACCTCTTCGTAGGTTAACCCTGAGAGACAATAAAGAATTCGTGAGGTTATTTACAAATTTTTGTCTGAAGTAACCTATCGGATGCACAACTTGCATCTACCTATTTTCTTCCCAGCAGTTCATGTTATACCTCAGGCATCCACAATGGGCCAACTTACTCTTCCATTCCTTAATTTCCAGCTCGCGGCTCTCGAAGCTCTGGTCGTAAGGCTCCGCTTCGGGCTCGTCGTCTGGATCGTGGTACTGGGCAAAGTACGGGTGGGCCAGCGCTTCAGATGCCGTGATCCTCTTGTCTGTGTCCAGCACCAGCATTTTCTCCAGCAAGTCCACCGCTTGAACACATCAACAAGAGAACGGTGATGAGCATGTGAAGAGGAAAGGCAAAAGATATCTATCGAAAGCGTCATCTATAATCTAATATTACTAGATAGGTGTTAAAACTGTTATCACATTGCTGTCGTCAGTTTTTTCCATAGTGGATCATTTAAATTGGACAAACATGTATTGTAATTGACAATATCCCTGACACAACAACAACAAAACAGTTGCTTCATGATACCACTAGAGGGACTCAGTGAGCCAGGAGTAATGCCATGGCATGATGCTGAAAAGGGAACTTACCAAGAGGGTTGGCACCAATAAACACATCAGCAAAGTTCCTTTTGGGCATGTGGGGAAGTGAGTTAATGTAGTTCCTCGCCTGTGAGAAACAATTAACAAAACAGTTTAACACAACACAGGGGCAAGAGGTGGCACTTTGTCGTGCTACAGCTCAAAGGGACAGCTCACCCCAAAATCAAAAATAGTATTTTCTTCTCTTACCTGTAGTGCTATTTATCAATCTAGACTGTTTTGGTTTGAGTCGCCTAGTTTCGGAGATATCGGCCGTAGAGATGTCTGCCTTCTTATGAATATGATTTGACTATATTGCACTCGGCTTGTGAAGATCAAAGTGCCAAAAGATTACATTTGAAAACTCAAAAGCAATGTCTCTTTCCAGAAAGCATGACCCAGTTATTCAAGATGATCCACAGACCTTAATGTGAGCAGTTTTGATATCTCCAACTCACATCAAAACATTCCAGATCGATAAATACCTCTACAGTTCAGATATGAAAATATGTATTTTTGATTTTGGGATTAACTATCCCTTTAAAATGGAAAATATTTTTTAGCCTAGTGCAAAAGCTATTACTATTGTACATCCTTCCAGTAAGGCATGCCCCAAGCACTTTAACTGCCACCCAAACCACTCATTACACAAACATTGTGCCCTAATTTTCAGAATCAATATGTGTAACCAATGCCACAGACGCTCATCAGAATACACTGGCAAAGCACTCTGGAAGCCTTGCTGAGACAAGCACATTGAGTCAGAGAAGAAACAGGGAGTAAGTTGAGTGAGAGCAAAGGCTAAAACGCAGAAGAAAACTGTAAGAAACTTAAAAACTACACATAAAGTGTTGGCTGTGATTCCAGGGGTGCGGGGGAGGGGGCAGTGCTTGTGGGAAGGTGGAGGGCGCGGTGGAGGGCGCGTGTCTCACCTCGTGGCTGGGCATCCTGCTTATGAGGGAGGCTGGGGGCGTCCCCGTCAGGCGCATTATCTGCTGCAGCTGGTTTATATCTATAGCTTCCGAGTCAAGGGGCATCATAACATGGAGGTCAGCATGTCAAAGAGCATGGGTGGTTAGGGTAGGTTGTGTATGGAGGTGTGGAAAGTGGGGAACACACACACACACACACACACACACACACACACACACACACACACACACACACACACACACACACACACACACACACACACACACACACACGGTGAGGATGAAGAAACTTTCTGAGCTTTGATATACAGCAACCTTCGCCTGACCATAACCTATAATGACGTATCTATGTATTTACAGAGAGGTATGGATGATGGAGCCCAGCACTACACTACAGGCCTCTTACTTTGTCATACGGAGAGATCGTAGTGCATGCTAGAAAGAAGTGGGAAGCAAAGCCTTAAGCTAAAGTGCAAGTAGAGCCATTAACAAAAAAAAAAAAAAAAAAAAAAAACACAATTTAAGGGCAAAACAGGAGCAGCACAGAAGTAGTAGTAGCAATACAAAGTAGTAAAGAAGACTGTCTAACTCTCGCCAAGGCAACAGACACAGGCCGGAGGGGAAGCCCAACAGGACGGGCGGGACGGTGCTTGACACTCACAGACTCTGAAGAGATTTTCATCGAGAGCTCGGGCTCTGGGGTTCCAACGAGCATCATTATAAGCTTCAACTGATCAATGTCTACCACACTCGCATGAAGGAAAACAGGAGGGATGGAGGGCGTTGGATAAGGAGAGAAGGGTGAGAGGTACAACAGTCAAAGCTGTCATCGGCGAAGAAAATATTCTTTCATTCAATCAAAAGTAAAAGAAAGGAAACAAAAAGTCAACAAATTAACTCAAATGTGTACTGCTACTGATTACAACATTTGGATGCTGAGTTAAGATTGAAAGAACAAGAAACGACTGTCCCCATGGCATGCCATGCAATCTTAGGTCATTTTGAAAGTTTTCAGGCAAGGAAAAAAAGGCAAAATTCAAGCAAGTAAAATTATTGTGTTAATCATTGATCTGCCGATTATCATCAATTATTTGGACAATGAAATGTCGACAAACGGTGAAAAATGTGTACTTCAAAGCAAAACATTTTCAATCTACACATTATATAAAACAGAGAAAAGCAGCAAGTCCTTTCATTAGAGAAGCTGTAACTTGAGAACGTTTTGCATTTTTGCTTGTAAAACACCTAAAATGATAATAATAATCCATGAATTTGATCAACCTAATCGTTGTCGCTTTCACAAAGCAAGACAAACCAGAAATGTCAGCTAACAGGATAAAGTGCTTTTTTAAAGTCACTGAACTGCTCACTGACAGTTTGGAGTGATTCATTATCCCAAACAAAGTACATGTGCCTGATCTGTTTAGTTTTGGAAATGTCAGCAATCATTAGAAAATATTTCCAGCCCTTGATTATCTTTAGATGCAGCTTGTGCATGCTGTGCGTTAAAATGTGCAGGAGTTACTTTGTTTAAAAAATGCTTTAGGTGGGTAGCTCCGCCACCTCTCGAGGTGATTTCGATTTAGTGTGAGGGCACACATTCAAACACACATTCAAACACACATTCAAACACATATTCAAACACACACACACACGCACGCACTGAAGGAGTGAATGGCTTGATTGATCATTCACAATCACAAACACAAGATGCAACAGCAAGCTTGTGCTTGTGATCTTGAAGAGAAACAATAACCTCAGTAATGTGTGCCAACGTCTGTATTTGGTGTGGTAAGGTGTGTGTGTGTGCTCACACAGCGTCTTCTTGTGTGTTTCTGTATTGGACATTGTTATGTGTTCTGCTGCCTGGGAAGCTTTGTGGGAGGGAAACAGGAAGGTGTGCTGTATCTTGAAGAAACAGTTGAGACAACAGTGGGCAGCGCTGAGTCATAGACTGCAGGGGACTTAACTCCCATCACATGAATACACACACACACACACACACACACGCACACACACACACACACGCACACACACACGCACGCACACACACACACACACACACACACACACACACACGCACACACACACACACACGCACACACGCACCCTTGACTATTCTGGCATGCAGCTCATAAAAGTCAATACTCAGCAATGCTTTTGAGTCAGCTTGAAGTAAGTCAAACTGTGCAAGTGTGTAACACCGTGGTGTTAACAGAGTACAAACACAGTAGAAGAGTATGCATCCATCTACTAACTCTTCCAGATTCACCAAAGACCTACAGAGACATTTCATGTTTGCATGGCAACGACAGCGGTGGAAGGATACGGTCCGTGCCAGGGAAGAGCGTCTGTCCAGTAAGTAGTTCAGCCATGATGCAGCCCACCGACCAGATATCGACTATCACATGTTATAAAGAAAGACATGCAGCACAGTCTATACTTAGGAATATGAAAAACAACTTGTCTGTGTCCTATTCAGTATCAGTTACATTACTTTCGTTTCCCCAAGCTTACGTTTTTCAAAAGCATAGTGCAGACCAGTAAGGCTGCCCATGAGACTCATACAGGGATTTCACAATAATTGGTATTGTCTGCAATGGCATTTTCTTGTGGCAAATTGAACAATTCGGCATGCTTTTAAAAACATATATTTTAGACAAAGTGTTGTCGTTGTTGAGCTGTGATATCTGTTTTTGTCACATATTCTTTTGTGCTGTACATCTGCTGCTGATTCAATTTGATTGAGTTGAACTCTTTGTTTTATTAAAAAATGTTTGCATTTTAATTTAGTGTTCAAGATAAAAGAAACCAAAAATTGCAGGGGACAAAAAAGCATGCCATTTGGAAATATTATATTCTAAAACAGGAACTCTATCAACAGTGCCTGTTGGCACAGCTAAAAGGCAATTTATTTTTATTTGATCTATTTGAACATTTATACCAACAGCACAAAGCCATGTAAGACAACTGCCTTGGCTCGTGTTGCACCTTCACATCATGTTGATTCCACCAGAAAATTGAAAAGCTGGCCTAGTTTCTCAATAATCACACAATCATGTCTTATGTAATAAAGTCTTAACAAGTGACAGTAAGATTAAGTCATTAGATGTACCCGTCATGTTGTAGTGCATCCAGTTGAGCATGATCTCTGGGGCGCGGTACCACCGGGTGGCTACGTAGCCCGTCATCTCGTCATCTGTGTGCCGCGCCAAACCGAAGTCCAGGATCTTAAACACAAAGTGATTCTGTGAAGATTTTCTACTCCACGTGATCAACTAAAAATCATATATATAGATATATGTATCTGTGTATCGATAGATCGATACACAGATACACATACACACACACACGGTGAACCTCGTTTCGAGTCGATCGTTTCTCACCTTGAGCTCACAGTCTTCATTCACGGCCAGATTACTGGGCTTCAAGTCCTGAAGAGACACGAGGACAAGAAGGAAAAGTCAAGACTGGATACAGAAGTAATGGAGAAGTAAGTATCCTGCCGCTCTCTGCCTGTCCCCGTTTATGTTAACTAAACATCAAACAGCTGATGTGGTCCTCATTGTTTGGGCTTTTGTCAGGAGATTTGATCAGAATAAGACATGTATTCTCTGAACAAGAGAATCCATCAGGACTGAAGCGCATTAAAAGACATTAAACGATCAACTTACTCTGTGGATGATATCTGCAGAATGGATGTACTGTGGGGAAAAGAAGGGGAGAAGGAGATTAAACTTATATAATACTCTCATTTTGTAGAACACAGATATAATATATTTAATTTGCTATTTTTGTCCCTACATCATAGTTCACTGTGTTTGTGTGTGTGTGTGTGCGTGTGTGTGTGTGTGTGTGTGTGTAATCACATGTCGGATACAAACACCAAAATACTGTAAGTTCTGCCACCCATTTCCCTACTACTCTCTTCTTTTTAAATCCACAGTTCAACAAGTCAAGCAAGCATGGTGACGAACATCTAGTATGTTGTCCCGTCAGATAGTGATTTACAGTAACTTTGGTCTCAGATAGCTTTGTCCTTCTTACTTTGGGGTTACAGTCAGATGTCAAAGTTCAGTTCTTAATACCAGGCACCATAACTACACAAGGTGACAGATAAAATGTAAATTAAATAGGTCAATTCTCATTAAGAGGGTCATCAGATTGACTAAGAGATGACTGTTCCTTTACTAAATCTCAAGTATGTTTCTACAACGACTCAACCAAATTGGAAAAAATAATATTCAGTATTCTCAATATACTGATTAAGGAGAAGTTAGTAGCTTAACTTAAGACCATTTCAGTTCAGTGTAGTGAAACAGCCCACTGATCAACAAGTAATGCACCAGTGCTGAGCCGAGTTCTCCCGTTACGCTGGATGCTTCACTGACCTTTAATCCTCTGAGAATCTGGTAGATGAGGAACTGGACGTGGTCATCAGTCAGCTTTTGACACTTGACAATATTGTTGAGGTCTGCACCCATTAGGTGGGTCACCAAGTACCTGCGAATCATACAGTACAGCCGATGAGATGCAGTCTCCAAATGTCTGTCTTTGTCTTCTGCAGCCGTCTTTAATTCATTGTGTTTTTTTCCTATGAATAATCATTGGGTTTTTATAGTTTATGAAGTGCTTTGTAACTTTATTGTGACAAATTCTACTTAAATCTCCGTATTACCATCAGCATAAGGACTTTATCAAACATTGAATTCATTTTTGTTGCCAACTATTCTGTAGACCTTTGCCAACATTAAAGAGAAGCCAGTGGGTCATGCATAATTTATACACTTTAAGAAAGGGAAAGAAACAAACATGAAGGGTATGAAATGGAAAAGTGTAGAAGTCAAGTTTCTGCCTGGCACATCTGCTTGACACCAGTTGTTGGCTGAAAACATGTGTGCATCTGCTTCTCTTGCAGTGCAATAGAAGGATTGGTTGCACAATTGCTTTTATTACTGGCCACATGAAAGAGAAATGTCACATCTTTATTGCGCAACTTCAGTGTCAGGTGTCTGTTGTGTTTCTTCATCTCACATTTCAACAAATGTGCTACATGCTGATGACGCCACACCATGCTGAGAATTCAAGGACAATAACTGAATATTCTGTGCATATATGCACACACACACACACACACACACACACACACACACACACACACACACACACACACACACACACACACACACACACACACACGCGCACACACAGTACCCCTGGAGACTGCCAGATGGCTGTTACCATGGAGACTAGCTGTGATGTGCATAGTGCACAAGTTCAGCATACAATCACCTTGGTAAAACCTGCCAGTTGCTGGACTCACATGAAGTTATGAGCTGCAGGGTTGTGCGTTTGTAACTCTACGAGTACTATCGTGTTCATCTTGCCATCATCTGCTGATATGAAGGGTTTCATTGTGAGAGAATGAGGAAAACTAAAAAAAATGAGCTTAAGACAGAAGGTGGGCCGACAAAGACAACAACAAAAAGACAGAGGCAGAGGAGAAACTAAAAGTGTGACTTACACATCATTGAACTCCTCTAAACTTGTTGCTGGTGTGAAAACGTCTAATAGGCCAATCACCTGCAGGCAAAAACAGAGATCAAAGGTCAGAAAACATAAACAAAATATATTTTTGTGACAGAGATTCCAAATGAACAAAAACAGTTTTCATTGAGTGTTTGATAAACAACCATTTGATGAATTTGAATATCAGCATTCATGCTTTCAACGCAAAAAACACGTTTTGACAACAAACTGACAATAAACAACTGTGTGACATTTTGAACATTTCTATAAAAGGTATCCTATTCTGTAAAGTCTGAAGTTGAATTATATTTAGTCAAACAGGCAGCTTTCCTTGTTACGCCACTCCGTTTTCAAAGACTCATGCTAGCCATTATGTATCATGACGTACACTCGGTTATCCTCGGGCTCTGGTTTGGGTAACAGTAATTCAGTCACATGAATGGAGCTGATAACGACCACAACAGATATGATTTCAGAGGAAGCAGCAAACATTATCTGGTAAAGTTTGGTCACCATGATGACAAGATAGGCACAAGTGGTGTTATATGATGAAGGGGAACAAAGTAGAATATACATTTAAGACACAAAAGCAATGCGTTATGTTGGACTGGATTACATTTAACTGGTTTCACACGCTTGTTCAAACAAAGACAAGTTATTACGAACAACATCTTACATTTTGAGCGTGTTGCATTTGTTTCAATTCATCAACATTACAACTGCTTTGGGGATTAGATATGTTAAAAGTGCTTTTTCGATGGTCCACATTCCATTTGCAAGATCTTTTTAATCCAGATAACTAAGTTTGTGATGACATGACAGGCAAAACAAAAATAACATGTCAAAGTGACAAAGTGTGATAGTGTTAGATAATTATGTGCAAATAACAGACTTGTTTTTCTGTTTGAACAGAGCAGAAAAAGGACAAAGACATGAAGCATATTAGAGGATTATCATGTGTGTGTGTGTGTGTGTGTGTGTGTGTGTGTGTGTGTGTGTGTGTGTGTGTGTGTGTGTATATACAGTACATGTATATGCACACATTCATGCATGTACGCGTACATGCTAGCACACAGGCACAGAGCAGCCTGGAGTGCCAACCCTGCCCCTGCCCTCTGGGGAGAGACTGGGGAGGATAGGTATTGTAATAACACAGGAGCAGCCCGCCCACACAAGGCACAAAACCCCAGCTGATTGGTGGGCCGGAGCAACAACAATCAGCTGATTGGTCCACACAGGCTTTCCAAAATCAAAACCCAGGGAGTCTCCTGGCAACAGCGCGAGCGCAACACAGAATCCCTCTCTGTGTAAAGCATAGATAGGTATTAAAATGCTTTGATGATTTAAGAACAAAAAGCACAGCTTTATGCAATACTCCCTGTTATCATGTAACAGAAACTGGCAACATGCTCATTAATGATCACAAATAGCAATATAACCTTTTAAATGAGCTGTCTGCACCACCACACCATGATTTTGCTGTACAAGTCAGTTTTGCCTGCAGGTTGACGATACTGGAGAAAGCACTAGTCCACCCTGTCACTCATCAGTGAGCTCTCATAACAAGCTATTTCTACCCATTACAATGGCCAAAAGCAAACTATTGAGTGAACTCTTTTACATTGTAAAATTCACCCTTTTCCCCCCACAAAGACCGCAGCAACAACAGAGACTTCTAGTCTTACACACACACACACACACACACACACACACACACACACACACACACACACACACACACACACACACACACACACACACACACACACACACACACACACACACACACACACACACACACACACACACACACACACCATTCACCAGTGGAATTGCTCCCACACAGCACGCAGAAACCCATCACTTGCACCTCAGCTTGAGAAATCATAACCACTGCTGTTACATAACATAAGAGGATGCACACTCGTTGGTCAAAGTGTTATCTGAATGTACCAACAACACGCAGAAAAGGAGCTGCGTTTGTGTTTTGTATGTGGGCAAGTGTCTGCATGCACGGCACCTTGTACTTACACATAAACACAGAACACCAAAACACAAGCAGAGATTGTAAAAAGGGGAACTTAAGCCGCTGCCCTAAAACATTCAAGTTAAATGGCATGAGCCAAAAATTGCTGCAGCAACAAAATGAGACAACAGGAACGGTCACCACAGAATGTGATGGGACTGCAGCTGTAAACCTGTTTGGTGACTCACTGCATGTTGTGATGGCACTGCTCACCAAGCAGTGCCATCACAACATGCTTGGATCACTCGCAGGGAAACCTGTTCTAAAAAGGACATCACACAGACCACAGTCTGTGTGCCCATGTGTGTGTGTGTTTGAAACTAACTCCACCAACTCCGCCAACCACACGCTTCTGAACAAGTTGTTGTTTTTTTTGCAGTCAGCTTAATGAGGCGTTCTACAGAGTGGATCTCTGTTTATTGATGTATGCATGTACACGTGGAAGATGAAATGACCCCGAGTGACCGTGTCAAATGCACGCAGCGTGTGTTCACGACATTAAGTGCCTGCAAGCGGGGTTGTGTTTTATCTTCGTCACTAAAGGAGTGTATGTGAACGGATGAACTAGTTTTAGCTGCCTATCAATTCCTGCGTGAGGTTCGGTCTCCAATACGCACAGCTTCAACCCTGAGGGCAGATCTAAATGAGATCCAGCAATTATAATAATTATTAATTAATATAATAATTAATATAATAATAATTCATATATAATTATAAGCTAGAAGTCAACAAGGATACAGACCGTCTGACGATGCAACCAGTGGGGAATAGTGCCTGCTTCTGCACGTTAGTACAAACTGTGCAAAACTCCTGTGCACACATATGCAATCCTTGCTTAAGAGCTAATCTATAGAACAATGCATGCATACACACAGGAGGCAGGGCAACGCCAGAGATTAAAGGCCGGGCGCTGGAGGCGAGGACGGGTTGGTTGCAGGCGACTTACATTCTCGTGCTTCATGTGTTTGAGCAGCCGCAGCTCTCTGTAGGTTCTCTTTGCATGGATGATGGACTGGAAGGGTCTGGACAACTTCTTCACCGCAATCTTCAGGCCCGTCTTCACGTCATACACCGAACTGAAAGACACAGTGTTTGGAAACTAGTTAGACCTTGGTTGTAAAAAGTAAAAGCATGACAGGCTGATAACAATTGTCCTATCAGAAGCTTAAACAGTTCCCTTAATTTCACTGAGAACGAATCGTTTCACTGGACTGCTTAGGTGGCCTTAACCCAGTTAACAAAGCAAATAATTGCATAACTCTTGGTTTGGATTCGCTTATTATTATACTCTGCAGCCTAAGGCCGTATGGGGGAACATGGCTGAACATGACACCATTGTGTACAACAAAAGAGTGAAAACCCACCCATCTGATAGTTTACTTTAAAGAATGGTGGGTAGGTACTAAAAATGTCACCTTGACTGGCTTAGCACTTGATGTCCAGGACCACTTGACACGTGCCATTAAAGTCTATAAATACAGCTCCATTTGTTAATGTTTTATTCTTAACTCATTCAAGAAATGAACTGCTGGCTACAACATGTCTGTTTGTAGACCCAATCCCTCAGAGCATTAATATAGGAATGTTTACAGTATTTCAATAACAAGTACGTAACATTGAGGCATTACAAATTATTTTAATTCAAGCAAACAAAACAAACTAAATAACTGTCAACATTTCAAATGCAGAAGCTGATTTTAGCATATCCAAGTTAAGTCAGCACTTGCCCTGCGATTCTGCTGGAGCCGTCCATGTAAGTGTGCATGGCTGCGTTTGTTTTAGTAAAAGAAAAAAGAAGAAAAAAGAAAAAAAAAAAAAACCAGGTGTGGCAAAAAGAGCATAGACAACAGAAGTGGGACAAAGCTGAGAGTGAAATGTACTCTCTGTTGCTTCAAATTGAGCAATAAGCCAGGGCTGCTACGAAAATCAGTACAATATGTTCCAAGATGAAACCAGTAAAAAACAACACACTTGTCCACAGACAAACAGAGAGAGGCACTGACACTATGAGGGTGGTGGAAAGAGAGGCAGATGGGCTTTGCCTCCCCAAGAAGCGTGACATTGCTGTATTTCCTGTGTGAGGATCTGTGAGGGAACACAACCCACTCACAATAAACCACATTCCTTCCAGGTCAATCGCTTAAGCTGCATCACAAATGGATGATTTCAAAATATCGCAAAAGAAAAAAACCTGTGCTCAGTGCGCCAAAAAGTATTGTTTCCTCTTCTTGTGGTCTGACCGTGTGTGTGTGTGTGTGTGTGTGTGTGTGTGTGTGTGTGTGTGTGTGTGTGTGTGTGTGTGTGTGTATATACATACATACATACATACATACATACATATACACACATACACACATACATATATATATATATATATATGTATGTGTGTATGTGATATATGTAAATGCATTGTTTTTTTATCAAAATGCTTTTCCAAACTACAGAATAAACCAAATAAATAAATAAAACCATAAATCCAGGGGACCTGCAGTGAGTGGTTGAACTTCATCTTGGTGCGAGCCACTAAAACTACCTGAACTACTGACCCGGTATCAGCTGCACTGTGGCCTTTCAGTTAAGGGTTTGAGGCCATGTTATCACTACGTGTTACGGGAAGAGACGGGAGTCATTTCCCTTCAACACATTGCACAAACTGGCGATTTGAACTATCGACCTTTCCCTGCACATGACTGGGAAATCAGCATACCTGTGTTACAGTGTACACCACCACCAAAAGTGGCATTAAAAAATAGGTCTGCCTTGGTGGACAAAGTTATGGTCCAGAGTGCCAAAAATCCATAATGAGAACATTAAGATAAGCAGTGTGGTTTTTTTTTTTTTCAGTTAGTCGGAGATAATCTCCCACACCCACTGTACTCTATGTTCCAGGCTTGCAGAAGAACTGGTATACGTGTCCCTTGTGAGGTAAAACCCGTACTTAGTAAACACAGAATATACCAACGCTAAATGACAAAAACAAAACGACACACGCACAAAAAACGATGCTAATCTGCAGGACACACAAGACGGGTCTAAGCACACACCATCCAATTAGTCTGTAATAAATGGAAGTGCAATAAGACATGGCCATAAAAAAAAGGTGGGCTGTAAAAGGAGCAGCCTTATGAGGCCCGGGATCACAGGGTAGGAGTGATCGTCAGCAGTACGTTGTTGACGAACAGACGGAGTGAGCCGACAGGCAAACGTGTACTTTAAATGACTTGAGGAAATGTCGGTAGTAAGTGTTATGTCCTTCCTCTTGCCATCAGCTCACTTTACTTCAGAAATTAAGACTCACAAGAGCTTTGAGAGACAGAAGGATAAAAAGGCTTTCACCGCATTTCTCACCCTTGGTGAAAAATAAACCCTCCACAACAGTCACAGTAACGCCAATGTATTTCTTGCGCAGCTTAAATTAACCGGTGCGTTCATGGCGTTTCTCTCAGGCATGTATGAATAAGATTGCTTATCAGTGTCCTGACATGTGGGTGCACTCTTGCTGACAAGCATGGCTGGCACTATAAAATCTTGGCACACTCATTAAGAGCCTCATGGCTTCATTTTGAGTGATTATAATTAACATAAGTGTTACGGGAAGCACATGCAATTTCAACACGACCACATGCGGTGTATTTCATCCAGGATGTTACATCTCATCTGTAATATTACAAGCATCTCGACTTTAACAAAACTCAGGAAACACATTTTTATTATCGATACTTTCAGCATTCAATCTGATGTCAAAGGAAGCATCATATCAGAAGCATATGAACTCACCAGCACTACAGGGAGAAAATATCACCAACACATCCGCGTGCACATTTAAAATGACGAACGCAGCAGTGAGACTAATAAAAAAAGACAACCCTTTTCACAAGCATTCAACTTCTTAGACAAATCATGCATACAAAATGTTAACAAGAATAACCCCATGAGTTGGCATAATAGTCAAGTGCGTACTCCCCCATCTATGAATAAAAGAAATACACAAGAACATCTATTCCTTCAGAAACTTGACAATCAATCTCTCCTTACAAATCCTCTCCGTCAGGTAGAGCATCATGGACTCAAAGGCGACATAACAAGTGGGGAGGAGGGGAACAAGTTTTTATTGAACATGTTTTTAGATGTTCAGCAGAGCCAGGGGACACATCATCAGATCTCACTCTCACGATGCACCTTAATCTTCAACAGTAGGCGTTTTGTAATGCGCATTATGACCTAAGGCACAGTAATGCTTCCAATATAACTGGACTTCACCTGTTCCACTCACACAGGGTTGTAAAAGAGCCACTGGGTTAGGGTTAGCATGGCCAGCATAATGATTTATTAATCTGGCTCTGTTTAAAAAGAACCACGCTTGCCGTGATTATAACCTTGGTGTAAGTAAGATAACACGGTTAAGGTGTTTACACAGCACAAGCAATAACGTCAGTATTTACAGCTTTAACTTAATTATCACAAACAATTTTCCAATTTGCTCCGCTAACAGTGCTACTGATGGAAGCAAACCGTAACAATACTTAATGAACAATGAGTCTCCTAGTGTCTACATGTGTTTTTCATGCAATTTAATTGCAAAACGTTGTATCTTTTTGCATCTCAGCACCCATGGTGTCTGCATGCCGAAATGTTTTGGGGCTCTAAAGCCTGATCCATAATTTCTTTAGCAAAATTATTGGTTTTACTCTTCTGACATCACAGATGCATTCAGTCATGCATCTCACGTGAAGGGAGTCAAAGCCATTTAAATTGCTGGTTTCAAAACTTAAGCCTCCTGTTTGTTTGGATGGCTGACAAGTCAGTGCGCTCATCGCCGTGGTTAAAACCAAGTGTGTCAGCCAAACTCGCCACAAGTTGCACCGTCTCCCCAAATTGGCTTCGTCATCGGGCTGGGCAATAGATCAATATCACATCGGTCTCATGATACGAGACTAAATATGAGCTTAGATTTGGGATATCGTAATATGGCACAAGTGATGTATTTTCCTGGTTGTTCATGGTACACTTAAGTGGAAGACAGTTTAGGACGCAGGGGCAATAAGCAAAGCACACGGGGTTTACCAGAGCGCTGTTAGCTGGGCCTGTGCACGGAAACCTTTGTGTGCCATAAATTAAGCAAATCAAAAGCAGTTTTAAATGTTAATGTGTTTTGAGAATGAGAATGCAACAAAGAGCAATTGTATGAATGTCTGAAGGAAAGCAGGAAAACTTAAAGTTTCTACACAACTTTCATGTTCTGATGATCAATAACTGTTGTAGTGGCATGCAGTGACTATTTTCACCCTGAATTTGAATTATATGTAGATATAATCTAAAATCCCCTTTTAAAATGTTTATGAAAATGCCTAATTATGTTCAGCAACAAACATTTTACTGGACTGTCTGTGCATAGGCCATTTGTTAAAGGCTGGGAAATGACTTATGACTACATCAAAACCAAAAACACTTAGATAATTTTTTTTTTAAGCCACGATTCATTCCCCTGCACTGAGCTAAACATTAGCAATTGATTTAATGTGGATACATGTCCCGTGAGCCTGTGAGTGCATGGGTTTTGTGCTTTTCTTCTCAGCTGAGAAACCTAGACCGGACAACACGAGACACTCAACACACTGTCCATATTGTAATCCCAGCCAGCGGCATTCACTGCGAGCACTTTCTTACCACACTAGCCCTGGATCCCCTCCAAGTCTGACATTTAGAAAATAGAACAAAGGTCAGAAATAAGGAGAACGTGGTAGTGTTGTTTTCTTAGAAGACGTGTGTCCAAGTGACAGGTTGATGATGAACATTATTTACAACCCCACGTAGTACATGGTTTAAATATTTAAAAGCTGGGACGAATTCAAGCCCAGAGCCTGAGGAACGTCATGGCAGCAACAACAGAGACTCGTCCAGCTGACCAACAGCCGGGACATACTGGAGTAGGTGCAGTGTGGTTATTTATACATTTCAGATACCTTCTAAAGGGTTTTTAATGACACCCTGCTGTTTGGACCACTTCACCTGCTTAATTGATTCAGACTTACAGTATTCAAAAGACTTTGTGATCATATAATGTTTCCAAGCTGACAACGCCTTGCCCTGGTTTTGGATCTCGTCAAATACAGAAGACAACACTGAAGGAATTTCCTCAAATGCAATTACAAAGGAGCTGCAGCAGGTGAAAGAGAATGCAGTTTGCCATGTTGTGGGGATGGGACTATTTGGGAATCCTACGATTCGATTAGGTAGTTAAGCTAACTGGTCATGATGAGGGTCACTTTCTGACCGGAAGCTTAAGTCTTTTGTCTGTATAACAATAATGAAATGAACATGTAATTTACTGACCAACATCGCTGGTTAAATGTTTTTCCTATAATTCTTCTAATAATATTCTCTGTTGAATATATTCACGAAAAAGAAAAATCACACTAGAAACAGAACTTATGACAAAGATAACAAGGACTCTGTTAAACAGCTAGTAACAACTTCTAAATTAATTTGACTCTGGGATTGACCTCAGGGGATTCAGACGGCTAAAAAGTAAATTTTGTCTAATACATCTTTACAATACCTCTTGCACGTTCAAATCATCCGTTTCGCTCACAATTCTGTCCTCCCCTGCGCAAAAATCTGATTCTAAAAATCTAACCATTTTGTCGTAAATATACTTCCATATTGCTCTTGGGCCGAGTTCTGCTTTTTTGTTTCGTTAACTTAACTCTATCAACAACATCCCAAACTCGATTTTTGGCGTTTGTGAATTGTACAGGGTAATAATCTGGATTCTTATGTGAATCTATTATTTGCCACACGCCTATTTTTTTTGTGCAAATCGTGGGGCACCAAGGCCAGACATCACTAATCAAAGAGAATTGAATGGGAAGATGAACACACTTTTTTTCATTACGAGCACTGTTTTGGTCATAATAGAGGTGGATGTTATTTATACACACAGTATTTAGCCTCACATAGATTTCTGTGACGACACACTATTCACACCTTGTATGTACATTGGCAGACGTATGCCCAGTGATCGTTGCGAGTACAATACAATGGTTAACCCCTTCATTCACTACTAATACTTGCAAAAACCACACATTTACATCACTTCAACAGTTGAAGATGTGGAAGTAAAAGTTAAAACTACAGTACGAACCCATCTATGACTTTATGATGACCAAAAGGCGTCACAGCTGAGGCCACTACCTAACCTCGGGACTGTGAGTCATGGGTGTACCACAACGGGGGGAAAAAAAAGGGTGACATCATTCTAGAGTCATCATCGTCGTCGAATGGGCTCCTGTAGAAAGCGCTCACTGTGCACGAGGGGGCCTACTTTCTGAAAACCACGTGACCTTCTGGTACTCTGCAGGCTGCACCCAACTAGAAAATGCATAATGCACGCAATGTGCGGATGTGTAAAGTGCTAGGTTGTGCGTGCAGGACCACAATACTATTGTAGCGATTATTTTGCTAGGTATTGGCTTAAAACCTCACTGAAAAGGAGCACAGATCGTATCTCATGGGGAGGCTCTTCTTTTGCAGATGATGCAAGCATGGACATGCCACTGATCAGCCTTCTTCAACAAACAAAAAAAGAAGCCTGATAAACGATTAAAGAGCAGTCCGTCTGCATGTTTAACACCGGGGATCTGGTGCAACTTGGTCCTGGAGCTTGATCGGCGAGCTTACTGGTAACGTTACATACATGTGTTTACAGGACAAGAGTGAGCCAGACAGTGAAGCAACAACAAAAAAATAAAAAATGTGCAGAAAACAAATGCATTCCCCACCCGCCGAAGAGGGGCGAACCACCCCGAAGCGTGCACGATGTCTCATCGGTTGATAACAGCCGAAGTAAAAAAAAAATGTAAACAAAAAGGCACAACCGATAGCTCCCCTCCTCCGGTACCCGTCACAGGTTGACAAGCAGCCCGCGGGGAGGCAACTCTGACGGGCCTCTGTGGGTGGTGGGAACCCGTTTGGCCGTTGTGCAACCGAGCCGTGTGCTCTCGGTAGTACTCTGCAACAACTGCTTACCAGACGGATCCGTAAGCACCGGAGCCGACGGGGGACAGGTTCTGGTACCGCTCCGGGACCTCCCACACGGTTTTGTTGAGCTCCTGGCGGTAGAAAGTGGGTCTCTCCTTCTGCGACATTCCTGCGGATTTAACAGCCGCGTAGCGACAAAACAAGCCAGCGGAAACTTCTGCCCTCTCTCCTCTCTTCTCCTCTCCACCCCGTGTGGCACGACGTGGAGCGGGTGCTGCTCCCCGAGAAACTAAAAACCGAGACGGTCCTCAATCACACAAAACTTCAGCCGCCCGTTCGTGCAAATTCGGTGCAATTGTGCAAAATAGAATCCCCTCCTCTCCGTGTGCGTCGGGGCGCTTGGAGACAACTTCCTCTACAAAACGCGCTCGGGTCAGGAAGCAGCAGCCCGGACTAGCTTTCGCTGAATCTTTCGCACTGTTCTCTCTCTCTCTCTCTCTCTCTCTCTCGCTTTGCTGGGCGCGCGGAAACGTGACCGCGCACGTCCCTTCGTCAGTGAACACTCCCGTCGGTGATTATCTTCTCGCGAGAACTGGGTAGTCTTGAGGAGAACGAAAACCAGGGGATACCCCCGTCCCGCTCCAAATGATAACACGAGTGGGAATCTCCCAGTCGGTCGGTTCACAGTTTTAAAACGTATACTTTAGATATAATGACGTCATGTAATACAATCTCAAACATGTTTAGAGAAAGATATCTGACTCATGACTGAACATTGCAGCATTATCAAATAGACATTTTAATTATGATTTTTTTGTTTGTTTTAAATACAGCTCAACAATTAAGACTCATACCAAAATAAAAATATCTATAAATATAAAACATTTTAATTGATTGTACAACTCCCAGTATTCACCAATGTATTATGGCATACACCTAAATATGGCAAACTGCCATCTGTTGTTTTTAGATGCAATAGCTGAATGTGTAATCAGGGTGTGGCAAGCCATGAGAGTTGATTACAAGAGAAGGTCCAACAGCTGAATAGGCAATTTATAAAACTACATAATCAAGGATAAAGGAGCATTACAAATAGGTGATATGGCTGTAGAAAAAGCACAGGTGTAAATATTAGATTAATTATGGCTGAGTTCCATTTAGTTTTAAGGTCCTGGTACTGTGCTTACTGGGACACGTGAATGGAACAGAGCTATTGTTTATGTTATGATGACACCTGTGTGTTTTCTTATGTGATGAGTCAAAATGTCTGCTGCAAAAAACGTCTATCCTATACAATGGCATTTAAAGTACCAGTCCAAAGCAGTGGAGTACAGAGAGTAAGCTGAATCATAAGTTAATGAAAATATGGCATAGTTATAAATCTGCTGTAAACGGTTGTCGTGACAATGAAAGCATTTCTGGCAAGGGCACTACCGGCAGAAGCCACCGAGAGTGTTAGGTCTTGCAAGTTTAATGGCGGTACAGGGTTCATAGACACTGCACACAAATACTGTTGCCTGCGTCTTCAGTCACAGTTTGTGAGAAAATAAGTTTACTTTACATTTGGTCTGTTTGCAAAAGGTATGTGGGAGAATGAAAAAAAAGTTGTATGGCCTAATGGGACAAAAATAATATTTTTGACTTTTGCATGCTGTGTTTGGAGGGAAGTCCAACATGGCACATCAGCAGAAACATATATCCCTATATATCCTTATGCTGTGGGGCTTTCTATGCAGTTTATCTGCTGAAGATAGAGTTATCTTTGAAGAAAACCTAAGATGAGATGATTTATTTTACAGCAAGACAACCCCGAACACGAAGTCAATGCTGCACATAGATGGCTTTAAAAATTACATTAGGAATGAATGACTCAGTCCTAAAGTGACTCGACAGGAAGGGTAAGGCAAAAAAGAATGGGGGAAAAATTGCAAGTTCAAATCTGTAGCAGATCTATAAGATAGAGGCTGGAACTGCTGTCAAAGCTGCCTCAACTACATATTAACTTGATGTAGGTGAATATGAATACATCAAATTATTTCAGATTTGTACTTCTTTTGAATTGATTTGGAGGGTTGTTTCCCTTTTTGTAAAAAAAAAACCCCGCAATTGCACCCAATGTGATTTAAATCAAATCAATAAAACATAAAAAAAACTCCTACGGGACTAGTGCAATACATTGAATAAGCAATGAATGTTTAAAGACCACAAACACAGAAATTGTCTGAATAATGTTTTACTCAAAATTGCATTGCATCCCCTCTCAGAACAATTTATTCCTTTAAAAAATTTAAAATAAAGTGGCAGAATTAAACTCAGAATAACAGTATGTAATTGAGATGGGTTAATAAGCACCATCACTATTTGGCATTGCATTTACATTTTTTAAATGTTTAGGCAAGTCGGATATAGATATTCAATTTTCACAATATGTTGAGATAAGCCTCTTTCTGTGATACTCTACAGTTGCGGTAGAACTTTGTCTCCTACGTGTCTTACAATTCACGTTTTTTTGTGACATTTAAAACATGTTATAGTATTAGATGTCAAAGTAAATACAACATACACCTGTGCAACATGTGTATTTCAAACCCAAAACAAAGCTTAAAGGAGCTATATACCACATTCATAACATAAATATAGCGGAGTGATGGCATCCTGAGCAGAGACTGTAGTTTGTGTTGTAATCTGAGCTTCTTTGTTTTGGTCCCCGTGCCGGCCGCATGTACATGTTAGAGCATAAGAGTCCGGTTAGTCTTTAAAACCGTTGGTCCTCACCTGCCTCATTTTGTGTTCACGTCCGACTGCTAATTACCACCTATAATTGCCACTGCTCTGCACTGTGCACTACCCAGGGGCGTGCATAGGAGAGCAGTGTTCATAAGGTGGATAACGCTAATTTCGCTGTCCCAAACCACAGTGGTGGGACGTCGTTCTCGCGGAAGCAAGGTCGCCCCGGTGAGTGTCAGCACCGTTGCCATTGTTAGCGCTGTTAGCACTGCTAGCCACCGCCATGTCGGCCCTACCACTTCCATGTTTGTCAGATGTCAGAGGTGAGAGCTGTGTGCAGGCGATCCCGGCCCAGAATCTGAATTTTGCATATAGCTCCTTTAAGAGATGCCAACCAGCACCGTTAAAAAAAGGTAAGAGTTAAAAAAAAAACATAAAATATAGTGTACACAAAAACATCTTTATATATTAGCTTTGTTTATCTTCCCCTACACCCTTGACACAAGAGGTGATACAGAAAAAAACAAAACAGCAACAGCTAGGAGAGCAAGCAGAATTAATCATTTTCACATAACTCCTGGCAAATCTCTACTGGTCATATCTTTTTCCAAATATATACAGCTCGGCTACTTTTAGGTTGTGTACAGGTATAATGCACACACTGCCCTTCCATCTTCGGCATCCTTCAATATAAATATTTATGGGGTGTGGATGGACACAACAAACAGTGTTACCCTACAATAGAATGATACCGTGTGACCCAACCGTCTATCTCCGCTGTAATGACTGCGGAGAAGATTCTGGATGCCCTTAATGTCTGTAGCGCATACAAATTATCAAGGGAAGAGTTATGTACCCAATCACTGGGGGACAGCACTGGCTAGTCTTTCTCATAGCTCCACAGGGCCAATGGGGTTTCATTGGTCAGGTAATCCGAGAGGTTTTCCCCCAACAAGGATTAGCACATGAGTGATGAGTCCATCCTTAGCCTGCACCCGTCCAGTGTCCTTTTCCAGCCCGGCCTGACTATCATTTTAAGAAGACAACGTAGAAAGCCATGGCCAAACAGGAAATTGCCACGGCAATGTGAAGCCGTGTCCCAATTACCGCAGCTGAGAAGAGAGATGGAGGATAACGAGGGTGAGTGAAGACAATAGCTGGTCAAATACGAACATACAGAACAAGGAGAATATAGCAAACCATGGAAACAGATGTGTTACAATATTTGGGCTGTGCCACATTTTCTGTGGTTTTGATTATGTATGAAAACAATTTTTTTTTAAATGAAACAATGACTGAGTGTTAGGTTCTGACTTTAAGCTTTAAGGGTTTTTACATGCGTTTATCTCTACATACAAAAGGCCTTTTTTTGAATTTGACATTCTTGCTTATTTTAGCTTGGAGAGCACAGATGGAACTAACAACATTAACAAGGTTTGGTTCCATTAAAGTATTCCAGTATTCCAAGCTCTTCCCAGAAATATACACAAAAGATGTCAAAGAGACTATAGACGTGTTTCCCAATTTTAGATTTAAATTTGATGAAACCACTTGTTAAAGAATGAGTTCTCAAAGTTTTGGGTTTTCTCATAGGGACATTTTGTATAGAAATTACAGGTGTGTTGAAAATATCTACCTTTGTAGAAGACGCCCCACACTCCTTTCTTCTCGGACAGCAGCCAGCTGTTGAGGCGAGGCACCTTCTTGAGGTATGCACAAGTGCAGATGAACAGCAGCCCGAAAGCCAGGATGCCATCGAAAGAGTACACTAAGGAAGGAGGGCAAGATACCGTCACACAGTCTGCCTCACCTGCCAGGTAACTGAGTGCAATACTTATTCAGCTCATTCAACACAGTACAAAAACAAGTTTGCACGCACAGCTCCACATTAACTTAGACACTTGTGAGATAATCCACTCATTATAACTACGGTACTGCACAGGTTAGTTCTCTTTGTAAGAGGAACTGTAAAGTGACAGACTGGAGAGAGGATGTCATGTAGGAACAAATACTGCACTCCATGAGCAGTGAAAAACAAAACACTAATGGTTGATGTTGTGGTGTTTTTTTTGTGTGTAAAATCAACAACCATCTTCGATTAATGTCTGTCCTCTAATGTTCATCTTTGAGGCAAATATGTTGATGTTTCTGCTGCTTTATGTCTGATAGTGTCTCCACAATGTGAAGTTACATTAATTCAAACACTTACATATAACGATAGCTACATCCCAGTTTTGTGGTGGAGTTTCCCTTTACGATACATGTAACGTTACAGGGTGTGTTGTTGACTCTGGTAAGTCCAGAGTTGCAGCAGCAACTTTAGAAATCTTTAAAAAATCTCGTGTACCAAAATCATCGGTGGACGAGGACAGAAAAGGTCGATATTTTAAGGACTGACCTCAGTTAACTTCCATGATGAGTTAGTTAGTTTTCTTGCATTCACAGATCTTTGTTGTGGTCCAGCTGTCTGGATTTGTTTAGCATTAGCCACCGAGACACCAAGCTAGCTAGCAAGAAACCTTCTAATGTTAGCCCGACTAAAACAATACGACAGCGGTTTGAAGAAACTTTTCACTAAGAATGGAAAAACCCTGTGAATTAAATCTTCAGCTGTAACAAAGGAGAGGTGTTAAACCCGTCCAGACTAACAGGGCCACGTCTACAGCTAAACTAGCTCCCTCGTTAGCCAGCTGAACTTAGCTACACCTCCTGCTGCCGACACGTCTGAGCTGAACAACACAGCAAACTTACCATTTGTCATGTTCGCAGTTTGCTTTTTCACGACTTATAATAACTGTTTTCTAAATCAGCAATCCATCATGTCATATAAAGTGGCGGTGCAGCGGTCTACTTCGCTTCGCAGTCACTCGGTTGACGTTTCCGGTTTCGTTGCTCTACAGTTTCTCTTACGTTTTATGTTTCTAGCATTACTGCCATCTGCTGGAGTGTATGAGTTACAGCAGCCTTACAGTGACATTTATTTATACACCATAAATAATAAACAATACAAATGCACATCTCAATCATCTGATACTTATTATATATACTACAATAGTCTATACTTCAGTGTACAGATTTAATATTTTTGTTGATAACATGTTTGTAGCCTATAAGGCCCATATTTCTCTTGGGAATTCATGACCATGGTCACACCCATAATGAGCAAATTGAAAATCTGCAATTGTTTGGAGAATGTATTGCAAAAAAAGGGGACAATTCAATTCAATTTATTTTGTACAGCCCCAAATCACAAATTACAAATTTGCCTAAGGGCTTTACAATCTGTACACATACGACATCCTCTGTCCCGGGACCTCTCATCGGTTCAGGAAAAACTCCCCCCCAAAAAAAAACCTTTAAAGGGGAGAAAAAGGGAAGAAACCTTACCAGTAGAGCAACAGAGCCGGATCCCTCTCCCCGGATGGACAGAAGTACAACAGATGTCATGTGTACAGAATGAACAACATAACAGAGTTACAACATATTCAATGCATATGACAGAAATTATTCATATAATGAGAGTAGTAGTCATGAGGAAAATGTTACAACTACCAGAAATAACACCAACAGTGGATATAGTAGAATAATAATGATAATAAAAGCAGTAATGGTATTGCCAATACTAATTGCAATGCAACTAGAAATAAAAATGATAATAGTAGTAGGTGTCGGGCAGGACCATTACAGGATGAGTAAATAAGACTGGACAAATATACATACTGCACATGACAAGGCAGAAAAGCACGCAGCACTATTCTCTGTATAACATGGAGGCAGCACACTAGCCGACAGTAGAAGGATAACACATGCAGGATTAACAAAGTGGTAAAATCAGTCTGGCTCTGCTGCAGCTCTGAACCTGGACACACCTTGTACGGTACAGAGGGACGGATGAGGATTAAATTGAGCCTCCGCCCACACTAGAGCTGACTCCACTGCCCAGTCACCTCCACCTCATTCCCCGAGGTCCACCACGGAGCAAATTGTGTCAAATTGTGCTGACAGTCATCAGCCATTCCAGAGTGCTTTCTGTCGAAATAACCTCAGCCAGTTAAGAGGGTCCTGACTCAGGGTACCTGCACTGCCGGGAAGACACATTCAAACCACCTTTTGTCACTTCACAATTTGTTCCAGATTAACCCATATAGCGCCGATACAATTTACAGAAAGTTTCAGTAAATATCCTCACAGTTTATCTGCTATACTGTGCATGTGCTCCTTTCTACCACCATTGTTTCAAACCCACTGGATAGACTCACAACGGCATCATGGTCAGGCTGAAATTTGTTTTTATAGCAATATGATACTTGTATGTACAAATGCCTCTGCATACACTTTGTCACATTGAGTTGTGTAATGCATGTATAATGCCTGATCAAATACCAAATTATTTGCACTTCAGTATCTATTATGTATCGATTAGTCCCAATTTATTCATTTATTTTCACTTGTTTAATAATGTGCATATTTTGCATTACAGCTTCTATTTGAACACCCTCTTACCATTATTATCTCTATATACTTAATCCATACTTCTCTATTTAATATGTTGTTGCAGAACATTGAAATTGTCAGTGTTTGTTGTGTCCAATAGTTTATTGTTGCTACACTGACCTGATTTCATCTCATAATCATGCTCATGGACCTCTGTTTCAGTGCATTCTTTTTTTTTACCTAATATAATTCTTAGATTGATAGATTTAACACTAATATAGAATTATTGTGAATCTGTGATATACTTCACTTCACTTCAGTGCGTGTGATATTGACAGTTGGATGAACAAAGTAGAGCTACAAAAGCCATGTTTGTTTTGTTCGTATTTCATGTTGCTTTATCCCAATCCTTGCGTTGCATTATCCTAATCTGCCATATGTCGTTCTTGCCTCAGAGACAACAGAAGTTTCTCTCCCGGAGGGAACACGGCCGGGACAAAGGGTCGCGAGACAGTACATAAGACTTGATCACAGGACAGTGGAGCACACCTGTTCAGATCAGCCTCACCGCGGCTTGCTGTGCAGCCTGAGAACCACAACATGTATCTTCTGCTCCTTCTTTTTCTGCATTTGCTTGTGTGAGAACAGACATTAGCATATCTCTAATTCCTCTTTACCAGAGCACACAGGTAATGGGTTTCTCATTATTTATGTGGTATAGTAGTATTTGTTTTCATCATAACCTGAGAGGGAAAACATTGCCTATTTAACCATATTTGAGTTTGGCAGTGTTTGTTCTGGGCTCAGGTTTTCAAAGAGGATTTAAAAAAATACATGATAAAGCCGGAATTAAAATAATTTCCAGAACTGCAAGCTCAGAGTACAGTACATAATTTGTATGTAAGGCTGAATATAGTCACAAACCATGTTGACTTTAGTTTCTTGGCATGGCTGTAGATAAGAGTAGTAGAGTCACTATTCCTATCCATGAAACATATCAAATATAGCCTTTTTGTTTTTGAAAATATTTTTCATTGGTTATATCTTAAAATGCAATGCACATCTCCCTCCAGCAACAAACTACTGTGATCTTGCAAAGTCCTTCTGAAGACAGCAATGATGACTTTTCTTCTTCGTGTGGATGTGAGAGTGTCTAGATGTGTTGAGTCCGGTTTCACAAAGAGTTCAATTTGATAGTTACAATTGCTGCTGGATGGGCGGCAGAATAGTCCGTGTGGATTTGCATCTCTTGAGTGCTGAAATGAGTCTTTGCATCATTTCGGTCTTCAAAAGGCATTTTGCAAATGGAATTTACTGACTTGCCTGCTCTGCTGTTCTTCATTCAGGTATCATTAAAAGTGGGTCTTCAAAATAGAAGAGGTAAGATGAAATCAAACAATAGTGTTTTTAGCCCTCCACTTGAGACGTCACTCGTATGATAAATACATTTAACTTCAAAATATCGAAAAAGATGATTTACATTTAGCTACCAACAGAAGCTCTTCCCATATTGTGCGTACAGGTGAGGAGGGTGATGACCTCATCCAACCCAGGAAGCTGCCAAATCCCGTCCTGGCTTCTCACCAACACAGAGCCCTTCACCAAGAGCTGCTATGTTGCCTCAGAAAGTAAGAAAACACTGAGCTCTGAATCCTGTCACATAGGCAGCAGAGGTCACATACTATTTACCAGAGAGTTTTATACCTTAAATCAATGTTAATGAGAAGGATTCCTTTTTTTCCATGTGACATTTTTTCGGGACCCGTGTGGAGTAAAGACAGGTTATGACTTCTTCCAGAGAGCAGTAATAGTTATCCACATCAGCACTATATTTGTCTCTTGCTTCAGACAGAGAATCCTCGTAGGCTTCCTGTGTCCAGCTGACTGCTGTTGTGGTCGGGGATCAGCAACATGTTTAGGTGGTTTTTAACACCGATCAGTGAAAAGTGCAACACCTTTGACTGAGATCAGTGCTAATCTCTCATCAGGGGGCCACTGCTCTCACTCGCTTGTGTCGGATGAAGCAAAAATAATGTAGATCACGATAAAATCAGCAGAATTTAGTTTGTGGTTGTTGATGCAGTTTTAAAAAAAAAAAAAAGTTGGAACCATATTATCATTAAGCTTTATTGAGAAGAATACACCCACCTACCACCTACTGTGTATCTTTGTTCTTAAAACGATCTGCATTGGTGAATAGGGGAAAAGTTCTATGATATTTTTTTGGGTCGCCTATATCTCCATCTAGTTATCAGTAGTTTTTATCCATGTGTCATCAGAGGTCTATTGCCTAGAAAAAAGCCAGAGCTGCAGCGTGTGCTGGGAGGCAGACAGAGAGCAGCACAAGCAGAGGGAGTGGGCTCTCTGTCCTCCCTCCGACATGGAGCTGAAGCTACCGTCTGCACAAGGCAGCAGAGATCACAAGTTGGGAGTATATAGTTCAGAACACCACCAGCCGGGGGAATACCGCATTAGTAATAACAAATTTGTGTGGGCAAGCCTGCAGATATTGGCAAATATACAACCTTATTAAGGAGGATGTCAAAACACAGATGTTTCCTGTCTTGGCAGTACGAGTTGGAGAAGGAGAAAAGAAATGAGAGCCTGGAAAATATACCAGTTTGTTCATGTGAGAGGAACCCTGAAAACGTACCCAAACCTTTTCCTAGTGACCACCAGAGCAAATGGACAAATAGAGATGGTTAACGTGGAGTCCAGACAAGTTCCTCCTGTATGTTGTCAGTTGAAAAGACCATTGTTTGACAACTGCATTCATTTCAGATTGGAATAATCAAAATTCATTAGTGCTATTTTGAGACGTGAAAATGGATCGCGTGACTTCAGATGGAAGTTTAAAGTTGTAAAATCCTCCTGTAAAAAGTGCTTCCTCTGAAATTTGAGTTGTGTACAGATATTAATCTCAAAAGTTTTTTTTTTTTTTTTTTACTAGAATCATTCCTAGATATAATGGCAGAATAAGTTAGGATATGGTATTTTTGTAATATTGTTGCGAAAACATTTCATCAAGTCCTCTGTCCTCTGTAGCTATTCTGCATTTTGTAGAGAATCTTACAACTTGTATGCATTTGACTGTGACATATACTTTCAAAAAATGAATACATAAGAATAGAAGTGACAAGAATACATTTATTTTTTAATAAAACATCAAGGGAGGCTGACCGTGTACGTAAAAACAAACACTGAAACGTAGGTGATCTTGAATCGCAATCTGCTAGTGACAACAGTGAGAAAAAAAGTCATGTCATAATTCACAAAAACCTTGACTGGCGTCATAAAAACGAGCTTGGCCGTACCCGTTTTAGAGTTTTTACAACTGTTGGTGCTCCAACACATCGTACCCTTTAATCATCGCTGTACACATTTCATAAGTTTCGGAACACACAGCTACTGACATCGAAGGGTGAGTTCAGGTTGGAGAGCTTCACATCAGCAAAAACAAAACAAAACAATGAATCATTGAACAGTAAAACTATATTTCTTTGTTTTAATAAAAGTGACCAAGTGCCAGCTGGTAGTCTATATCAAGTTTCTCAATCTGAACTTAATGTTTCCACACAGTAAATGTATTGATCTAAGCATTAAAGTGTGACCGTTTCCTTGGAAAGGTAAAGCTCCTCATATAGGCTCCAGTATAAGGAATAAAAAGGCCTGCTGAATGACACACATTCAACCATTTTTTCTTACACATTCTTTTCACCTCCAAACACACGAAACCTTGTTGTACCATTGACCGTAAACAAAAGTTTTACATTTAAAAAGTGAGCAATTCTTGCCCATTCATGCTGTGAATTATACATGATCCCCCCCCAATACGTGTATAAATACAAATCCAACTCACAAAGCAGCAACCACAGCCCCTGTGCTTCTGTCCCAACTCAACACCAGCGTGGTGCGTTTGCTGCAGAATAAATTAACAATAAATAAAATACCAATACAAATTGCTTTCACAAAAAATGTAGACATCATGGCAGGGTAAGATTCTCCCATCTGCGTTTCCCTGTACTACACTTAAATAACCGTAAAATATATCCCATAGTGTTGGAAATTGTTTAGCAAGAGGTACAGCAGAAGAAGCACAGAGGAGAGAAATAGGCCACCAATGAGTAAACTGGCGGTAAGGAGAGCACTGACATGAGCATGGGTCTAAATAACAAGGCTGAAAATGACAGAAGGCTGAACACATGGCTTCTTGTTTGAGAGTCACTAATACTTTTCAATCCCATTGTTACACCACTTAAAGTTGTGAAACTGGATGCAGACGTCATAGTAAAGGCTTTAATGTTGTATAGAACTTCATTCTACTTGCGAAAACAGAGAAAAGTGGGATTTCATTACTTGTACTTCATCCAGACCACATTAAACCAGGTCGAGATAAAAAAATGTTTTTTACTTGTCAGACCTGTACTAGTTTTAAATGGAGATTGTACAAAAACCACAATACATGTAATTGTCAAACTATTCTAAATGAACATGAAAACTGCCTTTTTTTATGTTCTTGAGAAAAAAGCTTCTCCAAATCTGAAATGGGCTTTTTTAAAAAAAAATCAACATTAAGGCATTGACTTTGTTGTCTGGAACTTGTTACATAACTCTAAATGGTGTAACACTGGAGAATTGGTCGAAGAACATTATCCCTTCTTTTTTTCCTGACTTGGAGGATACAAATCAGAAGCCAACTTCAGGTTCTTGTAAAGAATTAAAATTAAAATTAAGGAATGCCATCCTTCCTCTGGCAGCACTGTGAAGGTGGCACACTCCAGTCATACACATAGGACAGTCGCAGCTTGACCTCCTCCTTGCACAGCCTGCCGTCGCGCTGCAGAGTCTGGTGCTTTTCCAACATGTCCTCCAGACTCTGCTTGTGCGTCACCAAGTATTTGTTGTTGCAACCACGCGATTTATACTCGGTGTCAAAGCGCGGGTCATGTGTCCGCCGGACATCCACTGGTGCCAGCCAGGCGCCCAGCGACACGTCCTCACTCTGCCACGTCTTGAAGTAGCCCGCATTAAGATGCACGTAACGTACCAGGTCAGACGAGAGGATGTAGCCCCCGCCCAGTGCGTAGGGCAGGTAGTAGTCACAAAGCTCCCAGGAGCTTTCCCGCCACTTCCCAGCAGTTTTCACCCGGCCTCTCCCCGAGAAGAAGCCCCAGTATAACATGTTGGGCTCTTTAGCTTTCAGCTCCTCCTTCAGGAGGTCCAAACGAGCAAATGTGTCATCATCTGCTTTCAGGACAAACTTGAACTCCACATTCTGGTCCAGCCAGGAGTACATGTGCAGCAGCTTGAGTGTTAGGTTCTCGTAAGAATCTCGCAAGTCCGGCAGTAAGAGCAAGTCCTTGTGCCGCCCTTGCTCTGTGTTCAGGTTCTGAAGGTCCTCGCCGGATAGCCCCTGAGTTCCCACCACGAACATGGCCAGAACATCAGCGTCCCGCTTGGCCAGCCAGGTGCTGCGGATGATGCTCCTCCGCTCTGTGTACTTCGGCCCGGTTGTGACGAGGACCACCAGGAATGCTGACAAGTCTTTGGATGTGGAAGGGGGATTATGCTGCTCTGGATGGGGTTGTAAAACATTGGCACGAGGTGCGAGGCCTGGAGGATCCTGGTGGCCTTGTTTCAGGGTTTCTGAGGTGCATTTAGCCAAGAAGACCAGAACCACAGCGAAGCTGCACACAGTGCCAATGACCAGGGCCGTCTTGTGGCGGCACACTAATCGCAACAGATTCATGGTGCTGAATCTGGGGTGAAAAACACAAAAGATTGGGAGCGTTATTACAGTTAAAATGATCACGTTCATCATCAAAACATCCAAATAAGACTGCAACCATTAATCAGAAGACCTGCACCGGGTGGCTGAAAGGGGATTGAGCAAAGAGTTTCACTCATAACTGAAAAATCTCATTTTATGATAAATGACATACCTGACTGGAGGTGGACAACAGGACTAAATATCTACAAACGTACACAAACATGTATTATCACCAAAATGTGTCTAGTGTGGTCTGTAAGTTTGGTTGTAGTACTACATGGCGTTAAATTAGTCTTAGCACCTTCAATTTCTGCGTTGTAAAGTTTGGCTTGCATTTGGATCAGAGGTGTTGCTTTGAACAACGGCAGCTAATGGGGAAGTTAGCAAAAACAGTAACGTCAGTAACCTCACACGAGCCGAACTGTGCACTGTGAATGACGTCACGTGTCGCAGCGGTGCCGTAAGCGGTACTTCATTAAAGAGGAGTTGTTCGTTACCTTAGCTAATTGAAAAGTTCCTGTCCCGTGAATGATGCAGCCGGGTAGCGGGCCACAGCTGGCAGCTTCGCAGGGCTAATGCTAGCTACCGAGAGGAGACCCTGTACGCACTTCGTGAGCTCAGTCTGCGGGGGGCCAACACGCACAGGCTGCTCATGTTGGTCCCGACAGGAGACGGGGAGCCGCGGGCTGAGCGGTACGTCCGGTGGTCAGGTGGCTCACAACAGGTGGGTCACAACAGGTGGGTTAACTCGCTCGCTGGGTGAGTTCAGCCAGAGATCCCTGTGTTCATTTTGTTTTGTCTTTTGGTGTAAACCGAACCAGTTCTGTGTGGCAGTGACGAAGCGGAAACGGAAGTGAAGCCCCCGTAAGAAGTGAATAAAAATGAATAAAAATATAATAAATACTCGGACTTTTTGTGTGTTTTCTGTATATATAACTGTTGTTTATGTAAGCCAGTATATTGAGTTACTTTAACAGCTCTCTAGGAAGCAGTGTTCCAGTGTATGTGTCTGGAGCTTTTATTGTGAAGGATAAAACGGAAAGAGGAAAAGAGGAGAACTTTTCTACGAGTGTGTGTAAATAAATAAATAAAATGGTTTCCGTCTTATGCAAACTACGGGGACCCTTGCTATTATTTTATTACTATTATAAAGTATAGGCGCACCAAAATCCTCGGCTACATTATTATTCCTACACAAGAGGAAATTAACTAACTTTGCCAAGAACTGTTATGATATCACAATTACACTTACCGTTATACATAAAAGTAATGCAGCAGTGAAAATATGTTCTTAGTTAAACATGTCATGTGTAATAAGAAAAATATATTGTATGAAGGATAATGAAATGAGGGGTAAAGTTAGCAGTTTGTGGACAGCTGCTGACTGGCGCATGCGCGTTATCTCCGGTGTCTCGTGTTGGAGCGTCAAGCTTGTAAAGACCGGACGTGACATTATTTTACTTCAAAATAAAAGCACACAAGTCGGTAACTTGTTCGGTATTGGGTAACTGCAATAAATACAACTTTACTTTTATAGGTTAAAAATGCCAAATTGCTTGATATATGTTTTGCTTGTACTGTAATGGATATATTAAGTATATTAAACAATGCATCCGAGTTCTGTTTGTAAGTTAAAAGATCAAATTAACGTTAATTCAAGAAATGTTGCTGATGTGGGCTGATTTCCACACCATTAATTATGTTTCGTACATGATTACGATTATTAACAGTTATGAAAGATCTGCTCTCACGGTCAATCATTCATTCATCTCACTATTGTTCACACATTTCTGGCACAAGTTGTGGACATTAAACATCAATATGTAAATCTCTCATATGTGACACTTTAGATATTTCGAATCTTTCAACATATATATATATATATATATATATATATATATATATAATATTTTACATAGGCTCATCTCTTATGGTAATCTAATTTGAATTAATTGTCAAAAATGTACAATGTTCACAGTTAATTTGTAATTCTAAGAGGGTTAAGGGGGATTTTATTTTGAAATACCCTGGCGGAAGGTTCATGTCTCATCGCGGTCATGACGCTAACGGGTTGCACTTGCTAGCTAGGAAAAATAATGGCCTCGTCGTAGTAAAACGCCAGTATGTCTCCTACATTTACCCTCACATTGAAGAAGTCAACCGGCCGTGTCACGTAAGCTCTCAGCGTGACGTGTTTATCCGGAACAGAGGAGCTGTCCGACATTACCGCACAGCTCGGTAGCTCACTGACGACAGTCCCCGAGCGATGACGCTCAGGAGAACCCGCCGACATCCTCGGACATGTCCACTTCTGCTCGCCATCTTTCTGCTCATTGTGAGTGTGCAGTTGGCGAGAGCAGCGTCTGAATATGACCCCTACAAGATCCTGGGAGTCGGCAGGAGTGCGAGTCAAGCAGAAGTCAAGAGGGCGTACAAGAACCTCGCCAAGGAATGGTGAGTGACTGACATCAGGTCTCCTGACTAGCAGATTAGCCCCTGTTCAGTTAACAGTGTGCATGTGTCACCTGGGCTTGGTGCTTGTTATCCCACCAAGAGCCGGTCTAACTGAGAGCACGTTTAACCCTGCATGACCCAGTAGTGATTCATGGTGTCCTGTGTGGGCTTCTCTAGGCATCCAGACAAGAACAAGGACCCTAAAGCTGAGGACATGTTCATCAAGGTTTCTAAGTCATACGAGGTGGGTGGAAATGCATCACAACATGTCATGTAGGGTGACTCTATTTCATACTGACATTCAGTTTTTTTTTTTCTATGAGGCTCACTATGTCTGTTTCACTTTCTGTGTCATGGTCTTTCTGCAGTTGCCATAACATAAATACCACTGTCCTCTCACTTGTGTCTTTCACATCCTATTGCACACAGATTCTGTCTAACGAGGAGCGAAGGTCCAACTTTGACCGCTATGGGCAGATGGATGAAAACCAGCCCCTTGGCCAGTCACAGCATCCCGGTTTCCGCGGCTTCCACAACAGCTTTTACTTTGATGAGTCTTTTTTCCATTTCCCCAGGTACAGACTCAGATTTGTTTTGTCTGTCATTGAACTAGTTGCCATTTAGTTGGGCAATTCTTAAACATGTCTGATTGTTGTATTGGTAGAGGAGTACTGTCAAAATCAAAGCACCAACATGCTTTGGACCAAATCCTGTTTAATAAGGGAGCAAGTCACTTTTTTCTGTCACTAATTACAAAACATGTATTACTCCATAGCCTCATAACTGTGTTCCTAAATATTTATTTCCCAGCATGCTGCTGTGTCCAGTCCATAGTGAGTGGTGTAGGTTGGGCACCTCCTTGTGTTCGCTTTTGGTTACTGATAATAATATAAATGACAAAACTACTGTCACCCATTTTTAGTTGCAGGCAGGTTCCCGTTCCTAGACTTTGGTCATGTTTTGAAAACTCACCAGAAAATGGATGACAGATTAATTGAATGCCAATCATTTGCTGGGTGTAGCTTCTCAAATGTGAGGATGTAGTTATTTTTCTCCTTTTCATACCATTGTGAATGCAATACCTTTTGGATTGTTTGACTGTCAGTCAAGCAAAATAACAATTTAAAGACATAAACTTGAGCTCTGCTTACCTAAGAGTGGAATTTGAGTAATAAGAAATAAAAATGATCGTTAGTCGCAGATTCAATGTGCTCAGATGTCTGCCTAATGTCCTTTTTTATATTTAGATTTTGAGACTTAAAGGAGAAAAATCGTTGACATCTTTTGTTAGATTAATAAACTAAAGTAACCTCTCAGTGAAATGACCTTTTGGATATGTTTGTTTAGGAAGGCTTTCTACCTCTACCCAGCATGCTGCACCAAGATTTAGAATGAGTGAACAAAATGAAGTTACAGAACGTTTACTCATGGTTCCTGTCCAGACAGCACTCTGCAGGCTCTGTCTAAAAAAAAAAAGGCTCACTGTCTGGTTTCCAACCCTCCTCCAGGTCAAGGGACTTTGCGGACAGCAAGTACCTGTTTCACCACGCACAATTTAACAGCGATGTCCTTCCAGACAGCCACAAGAGGCCGTACCTAATCAAAGTGACCTCTGAGTGGTGCTTTGCGTGCATCCACATTGAGCCGGTGTGGAAGGAGACGGTGCTGGAGCTGGAGCCACTGGGTAAGTCTGCTGTCACCGGACTCCCAGTAGTCCGCCCCCGCACTCTCAGGATCAGGGTGGGTTTTCCCTATAAGCGTCATAACATAAGCTTGATGTTAGCTCAGTGGCAGGCCATTAGAATAAATGTAATTCCAAGTGTTAAGATTCTTTACAAAGAGCCAGCCATTTCATTAATTATTCATTAGGGTTTATTTGTTCTTTTTGCTTCCTGGAACAAAGAGTCAAGTCCAGGGAGGAATTCAACTCACAATTGTCTGGCACTGGAGATGAATTTAAAGTTGTTGAGTTAATTCTGCCAATTAGAAGTACAGTTTCCAGTGCCCTGAAGACTTATTCTCATTCTCAGTCTGTAATAACTAATTGGCCTGCCCTGGAAAAATATCCTGCATATTTATGTACCCAGTGGCTTTGCTATGCTAAAGTCCTCAATCATAACCAGTGGAATTTGTATTCAGTATGGATACCTTTTGTAGCTTTTGCCTAAAGTGCCATTAATTACATGTTTTGGTCACTTTGGAGCAAAAATCAGAAACAGACCCCTCTCAATATAATGCAGACCAGGAACTATGACTTCAATGCTAAAACATATAATTGAAATAATACCTCAATGACTGTGTCAAAAAAAGAACAATATAGGAATCATAAAAGTAGATTACATTAGATTGTACAGGTGTACCTAAAAGTGGTCACTGAGTGTATATTTGGGTCTCTAGCGGGTAAATGCTCTACAATGTTTTGTAAGTACTCGCTAACTCTGTTTGCCATTTGGTTCTGGGTAGGTAGCTTTCAGTGTGCATAGAGCGTCAGAGCTTTTTTGATGAAAACAGTTGCCTGCTGCTGCTGGAGGAAATGAGGTTGATTGGAGCAACCTAAGAGGTTTGTCTTCATAAGCGACAACATCTCACATTTCACCCATTGTTCATATAAAAATAAACAATATCTATCTCAGAAGCAAAGTCGTTTCACATAACCCCTTTTTCTAAGAGTGTTAAAAATCAAGATAAAGTCAGCTTTGGCTTGTTTTTCCTCCGTCAATGTAGTGGCATGGATACACGGGATTCTTTTATACACTAGGAACAGATGTATGCATCTTTTATGAACTCTATCCAGTTGGCAGTCCATCACTAATTTCCTCAAGTAAAAATCCCCCTGCCTGCAGTGGTTCTTTTCAGAGACTTTGAGTGCCACGGTTTGGTGAAAGAGACAATTCACTTTAAAATAGGATTCACATTTGTCGTGTCTATTATTATACTACTCAGTTTTAAATATGTGAATTTGAGTCCCTACTTGGACAGCATCCAATCAATTGTGATTTTACTGGAATATAAATGCATTTTCTGCTACATTTGTCTTTGACTCATTTGAAAAAAATCAGCTCTCTGCTTGCCTGTACTGGCTTTATTGTCCAAAATCATTGGAATAACATTATGGGAAATTTGTTTTAGGTTACGACCAAACTTGAAATGTTTGGTTCATTGTGAGAACACTTGTGTTTTGCTCGACTGTATCGGGTACAACAGCAGTCTATTTTTACTGTTACATCAGGTGTTGGCATCGGCATCGTGGACCTGGGTTATGAGCGTCGCCTGGCCCACCAGCTGGGAGCTCACCGCGCTCCCTCCATCATCGGGCTGGTGAACGGCAGGGTGACCTTCTTCCATCAGGCTGTGGTACGAGAGCACCTGCGACAGTTCATTGAGGACCTGCTGCCCCAAAAACTGGTGGAAAAGGTAACCAACGTTAATATACTATCACGACGAGTGTGTATCTTCAAAGGATTATAAGGCAGATAATTGGATTTGTTTGGTTTCTCAGCTGATTATAACAGAAGATTTTGCCCTGATTTTGTTATCATATATTTACAAGAGGCGCACTGTTACTTAATTCAGCAAAATTGCATTAATGAACTAATTGCCATTGTTTCTCCAGATCACAGATGATAACTACCAGCTTTTTCTGGATAGCTGGCATGTGGAAAATAAGCCAAGCATTCTCTTGTTTGACCAAGTCCCTATTGTTCCCCTACTCTATAAAGTAAGCAATGTATTTACACACAAATGCACACACAAAGGCACACACAAAGGCACACAAGTGTTGCACTAATTAGACTAAATGTTATAGAGGGAAACTGAAAGCTGTGAAGCGTGGCTCGTCAAGCAATTTACACCAATACACAAGAGAGCAGATAGATTAGACCCGGATGGCAACTACAGAGGCATGTGTTCGAGCATCTGTTTCTCATTTTCTTTTAACTAATGAATCAATATTTCCTTATTTGTTACACAGAATTATACTCTTTAACCTATCACAATGAAATGCACTTGCAATATTGTTTTGATAAATTAATGTCAATAAATGTGTTTGACAGAGAAAGACAAAGAATATTTCAGGAACAGTTGTGAGAACACAATTTCAACTAATCACATTTCCTAGTTATAACTATCTAATGTATACAGTTATATATATATATATATATATATATATATATCTTTCTTTCTTTCTGTACACCTTCGTTTTGTTTTAATGTATTTATTTTTGACGCTCTCATCTTCCCACTCCCCTCTCCAGTTAACAGCGTTTGCCTTCAGAGACTATGTGCGTTTCGGCTTCGTGGACCAGGGTGACACACACAACACTCGGCTACTGCGGCAGTTCAACATAAACACATACGCTCCCACCATGCTGCTGTTTAAGGAGGATACAGAAAACCCTGTCGACATCATACAGGTACAAAAATAAATAAGTGACCCATCCAAGTTTTTTATATTACTGAATTAGCTTACCAGTTGCAATTATTGTCATTTTGCAAGTTTTTCCACACCTACTCTACTCAAATGTGTTTCTTGCATTACCCCCTTCAAACCACCCGCGCTTTCTCTTTTTCAGGCCAGAGGGATGAAGCGACAGATAATGGATGAGTTTGTCTCCAACAACAAGTTCCTGCAGGTGCCTCGGCTGGTCAACCAGCAGCTTTTTGATGAGCTGTGCCCTGTCAAGCAGTTCCACCGACGGAGGAAGTAAGACATTTTATGAGTCCTTTAGTTTCCTGTAGTTTGTGTGATACCGCTCTGAAATTGACCCATTGTGTTATAAGACTTGATCGAAAGAGGCGTCTCTCTACTGCTTGTCTACTCCTGCTGAATTGTTGGAGAGGAGAGAAAAATACGCTAGACAGTCATTTCAATGGTTGTCACTCTGAACTGAAATGTTGTGTAGGTAGGCTGCTGCAGCAGGTGAATTGACCATGAATGGTTTGCAGGTACTGTGTGCTGCTGATAACAGGGGAGGACCAAGCCTTCCTTCCAGGCAATAAGGCCTTCCTGGACTTTGCATCAGTCAACAGAAAAGACGTGCTGCGGTTTGCTTACGTCTACCAGCGTCAGCAGCAGCCTCTCTGTCAGGCACTGCTCCATAGTCAGGCTGCACTCTCACCTCAGGTCAGTGGCACAAACAGAAACTGTATGACACAACAAAAAAAAAAAGATTAAGTCATCCAGTTCAAACTAACGTTGAGGACAGCGTGCACTTGCTGGAACTTTTCATACACGTTTTATATTCAGAACATCCAGAATTTAATACGTGTCAGATTACCAATATGTGCATCCTCAGACTCTGCATTTTAACACCACTGATAGGTGGTGATTCTTGAGAGGCGGAGCCATGCTGGCAAGGTCATGTACCGCTCAGTGAGCGGTGGCTGGAACGGCAGTGAGGAGGATAAGTACCGTCTCCACGAACAGCTGGAGCTCCTTCAGAAAGACCCCACCTACCTGACCTCAGACGCCACCCTGCCAGAACTCAACAACGAGATGGCCCCTGTGAGACACTGCAGACACACACTCACCTTAGTTTTCAGACCAAGTGGGCTGGGGCCGTCGAGGGTGGAAAAAATCTTACTGAAGGTATTTTTTGATTAATCTAATTGTTTTCTGTTTGATTTTCAACCTCCCCAGATTTTTTTCATTCAGTGGATGAATGCTGCCTATGATTACATCGTTCAAATATATGATGACCTTCTCTACTCAAACTGGTAAGACAACACTCACCCAGAGAGTATGCAGCATTGAGTGAAAGAGAAAGACAGACAACATGGTGTACTTTCTCAAATTTATCTGAAGCGGAGTCATGCTTCTGCATCAAGATGTCATAATAACCTGACAGGGGCTCTGTAGGGATGCATTTAGTGTGTCCCATTGTTGGTGTGATGCACCCATTCAAAAATGTAACTAGAATTAGAGGTTAAAGGGAGACGGCTAGGAGTGTTTGATATGGCCTGCTGGGTGTTTTCTCCTAAATGTTTAAAAAAAATGTATTTGTTTCTGTCCTCAAGGCGAGAGATGATGCCCATCCTGTCGTTGATCTTCTCCGCTCTTTTCATTCTTTTTGGCACCGTCATCATTCAGGCCTTCAGGTGAGCGCGGGCTTCACCCTTTTTTATTCCAGAATATTATAATCATAGAGCCAAAAATTTTTTATGTTATTTAACGATCCTGACTCGATCTACAATACAAATGTGTTGTTTAGCATATTTCCATATATTTTCTAGTTCTACATGATTAGTCCTGATTTTGATGTCAAGTGGGTCAAATCCTGGCTGCATAGTGTTGCCCCGACGGAGATTTTAGTGCCCATACTGATAATTTCCTTTTTGGGGTGCTTTTCTAGTGAGCCAGGTGAGAGCAAACCCCGGAAACCAAAGCCAAAGGAGCAACCACAAACTGAGGAAGATGCATCGAGTAGAGCCAGCACTTCAAGGTAATGCAGTGAAGTGACCACAAGATGGACACAGAATACACCAGATAACAGAACCACACCCTAAAGCTTGTTTTACGTGAGCAACGTCCTTCACGCGCAGTATGAATGGGGGTGTTGGTTGGTTGGTTTGCTTGCTCTAACTTAAGTACATCCTTGAGTGGTCAAAGCAGCGCCTATAATCCCACAATAAATGTTCTCATTAATAATGAAACATGCCTTAGCAGTATAGTGTTAAGAAATTAATGTTCTGCCATGTAGCCAACTGTCTGATGCTTAGTGCTTTGCTGTGATGATCAGGTTTGAAGTTTTGCACCACATCTTTGATTTACTTTTGCTCCATCCACGATGCTATATTTGACACTCATGAAGTCTCAGTTCAGTAACTTTACCTTTTTATCTGCTGAAGATAAACCATATTGTCCTGATAATCACTGTGTGGATCTACAGTATGTTGTGATTGATTTATGTTGGTGAGTTGGTTTGTGTTTGAGAAATACACACAACTAAGACCTGTCTGGAAATAGAATACTCACATCCCACATGTGCAATTAGAGTTCTTGCTAGCTGTAATCATTCCTCCTCTCCATACTGGCTGTGAAGTGATCCCCTCCGAACACAACTACAATGTATACAATAGTAAAGAATAAGGGACATAATCCATATAAAAGTAATCCCCCCCCCCTTTTCTTTCCCCTCACTCTATCTTTCTCATTGGTCGTTGTAGCCGTCCTCCTAAGAAGGACTTTGTGGAAGTGACGGAGCTGACGGACATCACCTACATCAGCAACCTGGTGAAGCTGAGGCCCGGCCACATCAACGTTGTACTGGTGCTCACCAATGCCTCCAAGAATGCTCTGCTCAGGAAATTTGCCAAGGAGGTCTTTTCTTTTTCTGGGTAAGTCTCAGCACTGCACAACATTTTTAGAAGTTTCTGTTATTTGTTTATTCATATATAAAAAAAAAAAAAAAAAAAGCCTAGACTGTAGCTGAACATGGTTTCTGGTTTAAAATAACTATTAGTAATTTTGTGTCTACTTGCCTCAGGGATATTGCACTTGTTTGATTTTTAAGTATTTACCGTGTCCTCAAAGATGCCCTGATTGCATATTTATCTTTGGCCAATGCTTGGTCCACCTAATAACCCGAAACCCCTCTGCCACTACAGGACTCAGACCCTCCACTTCTCCTTCCTCAACGCTGATAAGCACCGCCACTGGATGCCATCACTCCGTCGCTCAACCTCTGACGCGATGCGGAGCGAGGGGCATTCGGACGAGGACGAGGAGTCTCCCGACTACGCTGGCCATGTCCTGGCCCTCAACGGCCACAAGAAATACTTTTGCCTCTTTAGACCCGTCTTCACAGGGGACGACCCCAACGACTCCTCATCCGACACCTCGTTCTCCTCTGACAGCAGGAGAAAGTCCCGGTCCAGGTCCAGGTCCAGCTCCCACTCTCGGTCCAGGTCCCATTCCAGGGAGGATGGGACAGGACCCAAGAGGGGCTCCAGTCGCGCCACCAGCATAGAAGTCCACCACAAGCTTGACAGGCTGGGACTGTGGATGGAGAGGCTAATGGAGGGCACCCTACCCAGATTACAGGTCCCTGCATGGCCCTCCCTTGGTGAAACCACTAACTCCTTCACAGAGAGCTGAGGTCAAAAACAGGTTGGATGGTAGTGGATACAATTTGTGGTTTTGCGCTTTTTGATTCCAGGCATTAGGACAGACAAATTCACAGCATTGTTAGCGTCAATAATAACACCATTTACATTGAAGTATGTTTTTAGAATTTGGTTAATGATTGAATAGGATTCTTCCTGATGTTTTCAGCCCAGACCAAGTTGACATGTCATGCTGCTGTTTGTTTAGGGATTTAACATTAAATATGCTACCAGCCAAGATATTGATGAAGCTAAATATCATCTTGGGTAAGTGGTACTAAAAATGTTAAAATCTGCCTTTTTGTCTTTACCCTTGTTTTATTTGGGGCTGGTTTCACTTTTTTTTTTAAGTTCTTGTCGATTGTCTGAATCAGGGGTAAAAGATAAATCTTAAAATATATACTTGCCCATTTTTAAGCCTGTGCCCTTAAACCACTGTAAATGTCAATGCATGGAATATGTAGCCCTAAAATCGCTAATAAATGTTTAGTGAATTTGCACTGGCAGCTGAAATGCTTCACCCCGTCTCTTTCCTCCTCTTACTCTTTAATTGAGTAAGTTGCTGCTCAACACATAATATTTGCAGTACACTGTAACCTGTCATCCTCATTTACTTATTGTATGCCCTTTGAGCTTCATTTGTGTCTATATCCTACTGTGAGAAATTAAGTGTAAATTGTTAAAAGAAACTCATTTTAAAACCGTTTATTTATTAAAATGTGTGGATAAGATATGTCATTTTCTGTGTTGATTCCTTAAAACAAGTATTTAATATGTTAATGTGGGCACATGGATCACTAATTAAGGCACAATGCATTTTCCAGCTAATAGTCTGACAGGTAGCTTCATGTGTATTATTATTATTATTATTATTATTATTATTATAACAATAATAATAGACTTCATAAAGTAAATGTAAGCATGTGACGTTCAGCAGAAAATACAAGAGCAAAAATTGACCATAAATAGAACTCCTGCTTAACATTCAAAAACTCAGCAGCATGTTAATTATACACCGTGCATGTCAACAACACTTGTGTGTGTGTTTCATACAACAATACAGGCTCAGTACTCGTTAGAAATGTCAAACACTTTCTTCATGGACAGTTCTTCAGGGCCAAAGGAGACAGGTAGCAGCTCGTCCACAGTCATTTTCAGGTACGAGCCGTCGGGCTTTGACAGATACACATCCCAGTTTGATCCAAACTGTGAGGGAAGTGACATCAAAAATCAAATCTAGCAAGTAGTCAAGTCCTCTTACAAAGCATCTTTTGTCCTCATAAGGAAAGGTTAATAAGAATATATCATCACAAACTGGAAACTAAAAGCTCCTTGGAAAAACTGCACCAAACCAGCTTAGACTGTACCTCTCTGATGAACTGCCTGCAGCCGCCACACGGGGAGATAAACTGGTCCTTCAGGTCACTCCAGGGAACACGTGAGGAAAAATGTAGTTGAGAAACAAAACTGGTAAAAGGTATTTATGTTTAACACAAAAAATTGCAGCCTTTACTGTTATGGGGTGATGACTGTCTCACGGTGGTGTGGCTTTACTATAAATCTTTTTTTTTCTACTGAAGTCGTTCTGTTCTATACAGCTTTCTCACATGGCTTAAATAAACCTTCTCACAAGCCATTTAAAAGAAGCTTCTGCTCTTTTTTTTGGTGCAGCAAGCTGATTGCTGCTTGACGGAGTCCCACGTCCAACTTTTTCGTGCCTCACTTTTTGGTAAACCAACTGTTGGTTGAGATTCACATAAGGCAGATTTGTGTTGTGTGAAGTAATGGGGCTGTTTGATGAGGTTCCGTGATGTGCAGAAAGAAAGAACACAGTGTCTCATGGTTTGGTGATAGAGTAATGGTGACTGACTAGATGGATGCTGACACCTCGAACATATTACTTAGACGCCAACATTACCTGGCAATTGCAATTGCCTTGAAACTTCTGTAGCCTTCTGACACTGCCTTTGAAATAGCATTCCTTTCAGCACATATACCCAGATTGTAACACGCATTCTCCACATTGCAACCTGCCAGGGACACAAGTACAGTCATGAGTCATCTTAAGTGCATTTTCTTCAGAGAAATGAAACTTACACAAAAAGAGGCCTTTCTGCCATCAAAAAGGGGGTTGTCTATTTACTTCTTCTCTCCTGGTGAAACAGTTACTTAACAGGTCATTGCACTAACAGCTGTTTGCCATGCAACTTTCCCCACTGAGGTACACGTGACTCGCTTTGTACAGTCAAGCAACATGAACAGGAGAGTTGCTTCTTTGCCTCGTTGACGATGATTTGACATTCCTGTCAGTCTGTACATTGCTGTTGACAAAAGGTCACCTCAGGTCATGGCAAAGTTGAGATTTGTTTATCCAGAGAAATGTGATTTTTAATCAATTGGAATGATAAAGACTCATCCTGTTAAGAATTTAATAGTGGGCTGCTGCAGGGAGACCTGTTAAAATTAAACCTTTCCTCACTGAGTCCTGTCATTTTAACTGCCTGTTGTCAGGTAATCATTAACACAGTACATCAAAATAAAACTGATCAGCAAATGATTTACTTGAGTAGTTTTAATTAAATTTCTGATCTCGTAAAGCAAAAGAGGAGCACGAGAAGACTCAAAGTCAAACAGAAGTAATGTAATTCCGTGGCTCTGATTTGTTGCCTGGTAAACTTTTACAACGCGTTCTCTCATATTATTCTTTAAAGTCTACATAATGGCAAATAACTTGATAAATTCCTTTTAGGAAAATACTGAAAGCTTCTAGTGTATCTTACCTGTAATCACACAGTTGTCGACCGTCAGGAGAGCGGCTCCCACTCTGAATTTGCTGTAAGGACAGTAGGCGTTCTGCTTTGCCTCCTGAGACTGTTGGATCAGCTTCTTGACTGCGTCCTGGGACAAGTGTCGAGAGCTCTGGTCCTTAATATGCATCACACCGCCGCTGGACTCGACTTGGTCCATGATTGCTCTAGGGGCTTGGAAGGCTGTTTTTGAGTTGGTGAATGAGTCAAGTGGAGCTCAGCTTTAAATAGGAATGGGACAGAGGGAAGGAAGGGGGAGAGGGAGCAGTCACAGCCAGTCACTGGCTAGAAAGCCAAAATGCTGTCATAATGTCATGGGAGGTGGCTTTGTCGTTGCTATTATTCATATATATATATATAAAGTCCTGGCAGGATGTTGTGACACACTTGTACGACTAAACAAACAGTTTCCCTAATTAATTTTGTTCCTTATCGTATATAAAGGTCTGATAGATAACCAATAATAGCAGAGACAGTTTTAGAAAATATTTATCTTTATTGTTTAGTCCAGCTTTTATTTCAGTGGAGAAATGGAGGCTTCAAAGACCAAAATGATCCCTGTCATGATCACCAAAATCTGTGACATGGTTTAACATGTTTTCTGGAAAACACCACAAACATGGTAAAATAAGTAAAATACAAAGTGCATTTAGTTGTAGTATTAGTAGTACTCATTGTATGTCAGACTTTTATTTCACAATAACCCCAAGTCTTCTCTCTCTGGTGTTAAAGTAAATCTTCAAAAATGAAAAAAGAAACTTCACTGTGTATATTACCTGTGTGTTCACACTCATGGGGTGTTTGTTACAGACGATTTCATATTAGACTTTTTTTTTTTTTAATATATATATATATATATATATAAAAATAAAAGTACTGTTGAAAAGTAAACAAAAAAATATCCATGAAGGCCTTTGGTTCCATTAGGATCCTTTTGAATCTTCATCACAGAAGAGTCTTTGGTGAGCTTGTAATTAAGAGTCGCATTAGTTGTTCTGGGTAACCCAGTTGATCCATCCGAGGTAGTTTCTGACCTTGGTGTAGACGCCAGGGTAGTAAGCATAGGCACAGCCAATGCCCCATGATACAATACCCACAAATTTACCGTTACAAATAAGAGGTCCTCCTGAGTCACCCTGAGGATGGAAGAGGAAACAGTAAAAAAAAGAAAATATTCAGGTGGGATGACAAGTTTGAATGTAAAACGGTGAACATAGTGGAGCATTTAGCAACTAAAGAGCCAAACTATTTTCCCCCTGATGTTGGTAAAGACAAAAACAGAGCTACAAGGCAAATGTTAATGTTAATGTTAATATTGATATTTCTTACCAAACTTATAACTTGGGTTGAAAATGGCTCAAAACGTCATCTAGTGTTTTAAATCATCCCTAATTGTGCAAGGCCTATGCTGACAAGTTGGGACAAATTTACATTATGAAATTTGTAAAAAATAAATAAAAAAAACGTATGCAAACGTAATCAGAACACCTTCTTCGCGTCAATGTTTTTTTCTTTTTCTAGTGTAGCATCCCAACCACAGCACAAGCCTGTTTCTGGCTGTTTGACTGGAAATGAAGGCGTCGGCACATTACAAAATCTGGTGATTAAGTGTTACTAATTATCTAATAATAGCAAGGTGCTTTTCCTATGCTGTAACAAGAGTGTGTAGATGAAGCATTTAGCAACTAAAGAGCCAGATTAGTTTTCACCTGACATTGGTAAAGACAAAAACAGAGCTACAAGACAAATGTTAATGTTAATGTTAATATTGACATGTCTTACCAAACTTATAACTTAGATAGAAAATGTCTCAAAACGTCATCTAGTGTTTTAAATCATCCCTTATCGTGCAAGGCCTATGCTGAGATAGAGTCGACAGGTTGGGACAAATTTACATCATGAAATCTTTTTTATTTTTCTTATGTAGCATCCCTACCACAGCACAAACCTGTTTCTGGCTGTTTGACTGGAAATGAAGGAGTCGGCACATTACAAAATCTGGTGATTAAGTGTTACTAATTATCTGACAATAGCAAGGTGCTTTTCCTATGCTGTAACAAGAGTGTGTAGATGAAGCATTTAGCAACTAAAGAGCCAGATTAGTTTTCACCTGACATTGGTAAAGACAAAAACAGAGCTACAAGACAAATGTTAATGTTAATGTTAATATTGACATGTCTTACCAAACTTATAACTTAGATAGAAAATGTCTCAAAACGTCATCTAGTGTTTTAAATCATCCCTTATCGTGCAAGGCCTATGCTGAGATAGAGTCGACAGGTTGGGACAAATTTACATCATGAAATCTTTTTTATTTTTCTTATGTAGCATCCCAACCACAGCACAAGCCTGTTTCTGGCTGTTTGACTGGAAATGAAGGCGTCGGCACATTACAAAATCTGGTGATTAAGTGTTACTAATTATCTAATAATAGCAAGGTGCTTTTCCTATGCTGTAACAAGAGTGTGTAGATGAAGCATTTAGCAACTAAAGAGCCAGATTAGTTTTCACCTGACATTGGTAAAGACAAAAACAGAGCTACAAGACAAATGTTAATGTTAATGTTAATATTGACATGTCTTACCAAACTTATAACTTAGATAGAAAATGTCTCAAAACGTCATCTAGTGTTTTAAATCATCCCTTATCGTGCAAGGCCTATGCTGAGATAGAGTCGACAGGTTGGGACAAATTTACATCATGAAATCTTTTTTATTTTTCTTATGTAGCATCCCTACCACAGCACAAACCTGTTTCTGGCTGTTTGACTGGAAATGAAGGAGTCGGCACATTACAAAATCTGGTGATTAAGTGTTACTAATTATCTGACAATAGCAAGGTGCTTTTCCTACGCTGTAACATTCAGTAAAATGTTACTAGTTTAGCAGCTAGCTAGCTATCTATCTAAAGTAAGCTTGCTAATTCCACCATGTTTTCATGCTAATGCTACACTGGTCACTGAGAATGAGCGGAACAGCAGGCTGGTTGCCAGCAGCAGCGCTAGGCCCCAGCTCCCTGCCGCTAGGAAACGACTTCACCGGAAGGAGAGCAGAAGGCCGAGAAAAGCAGCAGGGTTTGCGCTGGCTGAATAAAAGTTGCTACAGGCGCAGCGGCACGTCTCCGGAGCTGGCGTCTGCTCTCCTCCCAGCAAAGTAGTCACCCAGTGGCGGTGAGTGAGACGGTGTGACTAATTCTTCTGATCGGAACAGGAAATTCCTCACATTCAGTGCTCCATATCACTGTTTTGTCAACACCGTGTGGAGGCTTTCGTCATACGGACGCATTTAATCTCTCACCCCGTTGCCTACTTTTAAGCACTTTTCTAAATGATGCACTGGGTGGACTTATCAATCCTTGTGGGTGAAGTTACACTTTAAGTTGGTCAGTCAAACACAACTCCAAATAAATAATGTGATGTTTTCTAGCACATTTCCCATTTTTATAAGGAGATAATATGTGAATGAGGTGTTTCCATCTTATTACACTGCTCCCAAGTGGCCAAAAAATATATTAATGCAGCTTTAACAATGCCAGAGAGATAAGTCACTCAGTTTGAGAGTAATACACGTGTCAGTCAGGTGGAAGTCCTAAAAACTATTGTTTTGAATAATACTGCAGCAAACTCCGCCTTAATGTGACATCTCATTATGACAGTACATGATTACAACGTCACGCCTCACCTGACAGGAGTCCTTCCCACCAGAGAGAGATCCAGCACAGATCATGTTGTTTGTGATCCTGAAGTAGTAGTAGTACTGGCAGTTGTTAAAGATGTCTACATCCACAGACTTCAGTACAGGGGACAGCTGGTAGCTGTACAGCCAGGTCACACCCCAGCCGCTGACTGTGCACTGGGCAAAGTTGGCCAAGGGCGGTGAGTCCGGGTCTGGCAAAGAGGCCAGCTCGACCGTGTCGTTGATGTTAGCTGGACGATCCAACTGACCCACAGAGAACAAATCCTTCAGTCAGTCAACGCAGAAAGCTAATGCTGAAGGTAGCATTGTACATTTTCTATTTGCATGCAAATGTGAGTAAAGAGGGTCATTGCTCTTCTAAATTACCTACTCTGCTGTCTGTGCTATTGACTGATGACTCAGAGAAATTGCATACAAACACTGTATAAAACAGAATACAATGAATAAAACAAGAACAGACGGAGGCACAGAAGGATAAGTAAGTACATCAATGTGAAGCCGATTATTGAATAAAGGGTATGAATTTAACAGTGTCTCAATCAGGTCTCTAGTTCAATAGGTAGTAAGGATCCTTTGTAGTGTGCTTCAATGGCACAATTGTTAGAGTGCACTGGGAATTCAATTTCATAAAAAATCCCCAATATGCACAATAAAAATCAATGAGTAAGTATTCACTGACTGAAAGTGAAGTCCCTAAAAGAGCATTTTCATTGAGTCACAGGCAGGTCAATACTGAGCCAACGAATAAAATTAATAATAAGTAAAGGGAAGCTCCACTGAGTACTACTCAGCCTGTCAAAATAGGAGTGTTCTGTACATTTTGCTAATAATTGCGATAATTTACTTGAGTAATATTTAGAATTTTTGATTTTTACTTGCAACGGAGTATTTTACATTGTTGTATTGGTTATTTTACACAAGTAAAGTATCTGAATACTTTATCCTAAAGTCCTATAGCCATGACTGGCTATCAGAGACTGCAACAGACATTCATAAACATCTTCCATTTTATGAATTGCATCTGCGTTTACCATAATATGACACATCTGTGTGAACGGTCCCCTGAGAAGCAGCACAAATATGAAACATGACATACATGATTTAGAAATGTAAATATTTGTACAGCCATATATTAAAGCGTTTGCGCGGTGTATTGCATATCCATCATGGCATTGTTCTGTTTAGTCTGCATAGGCATTGTGTTGCAGGTCACTGACTCATCAATGTTAATCAGAAATCTAATCAGTGTCTGAAATCGGTTTCAACTCAAGCACAAAAACACAGGATCTATATCAAATCCATATCTGTATCAAAACGCAACCCTATGACACATTCCACGGTCACCCCTTACCTTAAGCAGCATGATATCATTGTCAAATGTCCAGTGTTGGTACTGGTAGTGCCTGATGACCAAGGCGACTTTGAACCTCTGCTCAGTACCCTCTTCCTTGCTGATGTCATGCTCACCCAAGACCACTTGGATCAGGTGACTCCTAGCAGAGCACAGTAGAAGGCAAAGGGCGAGACCCTTATGGTGCGTGTTCATCAACTACGGATCAGACTATCCAACAATTCTCTCAGAGTCGCGTAGTTGTTCCGGATCATTCTAACACACCGCTCTGAGATTCAAATGCAAGGTGCAGTATGTGCTTCCATGGTCGTTAAGTAAATCTGTCCCAGGTGTATAACTGCAGTAACTTACGGTCTCCAGCAGTGGGCAGCAGACACCACCCACTGCTTGTGGATGAGGGTGCCGCCACAGAAGTGGTAGTTCATGAACAGGATGGAGGCCTGATACTTGATGGAGAGGGGTGGTACCTCTGCACCCCCGATGATTCTCGTCCCGCACACGCCTAAGAGCCGAGGAGGGGATGGGACACACAGAGACAGAGCGGTTGTATTCTATAACATGAGAAAAGCTCGTAGCTTTTAGTTTTGACTTAGGTGCAGTTACATTAAGTCAGCCCTGTGTGACTGAAGGTTTAACGGTTAAGAAAACAGTATGTACTGTACATATATCCTCAGATGTCTCACCTGTTAGGTTTACAACAAGCAGAAGGAGCAGTGAGAGGTGGCAGGATGGAGCCAGGTTCATCTTAGTAGCTACTAAAAAAAAATTAAAAGAAATAATAGAGATGAGAGATGATTTTAAAAGAGTAATATCATGATTTTGTTTGAAGATCCTGTATTGTCAATCACAATAACCAAAAAGTCATGAACGAGAATAAATGGTTTCACTCCTGCACATCTAAGGGTTTTCTTCTGCAGGATTTGGAAAAATCTGTGCTTTCTGTTCAAGTCTTTTCGAACACCAAATGTCAAGAAATTATTCTTGAACACACCTTTGAACTTCTACATCATCTGTGTTCCGTGGTTTATATTTTATAATTACAGTCCACAGTCAGAAATGAAGTAAACAGGGGGACACTTCCTATTCATTGCATTGCTTCTTCACAGTCACTCAAATAAGCATAGGTTATTTAGTTTCAAGTTTCAACTGATTCATTTCAACTGATTAAACTGGTACAGCTAATGAATACAATAGACAATCAAACTAAATCTAAAGCTGTCTCACCTTATCAAGAGTCAAGTAAGAAAACAGTCCAAGCATCCACACAGTGGCACGCACAATCTCTCACGCTCCTGTCACACCGCGACATACAGTAAAGCTTGAGAACTCTCAGGCCTCTTTTATACTGTTACCATGCACCTCACTATCATTGTTCCTTGCTATTGTCTGCCATATATCTAAACACATACAGAGAGCCAAGAGTGTGACCTAGTACATGATTTTTCCCCTTCTCTTTCATTACATCTCTCTTTCTAAGGGCGTTGTTCTCATTGATTCAGCCTATTGTTCAGTAGTGGAGACAAAGTGAAGCTTGAAACCCAACTAGCTGGGTATGATATATTTGCCCCCTTCTATACTCTCAACCTGAGACGTAGCAGGACATGACATAATTTATTCAGAGCAACAACTTTTCCTCAGGAAGCCTGTTTACTGTAATTGGAATGAGTTACAGTGACTGAACTTGTCTTTTGTGCCTCTATTTTCCCCTGAAGTCAACCAAGGGTCAACATAAAACAATCAAGACCAAATCAGTGCCACAGCTTGGCCTGTGTTCATCCTGATCAGTCTGATCCAGCAGGGATACACTGTCTGATAACTCTTGTCTGCAGTCACCTTCTTCGCCTCTCAGATTTTTCCATCTCCCCAGGTGTCACTCTCAATTAGTTTCCCACCAGTTTTTTTTTCATTCTTAGTTCCCAGCCACAGGGACGTTTGGTCTGTAACTCATAGCCTCCATACAGTCTACAATCCCCAGCTGTTAAGGTGGAAGGTGATAGCGTGCCCTCTCTCCCTCAGGTGCAAAGCTGAGATGACAACAGGATGCCTTTGTGTGTGTGTGTGTGTGTGTGTGTGTGTGTGTGTGTGTGTGTGTGTGTGTGTGTGTGTGTGTGTGTGTGATATAGAGAGTATGTGTCTGCCATATAGACGTATGAGCAGTGAGTTTGAGAGTAGCATGTGTAGCTGAAATGTAGTCAGTACACAGACACTTGTTTGCCGCATCCAGACATTGTGTTGTGGTGTCATTCACAAAGCCGTACTAAATTGTAGTTGCATGTTAAAATAACAGCTGGACATGGCAAAATCTTAAATTTGTGAAAGTTTGAGCTCAACCAACATTAATGTGTTGTGGCTATTCCAGCATATTAAATGCCTGCAATATATTTAGGATTTATAATATTTGTCCACAATGGTGTAATACATGCTATAATTAAGGATATAGATACCTCTGTATGAATGGCAGTTCTCTGATGGTTGACACATGTATTGTCATATGATCCAACCCTCAAATAGACATTTTGGGAAATATACGTATTCACTTTTTTGCTGAAAGTTAGATGAGAAGATTGCTACTACTCTCACTTTTGTCCGTTAAGTATGAAGGATAGCTTAGGAAACGTTAGTTTAGCTTAGCATAAAGAGGCAAGCAGAAGCTACCTGGTTCTATATTACATTTTGGTTTTTATCTGCTGAATAGCACAAAAGCAAAAAATGACTAATTGACATTTGCTTTGCAAGTGCTTTGGATAATCTACAGATTTTGCTTTTCATAGGGGCGACTAGCATAAAGTAAAGTTGTGTTTCATTGCTATAATATGAAGTTCCAGTCGCTGCCATTGTGTTACCAAATGTATCTGGGTGGCTAGATGCTACGGGGGTAGGTGAGAAAATGTGATTTTTCTGTAACTTGGTTGAATAAACCGTTTAGAAATGTAATCATATTGTAAAGATCAAATATAATACTTCCAAAATGTTTGCATAAGTCATGTTTGCTTTGTCTGCATTAATAAAAAAAAATAACCTGACGTTTGAAGGTGATTACCTGTGAAGTCGGCAGGTGTTGGTCCAGGAAACACCTGACAGTAGGAGGCCACACAAAGCCGTCTCTCCCATTCTACTGTATGGAGCATCAATTATTCAGCTCGCTCTAAATGTGGGACAAGAGGAGGTCAGGAGAGATTCTCCTCCCATGCTGTGGATGATGCTGACTTGCCAGAAGGCTGCTGCTGCTGCTGCTGCTGATGATGAAGATGATAATAGTGATGATGATCAGGCGGACGATAATGAGTTATTATCATTACAGACAGGATGATTCATACTCATACAGAGAAACACTTGTGTGTCTAGTCTGCGTAGAATACCTCTGTGTTGTCTTGACTCAGACGTGGATCTCCCCACAGCTATAAAACAAAGCCATGCACACACACACACACACACACACACACACACACACACACACACACACACACACACACACACACACACACACACACACACACACACACACACAGTGGGCTATTGAAACATTTCAGCACGGATAAGCCTGGATGATGACACAAACATAGCATGCTGATACAGTATGGATGAACCCGCTCGGCACAGTACCCTGCGTTACTATGGCAACAACACAGGGCCTTTCGACAAGTCGGGAGGGTCAGGAGAAAGAGTTGTGATAGTGCTGGGATGGCAGTAGGAGTTAGAGGGCTGGGAGTGGTGCTGGGCAGTTTTTGAAGGTGAACTTTGTTGCTCTCTTTCCTTTTTAATCAATGCAACAGTGTTCGACCCTGGTGCTGCATGTCACGGTGAAGGATGAAATTAAAAACTCAAGGATAGAGGTTGATGTGACTGACTCCTACTGTTTCTAGAAAGGAGTGGATGCCCAGGGGTGGGCCGGCAGACAAGAGCAGAGGACACTGGTGGCCTGGCTGCATTGGTTCAGCTGCTGTTATGGTGTAGGATAACTGCCTAAAACCTATGATGAACCTGCTCATGTGTTTATGTTGTGTGCTACTGGACCTCATGACAGTCCACAGTGAGTACATGTTTTTTTCAGTTTTGCAAACAAAATGTGCGAAGGATTTGTTTTAAATGTTGCATTCTGTTGCATTTTAATGGTCTTTTCATTCAATAAATGTTAAAGAGGTGGCCAGTTTAATGGGTTTAACCCATTTTTTTATGAATACTTATGATATGAATAAGAAATATGCATATTCACTTCTTTTGCTGAGAGTTGGACGAGAAGATTGATACCTCACCTCTCATGTCTGTGCGATAAATATGAAGCTAAAGCCAGCAGCCAGTAAGCTTAGCTTAGCTTAGCATGAAGACAGGAAACGGGGATACAGCCTTACCTGTCTCTGTTCAAAGGTGACAAAATCTGTTTACTAGCACAAAGAAATGACAATTTTGCATTTTCAAGAGGGTTATTTGCCAGACTTCTGGGAGCAGTACCTCCTGGACTCTACTCTGGCAACAGCTCTGGCACGTAACCCTCCGTGAAATGGTGAATTGTTGTTTTTATACTTCAGTGTTTGTACGGATTCAACATACAAGATGGTGCCAAGAAAGCGATTAAGCATATAATGTCTTCATATGAACTCTTCATTTAAATTGCTTTCCTCAACTTCATAGGGTCAACCATTGATGAACAGTGTTCCTACAAAAATTCTTATATATTTCCGCCCATGGTTACAGTAACCATGTCGAAGTTTATATTTACAGGAAATAGTCTTTACTGCTCCAATGTACGGCTGTTGCATAAGGCAGGACTGGAGACCCCACACTAATGTTTCAGAGCTCAGAGTGAAGTGGTGACACTAGAAGGTCAGGTTATATTGGATTACCTTCATTCCACAGTGGCCTCCCAGGTGACAGAAAACCACTAATTGTGAGGCTGGGTCAATGGGCTTGAAGGGCGGATTAGGAGGGCCTCTCTCTTTATGCTTCTCTTTTGTTCTCTCATGGCTCTCCATGTTTCATACGATGGTCTTTTTAAGCATGGCTGAAATCCATACATGGTGAGTTGTTACTATTTGTGCAGGATGTTTTGGGTATTTAGCAGAACGCGTGAAGGAACCCTTTCCGTTTTTGTCCGTCTCCACCAGAACTGAAGAGGCTTGCAGATGAGAGGCGAAAACGGCTTCAAGAATCTACGTCAATATTAAACAACTCTAAATCCATTCACGCCTTGTAAATGTTTTTGTTTCCGTACAGGTTATGTGTTCATGCAGGGCCGTATAGTAGGTGGTCAGACTGCTGCACCAAACTCCATCAAATACATCGTGTCACTGCAAAGCACCAGGGGCCAACACTTTTGCGGTGGATCACTGGTTCACAGGTACTGGGTGCTGACAGCAGCGCACTGCAACATCGGGTAAGAATGACATTTGGAACAGACACTTGTTTTCCCCAGATGATGAATCCCAACGACTTGCGTGATCCCTTAACTTTTCATTTAGTGCGATTATCAGATAAAAAATGACTTGTTCTGCAGAACTAATTACATTTACGTTTTTTTACGACGCATTGCATTGATCAACCACCTCTAAAGACACACCCTTCCTAAGGTATTCGACCATCCAACAAGCAGTTCTGATGAAGCAGACTGGCATCTTACAATGATGATCATGGTAAACACAGCAAGTGCTAAAAGCAAGTTAGCAAGTTAGCAAGTTAGCAAGTTAGCATTATAATGACATTAGTTTTTAACTCATAGTGCCTTATTACACTCACGTAGCCACTAGCATGGCTGTAAACTATTAGTCATATAAAACCTTTCATTTTATTAACCATAAACTAATTAGTTAACAGAAGGATTATCAAGCAACAATCAAGGCTGTTTCTCTGCCTTCTGAATAGATTTTCAAATACCCTTATAAATCAAAAATGCAACCTGACAATTTTGCTTGAACTTTATTCACGGTAAAGATGAATCTGAGTATCTGAAACACTTGCACAGGCAGAGACGTTCTTCTATCATTCTCTCAGTGGACTCTGTAGAAGTCACCGTGTAGAAGCTTACTTGGCATGATTTTATTTTGTGAGCAGATGGTCCCAACAGATGCCTAAAAGCAAACATCCATTCTGCTACAGGGTAGGTAACGTTAAAACGATGCTGCTTGGTCATGACGCATAGTAAACCTGTATGCAGGCCACTGGGAAGTCAAACAACACTCAGATGCGGTCAAGTCAACTGACCTTGGCGCATCATCAGTGTGTGTGTGTGTGTGTGTGTGTGTGTGTGTGTGTGTGTGTGTGTGTGTGTGTGTGTGTTAAGTGGGATATTGTCTCGATTCAGGAAATTGGCTGTATTTCTGTTATACTGCCCCGGCCCTGCCTGCACACAGTAAGCTATTGTATGCTGGCAGACAAACACTGCTGGCTTCAGGTGTCTTTGTGACTTTGAATCCTGGTCAAGATTTCTCATGTATGCCATTTCACTTTCATACTATTCAATTCAACTAAGATACTAAAATGTTTTTCTCAAATACAAAATGACTAATAAATCACAATCATGATGTTCAGCAATGATCAAATGTCCAGGCTGTGATCTACTTGGTGCTGTATTAGTTGATAAATGTGATGTAAAATGGAAATGCCCTGTCTTTTAGGGCAGAGAACATGATGATAGTGGCGGGCGATTACATCGTAAATAGCTTTGAGGGTACTGAGCAGTACGCTAAACCCCACAGGCTGGTCACCCACCCCCTCTACAACAGGAGCACCAACAATGCTGACATCATGCTTATTAAGGTACTGCAGACACAGTGCAGACATTTGGCCACCCAGCAAACTTGACAAATCTAGAGCATATAATATTGTATATTTTGGTAACGTTTGAGAAGATAGTTGTCCTACATTTTTTTCCTTCTTCACATGCCATCTCTAAAACTCTCCTCTGATTTTCGGTCCAGTTGCGGGCCCCCATGGTGCTGAACAAATTTGTGTCGCTGGCGCCTCTCCCCAGGCAGGGGACAGGAGTGGTCGAAGGCTTGGTGTGTCGGGTGTCCGGGTGGGGCTATAACAATCTGGGTGGAGGCCAGGCCCCCTTCACCCTGAGGACGGTCACAGTGCCCATTGTTTCAACTGCAAGGTGTAACAGCAGCGAGTCCTTTAATGGAAACATCACGGCAAACATGATCTGTGCAGGCTACAGGACCGGGGGAAAAGATGCATGTAAGGTACAGGGGACAAGTGCTGTCATACCTTCGTTCACTGGTAATGATTTTAAACAATTTCAGCTATAGGTTAAATGGGTGTTGCACATCAATGGCTGCCCAATCTGCGACATTGTAAAAACATGAACATTTGATCTTTGAAAAACCATTAAATCCTTTTTGAAATATAAATTCTCTAAGGTACAGGCCTTAGTTCCCAGTGTATATCAAATAGCGCAAGGTCATCTTTTCATCAGCTCACATCACAGCGAAACAATAACTCAGTTTTGGCAAGCTCGTCCCACGACAGTATGATGATATTCTGTTCATCATGTCAGTGTTGGTTCAGCTACAAGTTTTTATTAAGTGGACATGGTGGTCCTCCCTCAGGAATTGTATTAGTTATGATAGTTATAGAAGAGATAGAATAACAACTCTGAAAAAGCACTAGGACTCAAAACCTTGCTGTCATTTTGAAGAACGGTCATTTGTAGCCACAAACAACAGCATGCTCTGATTTTGGTATCGGTATCATGAAAGAATTTTAGCCCCAACCTTTGATGTGAGAAGGAAATTACATGAAATGCAACGTGTGATATAGCAGCCCTAGACAAAGAATGACTAATTAAAATGTGCTATATTTAACCCTGCAGTAGGCAACTTTGTGTGTTGGCATTTCCAAGTGGCAGCAAGAATTATGATTGGATGAATCCAACCAGCTTGTGAGTTTGTTTCTTACGTCTTTGTTGGTCTCTTTTTTTTTAGCATATTCTGAAACGTTTCCCCTTGGCACATACAAATTTATCCCATTTGTGGAACATCTTTCACATGTGATAAACTCGCATTTAGGCACATGTGATATCTAGATATTTTACATGTCACATATAAAAATATCAATGCTGTTTGTAAAGGTGTGACAATGTGACAAGACATGTAAGAGACACATATATATAAAATCACATGTATGATGATGTGGTTTTTGGACATTTCACTTGTGATAAAAATTAATATGATGAAAGCACATGTCATTTTCTGACATTTCACATGTGAAATATAAAGTTTTCTAAAATATAATAGGCTTTACGGCTTGAGATTTAAGTTAAAATTGATCATACTCTTAAATGTCTTGCTTGATTTACGATAAATAAGTGACCTTACTTGGCTGGGACATCTGAGACACGCAAGTAGTAAATGCTTCTTGAAACTGCTCAGACTCTGAGTATAATTTAGTGTAGCACCATTGATTTACAGTAAATTATGAGAAACTCAGATCATTTGTTTCTTCATGAGATCAGATGGTGAGATCAGTGACATGGTAACTGATGGAGGCCGTTGTCTCGTTCTTGCAGGGAGACTCTGGCGGGCCGCTGGCGTGTAGGGGGGTTGTCTATGGAGTGGTTTCCTGGGGCAACGGCTGCGGTGATCCTAAGTTTCCGGGAGTCTACACGTCCGTGTCCAAATTCCGTCGGTGGATAGACCAAACCATCTACGGGTCATATCTACGCTGCAACAGATACTGATGAAGATAATGATATCACAAAAATGATGAAAGTAGCCATTTATGTCTGAAAAGGGGCATTCCCCTGAAAATGCTTTTGCTGGCATGGACAAAAGCTAGTTCTATGGAAAATATGAAGAGCTTCCTTTAAACCACTGCTCTGATTATTCCGAAAAATAAAATAAAAAATACCAATATAGGCCTAATAGTGATGTATATTATGTTCTAAAACGATCCAGTTGTAGCTGGTCTCTGCCTGCTACAGTAATTGAAGGATCTGCTACAGTGGTCACTTTATATGCCCTCTGTATATGTAATCCAGTGATGACAAATTCATAACTTGTACAAAACAAAATACAATTTTATGGCAATAAATATTCAAATTTAAAGAATGTGTAATGTTGTGTCACTTTAGTGGTGAATGTCTAAAGCAAATTCTAAGTTTGCCCTCACATGTTCATCAATTTTATTTTAAGTAAGTGCTGAAAAGGGTCTGTTGTAGTGGCAAAATACAGTGAATACATAAATAACTATTAAAGAAAGAAACACATTCTTACTGATGAAAAGGTGAATTCATGAGTAATAATGCATTCTTGATCAATTCAGTACACTCAGGGATTTTTCTGCTACATTCTTACTTGGTATGGTATGACCAGTAGCTTATGGTGACTAATGTTAGCAAACTTTAGATACCTGACATTGCTGAGTCTGTTCATTGACTCATTAATGTCCCTTTGTGACTGTTCTCCACTTGTTTTACTCTTACACTATATGGCGTTAGTCTATTCTACTATATTTTTTCCACATCACGACTAATTTTCCATCCCTTCTTTACTCCTTTTTCTCATTCTTCTTTCCTATGTTAATTGACACCAATATTCTTAGAGGTTTCGGCTTTGTGCCTTTCTTTGGTATGAGACTATTATTGTGTTTAAATTCATACGCTCATATGTACACAGGTAGAAATATATCAAAAGTGAATATTTCCTTGTTGTTCAATATGGGCAGGTTTGTTTAAGATTACTAATGAATAAAAACAATCAATACAGAAGCCAATTGTGATGACAATATGGCTAGATGTTGTGATAATATTTGTGAAACTGAAAAAGTTGTTATTAAGATGTGAAAGATGTGAAAGATGAGCGTCTGATAAAATCATGGCTTCTGTAAGTCCAGGCAGTAGGTGTGTCATGACTGCACCTCCTCTATGAATAGTTGACAGCATATGCTGCAGGCTCAGATATCACCTTCCATTTCATTGTCTATGTAACGGTATTTGGTTACGTTTCCTTTGAGAAACAATAGTCTATGTCAAGACTTAATACCTGTCCTTTACTGTATATGTGTTTCATAAGATCCCTTTGTGCTTCTCTCCCTAGAAGACAGATTCCTGTAAACACTGCAGACAGCCGTGGGTAGTCAACCTGATGAGAATTAGTTTAAACCTAAATACAATCCCAGTTGGCTTCATTTAACAGAGCAGCCCATTTTTTATAGCGCCCTCTGATCTTGTAACTTTACACTATAGTATGATAACAAAACGGATCAAACTGGATCCTATAGGTTTATGGATAATATCAATATGTCTATAATAAATCATCATCTCATTGATTAAAAAATGTACAGTGGAAGGTCATTTTAGGAGTAACGGAATGTACCTATCATCTGTTGTAGCTATTTTTAAGAACATCATAACAGGATGTTTTACAAGTTATCTGGAAAATGTACTGAGTAAAACCTGGAACATCATCAAATCCGGAACCAAGAAGTTCATCTTCAACCTACATCCAACAATTCCATCTTGACCTGAGTCAATAGCTCTGTAGAAATTGTGGTGAAAACAGCACAGGATCGCTGTATTAAAACTGGAAGTGCGCCATGGGGCCAAAAGTCACATCTCAGCCTATAAAACACTGCCATCATCTGGTGAGCTCTGGTGGACATCGCCCATCGAATGCTCCAAAACCCTGCCACCAAATAAATCGCCAAATTTGTAAAATTGTAAAACAGGTTGGAAGATTTGACGTCTGTAACTCGTCGACTGGTGGTGCGTAAACCACGTCTTGCAAAGAGCTGAATTGGTTCACATTTAGGTGCCATCTCTGGATATAAAGTCGCCATTTGTTTGATTGCATCTAGATCCCGGAGAGTGGAGCATTGGGACACCACGACTCCGACTGGAAGCTTCTCTGGGCTGCACCAGAAAACCCCCGTACAGCTCCCTCGCCAGGTCTCCCTGGGATCCGTGTTTTGCATCGCTCCTCAATTTGCATTTCTTCCTCAGATTTTCCGTGCGACGGGTTCAGCCGCTCGAAACCAGCGGGCGCTCCACGGCTCTATTGTACGTGCGCCTCCATTTCCAAAGCAATACGCGCAGACGGGGAAAAAAAAAAAAAAAAAAAATACTCTGGAAATTTTGAATAATATTGCCGAGGCTCCACGAGCAAGGAAATTGAGGACATTTCGATTAACTGTTATTTCTGTTGCGTGCCTACGGAGACAGACACGTGTCTTCGGGGTAAACAGAAAGGGCTAGATCGTGTCAGCAGATAGCATTGTTTTTCTTCCTCGCTTTTGTTTGTTACAGACGACCGGGTTCAAGCTTGGCGACGAGCTATACATTTCAGTTGGTGCGCCTTGGTGATAAAGACGCATTTGGAGATGTCGGAAGTGCTGCCTTTCAACGAAGAAAAAATGAGTCATTATGGAAATGAGGGCGACGAGGGACACCTTTCCTTCACCTGTCGTCTTCAAGACACCAACAACTTCTTCAATGGATCACAGAACAAACGTCCGCCGAAACTCGGACAAATAGGCAGGAGCAAACGGGGTAATTATATAATTAAGGCGTTTTCGTTTGTATGGTGATGGTGTTGAATGCGCACGTAGGTTACTAGTTGACCATAATTAAGGATGGTCCCCTCTGAAGCCAGAAAGGCAACACCTTTGACTCTCAGTGGTATTGAGCGTATATCAGAGGCATTGGCTATTGTTTGCATGCGTGCGGGATGTATGGGTTTTTAAATATTTTATTCGCATTGCAACACAAGTTGGATGCGCAATGCGTGCTGTTAAATGCCTTTTGAATGCTGCTCAACAGAGTTGTGCTAAATGTCCCCTCCCCTATGATTGGTTGGAATGATTGAGATGTATATGGTTTGTAATTATGATCTTTTGTGTTTGCATGATCCATTTAGGCTGTTTTTTGTTTTGGGCTTTGTGTATCCTACTTTCCTGATGAAACCCATGAGATGGTGCTTGAAAATTGAGGCTCACTTGTGGTGATACATGCATTGACAGGCATACACAATTGCATGAACAGTAGCGCACAGACACTACACAGACCAACATGGAAAACAGGCAGACATGTAAGAATGTGTAGGTGCTGAGGATCCACACAGCAAGAAGACCCGCAGAGATTTAGACGTTCACAAATGTGCATCGCACACACAGACGCACACAATCGGGCTGATGGTTATCTTTTTGCATACTCTGACACTCTCATGCATGCATGCACACACCACTACTGCTCATGCAGCGCAGCGCTAATGGTTCTGTGCTTTAATGCCCTCCTGTCAGCCGGTGGTGAATTTTTGAGATGCCACACCAAGATGAGCCTCCCTCATTAACTCTCTCCCATGTCATCCACAGTTGTGATTGAGGATGAGAATGGCGACGACGAAGCACTGAAAAATGGAACAGAGAAGACCCCGGCAGAGGCTTAGAGCGCTCAGCTCAACACCCCCCAAAAGACACTCTTGAAATTTTGTATGGCGATGTTGACCAGTTTTAATCCAAAGACATTGTATATAAGCACTTTCTCTCATGTGGCAGCAAGCAGCACTTCCACGCCCTCCTCTCCCAGTCAGTCATGGCCATCCGGGTGACACGCACTGGCAAGGGGGGGAGATGGCAGCGAAGGAGACCCCCAGGTGGACCCCCCCCAACACACACACACACACACACACCCTCGATTGCAGGGTTTCGCCATAAATCCAAAAGCGGGAGAAGACAACAAGAGGGGGGGGAAGGAGGGGGGGGGTGAACAAGGTGGAGGAAGGAGGCGACGCTGTCGAAATGCAGAAATCAGGGACATGATACAGAAATAAATCTAATATAAAAAACTAAAGCACATACTTCTCCTATATCTTATCAATCAAACCTATGGTACCATCATTTCTGCTCTTCATTTTGATCGAGGGCAACTGAATAACAGTTTGTAAATATGGAAAGGGTAGCCCATATTTTCTTGCACAAAGTGGGAAACTGGTTTGTTCTCTGTGTTGAAGACTTTATTTATTGATCCTTTGGAATATGTCTTTTGCAGTGACTTAAGGCCCGAGGGAGTGTTCTTTTGTATGTCGAGAACTTGGAGTGAATGGGAGTGACATTTATTTTTCACTTAACAATTCTCGATGTTGCCTGAGTGTTTTTTGTTACCATACTTTGCAGCTAACGAGTCATTTATATACAGTGTACCTCCCACTTGTTTGTAAGCTTCCCAGGCTTTCACCTGGATTGGTTGATACTGTAACTTGACTGTACACACCCTATTGATAAACTATTTATATTGCATTGTGCATTATTGTGTGTGCCAAAACTCATGAGGAATAATACTGTACCAGAAAACTTCTTTTTGTGTGCTTTATACATTAACTCATACAATTCAGTTGTTTTGTTGGGTCGCCATTTTTTAGGGCTCTTTCTTAAAACACTGAGATACCAACTCATGCATGGCAAATATGAAATCATGCATGCACGGCAGAAGCTCTGAAACTCTTGTGTATTCTTGAAGCACCTCGTATACAGCTTTGAATGACAAACCTCGAGAAACAGTCTTAATTCTGCGTTGTACTGTACGATTCACACTGATTTGTACAGTGGCCTAATATCTTGTAATAAAGATTATGACAAAGTACTACTTACTGTTTAGTGTTGATTGTGGTTTAAGGAATTATGTACTTGATGTTACTTTTTGTTTTTTAAACTAACTGTTTTAAAACTGTAGCAAAAACACAAAAAATATAGTTTTGTATCAGAAAGATGAAGACACACACTAGCTTGGCTGACTTTTGGACATGTTCCTTGTACAGTTTCCCCTGTTGTTATTGGATTGCCTATCTGGTTGCCAAGGAAGGTCAAGTCAGCATTTTCCACTGAGAAAGTAGCATCCCATTCTTTGGAAAGATCAGATATGGGAGGAGGAAGAAAATGGGAAGAAAGATGAGCAAGTAATCCCATCAAGAATTTGAAATGCACACTCCTCATTTGTTTAAAGGAGAGTTGAGACTCGGCTCGGACGACTGCGCAACAGACTACGATATCAGAAAGTACAGTATTGCAAATGATTCTGTGGGGAAAAATGTACACCATTGCTTCCCAATGCAATAAATGTCTGTTTGCATCTACAATCTCAGCGCCTCTCTTTAATCAAGTCCTCTTTTTAACTCCATTGCCAGAGATGTAAAGGGTTCAGGGCCACCGAGGCGTGAGGAACATTGATGAGACGTGACATTTCCAACTCTGCTGTGGTGACTAAATGATTCATGTTGTGTGACGAGCCTCTGTCAGCGTACAGCATCTTAAACCCGGACCGCCGGGATGTGAGCTGGGAGCACATACATGCAGCAAACACACAAACGCACAAGGGCACACACGTCCGTTTCAGCTACAACTGCAGGCAAGACTAAAATATAGTCTATCTCCCTCCCCAGTCTTGACAGACATGAAAGGGGCTGCCTGAGCTGGGTACCATGGTAACAGATGCACCTTCCACTCAATGGGTGCTGCGGTGGGTTTTTCGGTGCAATAGTCTTCCCAGAGCCTCGGCGTGATACCATCGCTATCTTTAATGGAATGTTCTTCATTATCTTATCTCTGCCCTCTTCTCTCAAGACCCCCTATTCACTCAGTGGCGTGACCGCATTATCCCGCCAAAACAGTCCCTTCTTCCAAGACGGCAGTCAAGCATGACGATGGCGCCCACTGCAGTAGCATCCTTTCCCCTCACACAGAATGAGAGGATTTTACATTTAGGGAGCAATGTTCTATGAATTTTCTGTGCGATGGATCCTTTCATCCAAAATGTTGCAGTGAAGGCGTGATGTAATCGGATTGAGCTCGGCTCAGATCAGTCTAAACAAAGGGTCAGATAGTATTCACACCCAGTAAACCTTCTAGGACTTAACTAGCAACATACTGCAGAAAATCACAATCCATTCATGCATTTGAAATGCTAATTTGTGGTGCACATATTACCATTATTTGTCTTTCAGTCAATTTGAAGGTGCATTGTTATTTGTTTATTAAAGGTTCTCTGTAAAATATTCAGAGCATTAATAGCATGCATAGCAGCAAACAACTATTGTCTGTGTAAAGATATAGTGGAGTAATGTCTACCTGAGCAGAGAATGAAGTCACTCTCCCTCTGTATGTCTTGTCACCCAAGCTTCTCTGTGCTTTGTTTACATAGCCGGGCCGGCAAAGTGTGCCTTTTAGTGCATATTAGTGCACGTGAGTGTGCCCCATTGGCTAGCTCATGGCCAACGCTCTGCACTGCGCTCCTACGGTGGTTACAGCTGATAACGCTGTCCCGACCAGCGTGGTTGTCGCGGAAGAGTAGCACCAACCCTCTGGATCCTCGTCAGGTAAACACTGTTTCTCTATCAGCACTGTTACCAATGTATGTTCGTGCTGTTAGCCATGTTGGCCGTGAGCCAACGTCTCAGCTGTCTGCATGATAAGAGCCATGTGAAGGCAATAGATATGCTCTGTATTTCATATTGAGCACCTTTAAGTTTTGTTGCATTTGTCATTATGTCCTACTTTTGTCCTTGTTACATTGCATAATTTTGCAGTGTACAGATACACCAGAAATCCATGTAGTGAGTGCCTATGGTAAACACAACTACAAAGGCAGCTGCACGTGTGACTCATAGTAAGTCGAATACCAATAATCAGCATTCATTATCTTTAAGCTCAAGGTGACAGCTGGATTTTTTTAGGCATCGTAAGTTGACCAATAGATGCCAAAGAGTTATCTGAATTACTGAATTCCAGGTGCATCAGTCACAAACACTGTGAAATGTCATTGCATTTCAATAATCATGACGACAGAGTGACAAACTGCATTATGATAGACGATCACCACTGACAGAGGTCAACAACGTCATAAGATAAGATAAGATAAGATAAGATAATCCTTTATTAGTCCTGCAGTGGGGAAATTTACAACTTCAGAGGGATCATGAAGTATTTAAGATTAGAAGCCTCTCTATACAGTGGAATTGTATAATTACAGTCCCCTCTGACAGTTGGAATTATTTGATATATATACTGTATCAATTTGTTGATATCAAACTGACATTTTTAAATAAAAAAACTAACCTAAGTGGATTTGACCAAAGAACAATTTACAAATTTAGTCTGTAGCAAGACTTTAGAATATATAGATTATACTGTAACATTTGGATTTGGATTCCACATAAGTGTCCACAGTAATTGATGCTGATTCTCTATTGCATTTGAGAACTTGAGCTTCCCATGCGTCAAATGCTGTTTATTATTGGAACACCAATAATATTGTATTTTCTGTAATTGTCTGTCTAAAAAAGTAAGATCTCAGATGTTTATGAAATGTTTTCGTGGTTTCTTTTGTTACAGTTTTCTTCGACTTAATTTCCCTTCAAAAACATGACACAGAAACTAAAGCAGAAAGTACATTAGATGTGAAGCAGAATCTGACATAATGAAACATGCAGATGAAACTCACAGAGATTTTAAAAGGCAACAGTAGTGATTGTAATAACCAGTACATACAGTAACCAAGTGACCAAGCAATGCACCTCCTTAATCGATGCATGCTTATGGAAAAGGAAAAAATAATGAGAGAGAGCTGTCTTTTTATGTAATTTCCCGATCAACAGTCGTTTTAAGCATTCTTGTTATTATAACCATGTCTCCTGGGGAGGAATGAGGCCCGATTTAAGGTTACACATACTGGTGTGCATGGTGACATTGTGCTTCAAATGATATCTAAAAGACTAAATCTAAAATCTGGTTAAAATCCTGCAATCACAAAAGAGGAGGCCTTGCCCAACTACAATATTTAATCTAAAAAAGCACCCAAATGTCCAGCTCTTCACCTCTGCCTGAGTCACAATCTGCTACCTACTTTATGATATCAATTCAAATTCCTCTTGCTCATTTGTTCCGCCCAAGTCGTTAAACATAAACAGGTATGAGTGTCAAAGTGCTGATTCAACTTCACAAAGATCTACCTCTATCTCCTCACTGTCACATCTCTGTCGCTATTGACAGCCTCCTCTTGCATTTAATCACGGGGATAATCCAGGAAGACATGTTTCTCCGTTTATTTAGATGATACAGCACATATCCAGTTGACTTGCATTACACATATTCATAGATTAACGTATACGTCTCAAATGCAGGTTATGTGTTTATCACACAAACCTCGCAGACAGTAGCTGCACACTGACAAGCTGCTGAGTCCAAATGCTGTTATCACAGACATGCAGCAGATATTGCACACCTCAGGCTGGACAGATACGTTCAGATTCAAGCTCAGACTTTGGCTGGGTGACCGTCGCTATTAGAAGAGGCTCAAAATGACATTGAAGAGAGAAGAGATCCTCCATTATTGTCATTTATGTAATGGCAATCTCTCTATTACCCTATAGTCTGTCACTATTTGGATAATGTTGTGGCAAATGGGTTTTGTAGTGAGGAGTGATGAGAGGCTAATTACTGGTGCTGTGAAAGGAGGGCAGACGGAAGTGAAGATCTGGGTGGCTGTTAGTTATAAGCTCTGACAGGTGCAGAAGAAGAGAAAGGACAGAAGGACAACATGAAGGAGTGAAATATACAAGAGAAAGAGACCGGTGAGAGCATTCATAGGTCACTGACACAAGGGGAGGGGAAACCACTCCCTGCAAGCCCCTTGTTAGCTACACACACACACACACACACACACACACGCGCGCGCGCACACACACACACACACACACACACACACACACACACACACACACACGCACACACACACTATGTTATCATTGAGGAAACCCAGTGCTAGCCTCTGCTCCTGAATCTCCTGCATCTGACCTTTGTGTCGCAGCATGCCGAACCGCTCACCGGGAAAACCACCTCCTCTCTTACTTGGAGCAAATCAATGGGCTTTTTTTTAATATGATGCAGGAATAGAATGTGTACGACATGCAAATGACTGGGGCAACATTTGCATTTTATTCCACTGCATGTGCATTTCTTGTCTGTGTGTACATGTGCAGATGTTGGTGTATTTATTCAGATTTTGTGTGTGTGTGCATAGATGTGCGCACCTATCTGTGTGTACATTCCTGTGTGTGTATAGTGGGCAAACGCAATTGGCATTGGGATCAGGTAGTCTCTCGCTGATTTAGACTCTGCTGGGAATTCAGAACTGCGACAGCTGATAACAGGGGAAAGGGAAATGCAGTCTTGGTTGCAGTCCTGGTTGGAGAATTAAATGAATATCCCACTAGACACCACACCAGTATATTTTGTTGTTTTTTTCATCGAGTTTGTTTGGGCAGAGCTGAATCAGACGGTTTGACCAAAAAAAACAACCCTGCCTATGATACGATGGTAAAACCCACTTTTATTGCAGCTAAATCGTGATTGCAGATGACGTCAATCTTTCAAGCAAGTTCCCTCTCAGATATCAGTCCAGCTTTTTCTTATCTCCAAAACCTGAAAGTCTACCAAATGCTGGCTCTGTGCACATTGTCCTCATGTATTGTTCTTGTCTGAAAAAGGTTAGAGAGTCCAGATTTAACAGATGGGACATCTCAGGACAGAGTCATAGAAATGGACAAACAGCCAAAAAGACAGGGACCACTTTCACATTCTCTCTCTTTCTCTCTGTTTTCCAAGGAAAGTGAAGAGTGCTGGAGGAGGGAGGAGAAAGGGGGTATGAGGTAGGGCAGCGTGCAGGCAGATCGGAAGGGAGTGGGAGCGCGGCACGAGAGGGAGATGAGGAGATAAGAGAGATGGAGAGCCAGGAGAGAAGGAGGAAAAGAGAGGGATAAACAAAAGTGAGAGTAGAGGAAGAGAGAGAAAGAGAGACAGAGGCTCAATATGATGAAATGAATGTCAGGGAGAAACAGTTCAGACCCACCAGATGGTTACTATAGCAACCACATCCCCAGTCTCTCTTTCCGTCTCTCTCTCTCTCTCTCTCTCTCTCTCTCTCTCTCTGCCTAGTTGCTTTGTTGCTGCTTTAAGTCTGTGGAGGGAAACCAACAGCTGAGAGAGACAGCTTTTTACATTTTGGTGCAGTGGCATCGTAAAGCCTCATTACCAACTTTACATACTTGTGTGCGCACTTTTATAGACTCGGTATGATGGTTATTTCTTGCCTCCTGGTTGTTAATTTATGTCTCAAACACCACCTGAAGCAGTAGTTTTCTCCCATGACATAATTCCCTGCAAAAGCGTATGTATGTTTAAGGGTTAGGAATGATCAGCCGTACATTACAGTGCAGTGCACCAGTGCGGGGTCATAAACAGTTCAAGGAAAAGGCACCAGCAAGAGTCTCCAGTGACCTTAACAAATGCCATGTTTTACCCATGACCCTGCCTTACTCACAGACACACAGACATCTACTGCATGTACAAATGTCGGGTTTTCAGTGCGAAGTGTGCATCGCTGTGAACACCACAAACAGATTGAGATGCTGCTGCTGCTGAGCGTTCTCTTCAAGCTCAGCAGCAGCATTGGATGTCTCCATCGAGATCATATTCGCCAATGCAACATGCAAAAAAAAAACTTTAAATACACAAACACAAGCATATGCATGCTCACAAATGCAAGTCTGGCACCATGCATGCATGCATGCACGCCCTGCACACACATTCACACACACCAGCCGGGAAATATCCAAACTGGGATACACAACAAAGGGAAGAGCTTGTGGGGCCCCCAGCTAATCTCATGCATGGAGATCATTTTCAAAACAGAACAAAATGGTGGGCCATCTCTTGGTGGCTGAGTGGGTCTCCACAGGGCCCCCGGGGCGGGATGGCATGTAACTGTGTACGCGTGCCTCCTGAATAAAAGATGCTGACCTAGATGGAAATCTGCCATTGGTCACTTAATTTGTCCTACATGCGTGATTGGCTCGTGTCCATCCACACAATATAGCTGTCCAATTGACCGAGAGCAGGTGGTGTACGTGAATGTCGCTAACTTCTCGCTACAAGTTTTCACCGAATATTTTCTTTCAGACAAAAACGCGATTTTAAGAATGTATGGTATATATTGTCAATCACACTTAATCAATTTAACAGTCAAACTATTTGTCCTTGCTCCAAGTCTTTTTAGTGTATATGTTGTTCTCCCCCAGCCCAACCTATAAAAAGCTTAATTTTTTACCTCTTGGGGTTTAACTCTGCACACATTTTCCAAAGACAGAATCACGAAAAGAAACATGAAAAACATATATAGCTGCTCCATCAGCAACTAACATTACACAACTCACTGATGCAGATTGGATTCATGCAGTGTGCCAGCGCTGGACCACGTGGGACTAAACTTAGTACATATGTCTGCAGGTCTGTGAGCATGAATGAGCCCAACTGAAAGGGTGTTTTGTATCAACATTGTACTGAGCCCTTCTACATAATTGATATGTGATTTGACTGCTCGCCATCAATAACTTATTAAGGAATTGAAAATTGTTGAGCCGGGGCTTGATAGCCTTGAAGCTCTTTGGAATGAACACGGCCATGGGATCGTCAATAACTGTTGAACTCTAAATTGCATGAGCGAATGAAAAGTCTGCTTAATCTTTTTTTTTTCAGGGCTATTTAGCCCCACCTCGTATTATGTAATAATCCATCTGATTATTGAGTGACTTGGTTGGATAGTGAGAGCCGGGTCTCCCCTGGAGGAAAGAGGGAGGCTGGTTCCAGATGCTTGTGGTTGTCTGCCAGACCTTGGGGTCTGAAACCAAGTTCAACCCTTGAGACTCAGCCTGTGTGAGTCCCAACACACTGATTCTTAAAATATTTGGTAACCGGTGAATTATTCAAAAGGACCACTGACAAATATCTTTTGTGGAAATATTTATTACATGACCTACTGTAACCGTCACTCAAAGACCAACAGGCGAGCCTAAACCTGCAGCAGTTATAAACCCTCAGGGAACTCGAGATTAGAATGAAAAACAATACTCAACAAATAAACTAGAATAGTTGAACAGAACTATTGTTGCTCTTTAGCATTCATTGTGAAGGTACAGTATTATATCCAGGACTTATAAGCAGCTGTTGGTCTCACCAGTTACTAAGCAGTACAGACATACGTAGTTAAGTCAGAAGCAGGAAATATTTTTTCCAAAACGTCTTATTTTGTACATTTTTGTATTTGGGCAGATTTCCAGAATACAGTTTAGTGCACCATTAACCCCTAATATCCAGTTCCCCATCTTTTATTTTCTCTTTTCTCTTTTAGCTTTACAGGGACAGTGTTTTGGGATTGTCACAGTCAAATTTGTCCATAACAAAGGCTTAAAAGTGTCCAATTGTCTTATAAAACTTATAAAAAGGTAAACACTTTTGATGAATAGTATAATTAGATAAAAGTAATGTCGGTGTTATTCAAAAAGAGGCATCTGAAACAACATTTTATGTTAAAGCAGGTTCATGTTTAAATCTGAACCGATGCATGCGCAGCTTTTGCTTTACTTAACACATGGTTGTTAGTAAAGCAGGCAGGTGCTTAATATAAAGGTTGGAGCTCTGACTCTGACAAGAGCAAGCCGTTCTATCCACATTGAAATTCCTTGGTGATGTCCACTCTGCACCATCAGCCTCTCTGGCTAAGCCTCAGGAATACCAACCAGCTGTCAGCCCCTTACTCTCTCTCACTCTCTCTCCTTCTTACCATATCTCATGCTATCTCACGCTCTCTCTCTCTCTCTCTCTCTCTCCCTCTCTCTGTCTCTATATGCTCTCTCTTGTTGACAGAAGACTAGTGCTGCATCACCATTTTAATTCTGGCGTGGGCGTGCAGGTTTTGTTTTATATTTTTATTCTTGCCAAATATGCATGGAGCAGGCAGTGAGGATCAGGGACATGCGTTTTAATGACTTCTACCAGAAGAAAGTGGGGAGAGTATGTCTTGGGAGAATCTGCCCTTAATCTCCCCCTCTGGTTGTCTCTTTGTCGCACCTATGGACCCGTGCCTGCAGCTCGTCTGTGTTTACAGGATTTGCCTCCCTTTGATTCAGTTTAATGAGTTGACGATGGACAACCGAGGAGCTGAATGCTGCCGTGTTGAAGACAGAGAGAACAAGACAGAGGAGACAGACTCCTATTGCTGCGTAGTTTTACACGCAGTGTTGGCGCCACTCCAAAGTAGCATGAACAGAGCCATGTTGGTTTGCCCTGTTGCGTAGGATGCATATAATAATTAGAGGTGGAAACATTTATGTGACTATTAGACTCTTCAGTAGCATTCAAACAGTCAAGTGCTACGAGGAACAGACCAATGACAAGTAAGGGGCTCCACCCTGGGTCAAATTGATTTACACTTCAATAACCATGTCCACATACGTTTGTGTACTTTTGGTTTGGGCCTGCTTTTCATGATTAGGCGAAGCTCCTTAGTTTCAATCAATGGGAATATCTGATATCTCAATGTTTTGTTTTGTCCAACCAACAGTCCAATACCTAAATACATTCCGTTTAATATCAAATCAATGCCATACGTTATGCATCACACACTATCTAAAGCAACATATTTTGAATGTCATGGCAACTACTCCTTGATCCTCGGCACCATACGTATTAAAGCTGCACTAACAATATGTCTACATGAATAATGGTTAAATGACTGTTTGTAATGTGAAACGTGTCTCTCATGGCGACCAACCCAAACTCAGCAGCTCCCCTCAGCTCCATAGAACGTTTAAGAGTCTTGTTTTAGTTTAATGGCCAACAACTTGGTTCACTCTCACCGCTCTCATTGACCTCGGCAGCCGCTTGAGTGAAAAAGCTTCAATGACTCCAATGTATGCAAACATTTAGCTGCTGAAGATCCAGTTATCTCTTTCAGGAGTTTGTGGAAACAGAGCTACAAGGAGTGTACATATATATAAACTATAACTTTATCAAGCTCAAATGTGTTTGTAATGTTCAGCTTGTTGTGGGGCTCTGCAGCCAAATGGCAAAAAAAGAAAAACAATTCATGCTGCTTTTAACATCTCCTGTCTTTTCTAGACTTGCCATTCTGCACCTGTCCACCAGTTGTCACTACAGAGCCCCCACCTCATCTGTCACCTGTCTACACAGCTGCTCATCACACCCAGTATGTACTGAGGACAGCTGGCGCTTGCTTTCGCCCTAATAGTCTGCTGCTGCTACCTGTTGCTCAGTTCTGCCTGTCTGGTCTTGTTATGCCTTCATGCCAGCCTGTTCAACCCTTATTGAAAAGACTGTCTTCTCTTTACCGACTGTAAGCGTGCCATGTGACCAAGAAAAGCAGTTTTCACCTCACCGTTCCTGCCTTTTCATTCTGCATGTGGGTTCATGTCATGAACTAGACTGTTACATTTAACCTGGAACTAATCTGAACCATCTAGTATGGTTGGCCATCAAAGGATGTGATAATGGTCCATAAATAGATTCAATTTATTCACTAATTGTCTGTTACTAGTCATTTGTAATCTGTATTTTGGGGGGCTTTCAGAATAACAGTTGATAATCATGACACAATCTAAAATATTTGCATCCAAATTGAAGGTACACCTGGACACTGGTGAACTGCTCGTTTATCCTTTTACAGGTCAAAACCGCCTTCAGCGGGCGTATGAATGATTGAATTAACGATTCATTTTTTATTTTTGTGTCATACCACTGAAATGGACCATCCAACATGGGATTACTAGACACACGATTATACCACATAGAAACAAAGACTCATTGCTGCATATCCCATACTTTGTATGTTCCAAATGAAACTAAGAAAATAAACTACAAAAAGGAAGTTACACGTTTTACACAAACAACAGAACAAAGACTACATAAAGGACACCTATTAAACTATTTTTTCAATAGTACCCATGCATTGTCCAGATAATCTGCGAATGTGAGAGCCTTTTTATTAATTAAGAGTCTCCCAACAAAACATCGGAGCAATCCTCAAAACCAAAAGAATGTCCAGTTTCATGATGAACCACACCTCAATTGGGAACAACTAACTATCAACTATCACTATCACTAACTTACCTCACAGGTTTAAATTTTGCTCATGAACAATTGTGAATACAAGAAAAATATGTTTACCTCCTCTATTTCTTATTCTGTCAACATCACCCATATAACATGTTTTTATTTTTTCATTGCATATATTTTTTTTTATTTTTAACTGGTGGTAGATCATCAAGCTTAAGCTCTTGTGTTAGTACCCTGCTGAAGTGTTACTGTACACATTTATGGAGAGCATAAGAGAGTGCGTATACTGCCTACATAAACTGTGATATACTGCATACTTATGAGGATGGAGTAGTGTTTGAGGCGGTCTTACATGATGTATTTGTGGGCTGAGTGCTTACCTTACCTGAGATTATTCACATAGAAAACCATTTTCTCCTGCGATCACTTTACTTTGATATCCTTTCTGTCATATTCAGCACTTGAAATGAGTCCTTATGTGGCAATACAAAGTTCTTCTCTCTGTCTCTTCCAAATTCTCTGGAGACCTCAAGCCTTACTTTTACTCTTTCAGTTGCCATGGATACCTACGGCAAGGCAGCTAATTCGAGGCAACAATAAACTCCACTCTTCCAAGCCTTTGACAAATTTGTCTCCAAACTGACAATCTAAGAGACTCCCTGTATCCTCTCTCACATGCTGACACAAACCAACTAACGTATCCACACACATTCGTGACGGTAAACTTGGACTGACGCACACGCAGAGTGCACTTGACCGTTGGATGACAGCGGAACAGCGATCAATGTAATCTCCTTCAGCACAATCCAAAGCCACTGTCATCATCTATCTATGTATCCCAGTGGAACAGGGGGAATGTGTGAAATCAATTCTGCATTCATTTGAGGAGCAGCCAGCCACATCAGTCTGGTTCCAGAGGTGACCCCGAGTGCTCCTGCATAGTGCTCCAGCTCTGGTTAGTCGCTTGGTATCCACTAATGCGCCAAACCTGGATAACTATGCTGTACTTTAAGTAAAGTGCAAGAGTAGAACTCTCAGATCTGTCATTCAAGAGATTGTTAGACATTACTAGATTGTTACACTGTTGGGACTTCACCGTGTGGGTGAAACAAAGAGAGAGGCCTACATGTAAAAAGATAGGTTATGGTCCCCGGTCATCGGGTGGAGAAAGTCCACCGAACAAGTCCAAAGAAACTCGCACCGATTGCTACAAAGCGATCTCAAGTAATCGTCTATTGTCCGGGCAGAGAAAGGTCATAGTGTGTTTCTGAAACCGTGTTTGTTTGTTTTAAGTTTGACTGTACTGTAACTGTGTATTGCGTGTGTTACGGACCGCCGAGTCACATTCAGTGCTGTGAAACACAATTGTTAAGCTGCTGCTGTAATAATGTTGTTCCACACTGCTGAGCTTTGTTGTGTTTAAATCCGCCACCACGAGTAAAGTTGGTATTTGATCAGTTAAATAACCAGGGCTACAGCCACCACACCTGAGGTCACCAGTAGGGATTCTGTGTGATGGAGTTACAATTACTCTACTTTACTGCTGCATTTGGGATTTACTTTGAGTGCTTTCCTTTCTTTTCCAGCTACCCCCGCACTCCTTCCACACACACACACACACACACACACACACACACACACACACACACACACACACACACACACTCCTCCCACCACCATGTGCTTGTTTGTTGCTTTTAGGTAGTATGCTTGAAATTGTATAATAGATGTTTTGTTGATTTATAATATTATTGATTTTGTATCAGTATTCTTAAGATAAATAAACTGTTATAATTTCAAAGAGCAGTTTCTGTGATTATTTTGTGCATGTGTTGTAATAATAGCTGGTCGCTATAGTCAGTGCTCGGATTCATCCCTTCAATGTTCACTTTATAAATAAAAACAGCACCTTAGCTATTGACATTTTGTGTGAACACCAGTTTTGAGACTTAATCCACAGTTTGGTTATTGGTCCCTGACCCCAGGGTGGTGCCCTATTGTTATTTATCTATTTGTATAATCGTATTGATATGAATAATTCTCAAGTATATTAATAATTCTATTAATATCAATAATTAAATTTTTATACTTGCTGATAACCAAACCCTGCTCCTGCCAGATCCCAACAACACTCATTTCTGGTTGCATCAGAGGAGTTCATTCATGTGTCTGAGTTTCTTAATCTGGTGGTCTTCATCTGGTGGTCCCCCCCCACCACCCATTATTTCAATAAGGCTGTCAACGGATTCAGTCATGCTACGTGTATGTAAAAAATATATAATAGGAATAACTAAAACAGCAATACAATAGACATTCACTTTTTCCTTTAAACAGCACAATGTTGGAAATAGTGACAAACTGAAAATATGTGCAAATTCAAAATGAACAGGACTCCACTCAATTAATTTCAGAACATCTGACTGCTGAGGCTTTTTCCCAGTGCTTCACTACTTGACGATGTCCCATCCTCAGGGTTGGATTAACCACTAGGGGGCCCCTGTGCAAAAATGAGCTGTGGGGTTCAGTGGTATTTTGTTATCATTTAATTACGTTCAACTTTGTTTAGGAAAATACAGGATGTAAACACAATATTACTGGTATTTTACATGTTGACACAGCCAGAGCCTCTCTGCAAGAAAGGGCCTCAGGTAAAAAAATGCAGGAGCCACCTTAAAGGTCTAGTGCGTAGGACCTGGTGGCATCAAGCGGTGAGGTTGAAGAGTCTCCCATGTACCAAACGAATGGCCTTATCTAGAGGCAGCGCTTGGTTTGTCTCTTCTGGGCTACCGTAGAATGTGGCGGCTGGCTCCATGAAGAGGACCCGCTCCGAATGTAAATATGAAAGGCTCATACTAAGGTAACACAGAAAATAAAATTATTTTTTTCAGGTGATTATACGCTGATGAAAACATACATAATAATATAGTTTTATTATATAGATCCCCCTAAATGCTACACACTGTACCTTTAAGGCCCTTACAGTTTATATTGTGTGTTAGTGGTGTATAATACCAAACAAATTTGCAATAAATCAACTTCCTACAAATGTAATACCAAAAAGTCTGAATCTAGGGTCTTGGGCCCTGTAGTGTTCGTTTCTCCCCCCTTACTTTAGTGTTCCCGGTCAAATTTGACCGGTCTGTTTTAACTGCTTTTACATTAACACAAAAAAACATTAATCATCACCAAATTTTATTCAACACCTTTTTAAGCTGTAAACAATGTCTCAGACTAGTGGTTGACACGAATAACTGCTGTGAATATAAAGAATAGACACTGAAAATGTATCGCTAAATTCGGTCCAGAGCCTCTCTGACAGAAAATTGCCTCATCAGTCGCCTCCTCATTATGTTCACAGAGTAAAATGAGAGCAAGGCACAAATAAAGGTTTATATAGGGGGAAAGTGAGAAGATATGAAACATTGTTTAGTCTGGAAGGTGTGGTTCACGTGGGGGGGATGGGCACATAAGCACGGGATAGAGATGGGTTCCCATAACAAACACCTGATTTGTTTGTTTGAAGTTTGAAATGTGTACAACTTTATATATGGGGCTGTGAACAGGTGTTCACACAGGTGTGTGTGTGTGTGTGTGTGTGTGTGTGTGTGTGTGTGTGTGTGTGTGTGTGTGTGTGTGTGTGTGTGTGTGTGTAGGTAGGTAGGTAGGTGTGTAGGGGGGGATGGGGATGCTTTCCATCTGATGAATGGACATAATCTAGTGTTTCCCATTCATTTCCTATGGCGGTCACTTTTGACCGGGAACACCATGGGTGTTACAAAGTTGACTAAACCACTAAAAATTCAATGAATGTGGTGATCAGAAATGTTATATGTTCAAATGCCTAGTGTGGATCATAAGGCCTTGAGGCAATCAGATGTAAAACACAATATTTATGATTGAACACGACAGGAGGGTTAAGGGTCTGGGATCCCGTAGCAGTTGACCCCGTATCCTGGTTGATATCCAGCCTTACCTATCTGTTTCGTCAAACAGGTGGGGTCATTGGCCCCTTGTTTGGATTATAAATTAAAAAAGCCCTGCATCATCTTTGTTGTCAGTTTATGTGTGTTCACACTTTGTTATTCTACAGACATATATAAGTATTTTTGGGAGGGTGAGTCTATGCAGACCGCTTTGGCGCCACCTACAGGCTATTCAAAGTTGTTCTTGAGCTTCAGCCTCCAATCTAAAAACGTTCAAATAAAGTGTTTTATTCATTTTTATTTATTTAGTTAATTTAATCTGTTAACATTTTTAATTTAAGTGTCAGTCACACCTGCTACTTTTTGTAAATCGAATAGGAACCTTCAATTAATTGGGACATATTATCGCGTGCACTTCTACCCGGATGAGAGAACGGTTGCACAGGTGCCCAGAATCGGTTTCGGCACGCCATTGTGGAAAAGAGTTACTTTCAAATTACCGACTCCTCGCCGAGAGCCTACCTTCCTAGTTGAGTCATCCCGAGTAAAAGAAGTGAAGAAGAAACTGCTCCACAATGGCGACGGACTCCTGGGCACAAGCAGTGGACGAGCAAGAAGCCGCGGCGGAATCGGTAAAGCTCAACTTACGCAACACGAGCTAACGTGTTGTTAGCATGTGGAGAGGCGGCGTTGGCCTGCTCGGGCTCAGTGGAAACGAAACTTAACTGCTCAGTGTTGTTTCCTACAGTAGGGACTGCCCCACGGGAGCGCTGCTGGTGAATACATTGGCTTTAGCGGCAGTCTGTTCTCAATTCCCTCACGTACCAACCCCAACACCGGGTGGCCTCTTGTTGTTCGTGGAAGCTAAAGTAACTAGCTCGAGCTTGTCAAGTTGCTGCGTGCTTAGTGAATAACTAGCTTTAGCAGCTAGCTGACAAGCAAGAAAATTATGCAAGATGCTCTAAAATAGGTCTAACGTCGCTAGTGAAGACGTGACGTAACGTTAGTCCCTCTCATGTATTACCTGACTCATATGGTGGAAAGTTATTTTATCAGACAAACAACTTCTTAACTTTCTTATGTTCCCACGTACAGATCGGTAGCCTCCAAATAAAGGATAAACCAGAGGAAAATGGTAAGTGCGTGTGCAACATGAAGTGCGGGATGCAATAGTAAGAAAGAAAACCTGTAATTCCATAACATGTTTGTGTTGTAAACTGAAGTACAATGTTTACTATTATAGGCACGACCCCAAGTGTAACAGACTCCAGCAGTGCCGCTGCAAAGTCAGAAGTTGAGACAGTAGTCAAAGGACCAGATGAAGATGAAAATGACAAAGGTAGTTTATTATTTAGATGATCCACATTTTCATTCTTTATTGTCTTTCTTTGATAATATCTGGTTGTGTTGTAACCGTCATTACAACCATCTTGTTTCTCCAGATGACAAAGCGGCACAGTCGTTATTGAACAAACTGATCCGGAATAATCTTGTCAATAACACAAATCAAGTGGAAGTTCTTCAGAAGGATCCCAACTCTCCGCTCTACTCTGTCAAGTCCTTTGAGGAGTTGCGACTGTGAGTGAATCTTCTGTTTGTCCATTCATCGCTCCTGTTGCTCCACACTATTTTGGAGTATCAGATATTAATTAGGAATCAGTTGTCAATCATGCATTGGTAGATATTTTAAGACGTGTGCGCATCCGCACTAAAATTTGTGTACACAATCAAAGATGCTTTCAAAAAGATCTGTCTTCAAACTTTGCTGAAGATGTGACATCATCCTATTATCTCCCGTGTGCAGTAAACCACAGCTGCTTCAGGGCGTGTACGGCATGGGTTTCAACAGACCATCCAAAATCCAGGAGACTGCCTTACCTATGATGCTGGCCGAACCGTGAGTATACTTTGCACTATGTTGTGGACTCCTTTAGCAAGTTATTGTTCTCTTAAGGATCACTGAAATTCCACTGCTTAGTTACTGTATAACTAATACAATTTATCACACCTCAAAAATGTAAATAATAGCCCCTCGCACCAGGTACACATATATAGAACCAATAAGTATTTTGCCTCTTTTGCTTGCAAGCTAATTCTTTGTTTCTTTCTAAAGTCCACAGAATCTGATTGCTCAGTCGCAGTCGGGAACAGGGAAAACAGCTGCCTTTGTCCTGGCTATGCTCAGTCATGTAGATCCCAACAAAAGATACCCCCAGGTTAGTTTTCACCTCCCCTCCCAATCTAGAAGATTTCTAATTTAAATATTTCAAAGGCTGTAGGGAGTATCTGACAGCCTCATCCTACCTGTCTCACAATAATTATTAACCTTGATAAATTGAACTGAATTTATTTCTCTCCATCAGTGCCTGTGTGTGTCACCCACCTATGAACTGGCACTTCAGACTGGCAAGGTAATCGAGCAGATGGGCAAACACTATCCTGAGGTCAGCCTAGTCTACGCCATCAGAGGAAATAAATGTAAGGCTTCTCTGCTCTCTACAATGCTACATCTACGCTATTATAAATAATTCAACTATTTTCAAATAACATTTTGTCGAGTGTTTGAATTGTTCCCATTGATGAAAACATGAATGTGGCTGAGAGATGGCTCTGTATGTTGAGTTTTTGTGTTTCTTGTGAATGTTCCAGTGCAGCGGGGCATGAAGCTGCAGGAACAGATAGTTATTGGTACACCGGGTACCATGCTGGACTGGTGCGGTAAATTCAAGTTCATAGACCCCAAGAAGATCATGGTGTTTGTGCTTGATGAGGCCGACGTCATGATCGCCACACAGGGTCACCAGGACCAGAGCATCCGCATCCAGAGGTCAGAATAAACAACTTTGCGCACACCAAATGAAAAGTGCCTATGTTTGAAAATCTTAAAAAAAAATCTTGATAAGTGATATGATCATGTCTTAATTAGAACAATGATATATCATTTATCTTGTAAATTGGATTTTCTTAAGCTGAGTTTCTGCAATGTACAGCCACAAATTGTGACCACTTTGCCTTTTTAAGAAAGAAAAAAATGTTATCCACAACTTCCAATCTTTTCCTCTTCTCTGCGACACAGGATGCTGCCCAAAAACTGCCAGATGTTGCTGTTCTCAGCCACGTTTGAAGAGACGGTGTGGAACTTCGCCCAGCGCATTGTGCCTGACCCCAACATCATCAAGTTGAAGAGAGAGGAGGAGACGCTGGATACCATCAAACAGTACTATGTGTTGTGCAACAGCAGGGAGGAGAAGTTCCAAGCCCTCTGTAACATCTACGGCGCTATCACCATCGCCCAGGCCATGATCTTCTGCCATGTGAGTATACTCCCTTCATATTAATTAAATGAATATTTACATACGAGCAGCACAAGGCCTTCATCACACCCCAACTCTTCCTGTAAATCAGCTAGTGTTGCCAAGTCGTGTTCTCACATTAGGTCTTGTGTTACATGGGTACGTAGATTGCTGGTGTAGTAGTGTGAGCACTTTCCTCTCTGTGACTCAGACAAGGAAGACTGCAGGCTGGCTTGCAGGGGAGCTGTCCAGAGAGGGCCACCAGGTGGCGCTGCTCAGTGGAGAGATGCAGGTGGAGCAGAGGGCTGCTGTCATCGACCGCTTCAGAGAGGGCAAGGAGAAGGTCCTGGTCACCACGAACGTTTGTGCCCGAGGTAAGGACCAAGTGCCATCAGAACAGGCAGAATCAATGTCCTCACAAGACTTTCTATTAGGCTGTTAAGAAAAGACCATTTAACCACATTAAATTGGGACAGATCTCTAAAGTAGGGTGTGAAGCACAATGTTTCATGCCACCCGGTACAGATAAACATTTATGACTCTAGCGCTGTCTGCAAGTGACTAGAGGGATGGTGGGTGAGACTGCTTGTATGGTGTAACAATAGTCCACTACAATTAGATGCATGACACTTTGGTCACTGAATGGAATAAATAAATACATCTCTACAAATTCCACCTGCTTCATCAGACGTGAATGTAAACAATCCAAAATTAATCTCTTCATTTCAAATTGAATGTGGTTGAATGCAAAGCTCAAACAAGATGGTTCAAATACGTTGTACTTGTACATTTTTGATGGAGCTAGAATTCATAAATTTTTATAAAAGGTAAAAATGGAACAGTCATCATGTGTACCGACCTAGATAATCTGCACAACAGTGAAGGTTTGAATACAAATACCTGATAATAAATATTCTATCAATGTTCTATTTAAATTAATTTGACAGTGGACTTTAATCTTCATAAATATGGGTATTTTACTGTTTAATATGCATAAACAGTAAAATACAGTGCTGCCAATGTACAATGTTTCTCTCGTAATATTTTCTCTCTACTTTTCTTACATACAGGCATTGATGTAGAGCAGGTTTCTGTGGTGATCAACTTTGACTTGCCAGTAGACAAGGATGGTAACCCAGACAACGAGACATACCTGCACAGGATTGGTCGCACAGGTCGATTTGGCAAAAGGGGACTGGCCATCAACATGGTGGACAGCAAGATGAGCATGAACATCCTCAACAGGATCCAGGAGCATTTCAGTAAGTCTGCAGCTGCTACACACATACACTTTTTGATACACACAAACAGTGGGATCATTGGGACATTCATACTTTTAATTATTGGTAGAGTGTACAGCAAAAATAATTACTCAATTTAGGAAGACGGTGGCTTTCAGTGATCAGCCATCTGTCAACCTTCTGTCAACCTTCTAAATGATCTCTCACCATTTTCTGTTTTTTTTTTTTTATCTCTCTCCAGGTAAGAGAATTGAAAAATTAGACACAGATGATCTGGATGAAATTGAGAAAATCTCCAGCTAAAGAGAACGGCGTTTATCGCATGCCCGACCGACCACTCGACTTCCCTTCTTGGCTCTAAGGACTGTGCGCTCCTACAGTGTTTTATGCTTTTATTTTTTTAGCTGAGCAAAACCACAAACACAGCATATGTTTACATGTGGATATGCCTCCTCTCAGATGAGTGTTTTTTTAAGTCTCTGGAACATACCCCATCTCACTCTTTGTACTTCTTTGAATAAAGTCTATAAGTTTATTGCTCTGTATCGTGATGCTGCTAAAGCAGCCATAGTTGACTGTTTTACTGAACACGCGTGGAGTTAAAAACACTTTTTGGTGTTGGCTGTAGTGGTGGCAAGATACAAGCTATTCTGTAAAGAGATTCCCACAAAAAACCCTAATGAAAAAAACCAGTTTATGTGCCACAACGTTTTTAATTTTTAAAAGGAGTATAATTGAATGTAAGTGTATTGCGTAGACTATAACTACCAAACCTCAGTACAAAGGGTGAAGTTGGGTATGCTGCTCCGAGCAGTAGTTGAATCATTAAGATTGTTGAAATGGTGGCGGTTGGGTTTCAAGGGTCTATGCAAAACTTATCAACCTGTTATCGCATTCTCAAATGCTATCAACCTGTATTTACATGTCAGAAATTAATCCTGAATTAACCTCAGCTTTAGCATCAGGGTGTGTAGTCAACTGCCAAAAAAGGCTGCCTAGAGTGATATTACACAACTAACTCCCAAGTCATGGACATTTAGATATTTGTTTTTAACCAGTAATCAATCATCTGTTAACCACACATCTCGCACTCATGCTATTTATATCATTTTAAAAACAATTATGGCTATTATCAGGACAGGCTTGGCGCCATAGCTGAGCTTTATTCATTAGTCTTCTTTTTGCTCCATCTGTCTCGTAAAACCTATTTTTTTTAATTCAAAGTGTGGCCGTTAAGGTCTGATGTGATCAGTTTCCCTTTGTGTCTCGCTGTCCCACGCAATCTGTTCAATCAGGGTCTCCAGTTTGACTTGAGCTCAGCTACATTCTTCACCCAGACTGTGCTGTTATAAAGGATTGTGAGTTTAAGAAAATAACACAATGCCTTCCTCAAGTGCATTATATATACATATGATTTTGTTTTTAAGACATTGGGCTTAATATTCTGACTGACACTTGAAATTTTGATTATATATTGAATTATGAGCGTCTTCAGGATGTGTTGAATTATCTTGAAACCAAATGCTGAATTGACTTGAGGACCTATGCCAATCAGATTCACTGTGTTGCTCCAACATGGTCACATGGATAGAAAACTTGTACTTGTGTACAAATTTACAAAAACATTAAATACATGTTAGGTCAAAGAAATAGTGTGACTGAAACATTAAGTTTGTCACTTCTAAGAAGTGCTAAAAAACATTCCTCGTGAGGTTCAATTTTGACAGACGCAGCACTTCGAATACAAATCGGGTTAACCTTGCATCAGTGGATGACTACAACATTATGGAAACGTTGGGACGTCTGGTGTATTTGATGAATGTGCTGGAACATTTAAGGGCAGCGATTGGTCGGTCTGAACCTTGTACAAACCTCATCCGGCTCCCACCGGCATGGAGAAGGCTGCTGGTGGAAGTCCGGTTTTAATGGACTGTTTACGGACAACTTAGCCAAACTAGAAGCAAGTGAGAGTGTGCTGAAAATACCATGAGAATGCTCCGTGAAGACTTCCGGGTACCAATGTATGCAGTTTTATTTGGACATTTGGATGTATACATTATCAGTGAGAGTGTGTGCGCACTTTGTGGATCCATAATGTAAGACCACTGTACGAGAGCCATGGACACAAAGCAGTTTTAGCTATAGAACTCAACACTTCTCCACAAGTTGTATACCTTGTTTGACAATAGTCAGAACCAACCAAAACCCAGTTCATACATGTATACGTAGGAGTACTACTGCCTGACTAGGCTTAAAGCACGTTGTCTGTTGTAACCTGAAGATCATGTGTAGACAATGATAGGTTCAAGGTGTGTGGTATTCTGTAGCTGAGCTGCGTTCATGGACACAGTTATGTATTCTTAATATGTTGAATTAAAAGAACATGTAGATGTTCACCTGTATGTAGTCAAGTGCTTATTTGTAGAAGTGGGGGAAAAGATTTGTTACAAACACCAACCGGGATCCCTGACTCAAAGTGAAGAAAACAAATATACACATAAATATAAAACTTTATTACAACGGTTGCATTATAGAAATACAATGTAATCAACATGATGATGCATGATTAATCCTCTGAGTTTCCACTGGAGATAAATTGCTCCTCTGATGTCCGTTGGGAAAGCTGAAGGTCTGAGGAGACAAAGAAGAGGTTATACATCTGAACAATGTCCTGATGCAGAAAAAGTTACTCGCAAAAAATTACTCAGTATAAAATAATGCAATAAACTGCCATAAGAAATCATGTCTAAATTCAATCAACACCTTAACGAAGGTGTAAACAAAAGCTACACTACACTGTGTGCTTCGCAGGTTAAGATTAGTCGATTAAACATTACAAACAATAACTGACACGTGACACTTATTAAGCCCCATTAGCGAATATGTTTTGTAGTAGATAAATTATTAATATTAAACAGTACAGTGATGTGATATTTGATATGGAATCCAATTCTGCCTCCTCACCCGTCTCTCTGTAGTCCACCCTGGTGAGGAAGAGGCCGTGGGCAGGAGCAGCTAGGCCTTGTGGGTAGGCAAGAGAGTCCCGAGCCTCCAATATCTCCTGCAGCTGGGTCACCGAGAGCTGCCCCTGGCCTACTGCCACCAGGGCCCCTGTCATCCTCCGCACCTGGAGCACAGGGCCGAGGCAACCTTTTGCTTTTAATATAATATTACTGAAAATATCACAAAATAACTGATTGCCTATATCGCAGATATTTTTATGACCCCTTTATGCTAGAGGAACTTAAATTATGAGCCACAGTCAGTCATCACCAGCAGATGGCGTTACTTACTAACAATGAACTGCAACACATTTAGAGATTTGAAAATAATTGAGCACAATAAGCGGAACAAACCTGCTTATAGAGAAAGGATCTGCTTGTAAAAGTCAGCTCCCAGAATGGTATCTCTCTGGAAAAAAAACAAAAAAAACCACTTAGAATTAGCAGAAATGTGTGAACATCATGTCAGGTACACACACACACACGCACGCACGCACGCAGGCAGGCAGGCAGGCAGGCAGGCGCACGCACGCAGACACGCACACACACGCACGCACGCAGGCAGGCGCACGCACGCACACACACACACACACACACACACTTGTTAAACACAGCTTTATAATTCTTGAGATGTCTGCACATTGGAGCGCTGGCTTTAAGGCCTATTCTCATGAAACGTTACGATGATAGCACCGCGTCCTGAAGGCATGGCAGTTTACTTGGCGTCACTGACAGAATGTGCCGTACGAAAGAAAGGTTAAATATTGCCACTGGGGTTTATGAAGCAAAACAATATCTTGAATGGTTGTCAGATGTAATTTACCATTACTTGATCACATAAGCACAACTATATAGGAGGAGAATAGATCTGAATGTCAAAGATTGACTGACTGACTGAAGAAAAAAACGAATCCAAACATTTCTTGAACTAATGTATTTCACCCGACCTAAGTGAATCAACTGAAAAGAGCTCCTGTCTTATGTCTATTATATGTTGAGACGTGGCTCTCCTTTATCTCTCTTTTGTTGGATATGTCTATGCTTTCCCCCACCATGTGGACCGAGTTGGAGGCTGATGTGACATTCATGCTCATGCCAGACATCAGATAGGGCCGAGACTCTCCTCTTGCACAGCTTTGTTTAAATGTCACATGCTGAATACTGCAGCTTAGGCCCAACGGGATTATCTTTAATGCCATAAAAAAATATGAATCTGCGTCTTTTGCAATTTTACATTGAATTTGTCTTGGTGTTTGTTATCTCAACACTTAAGTCACAGCACTTTATATTTTGGGGAGGAAAGAGTGTACAGAGCAAACATGCACATGGGAAAAATTGGGTCAGATGCAAATTTGACTTGGTGCTTGCTGTGTGATTACATTTGACATGTAAGGAGTGCAGAGACAGATTTATATCTTTACTGGACAGATGAAGGCTGTCTCATGTTGCACAATTATCAAAAACAATGTGCATCTGCTCTCTCTCTCTCTGTGTGTGTGTGTGTGTGTGTGTGTGTGTGTGTGCGTGTGCGAGACATGGTAATGACAGAGGTCATGATGAAAGCAAGGCCTCCAATTTAGAACAAACAACCTTTTTGATTTGTACTCTTGTTCAACTGAAATTAAGCTGAAAGGATTAATTAATTAATTTATCAAAAGAAAAATGTATTTGTTTAACTAATTTGATATTTGATGAATGGTTTTAGGCATTTATCAAGTAACACGACTTCTATAGTCCAGCTAGCAGGGCTGTGAGACAGTTCTTATGCACAGTGGTGCTTTGAGCGGAATGCTAACATGCTCATATTGGCAAAGCTAACAAATAAATAGATAGAAGAAGCAGAAGAAAATACATGACATAATAGTAGTCAGCTGACGTATGAGAGCCGATGGCCAACAACCCAAAGTTCTGAAATGGGACACTGCTCATTTTTTGAGTTGAGCAGAGACCACAGAAATCAGCCTCAATATACTCCAGCTCCTCATCTTAGGATCAAATATTTAGTTCAATCTTTTGCTTTTAAACAATTCACAACTAAGTTTCTTCTCATCTTCTCACTATTACTTAGAATAGAAACCCTTATCAAAAAATAAATACTCAGCTCAACTGGAGGCTTTCATTCACGGCAATTTTGTAGAGAATAAAAGAGAGAAAAGACTAGTTTGGTGCAAATGCACCATGTTACAGATATGAAACCCTGATGCTCACAGCTTGTTAATGCTCCACATGCGTTGAGGTTAAGGGACTATGTGACATTTACTCTGAGAACTGCTAAGTCTGCCTTTGTCCATATTGTGCGCCATATTTTCAGGGCAAATAATTAATGCCCATGGAAGTGGTATTTGGCATGCAGAGTGACCCCCGTGGACGTGTAATCTCCCAAAGCCCACATGGTCCTCTTTATTTCGTGCTCTCTGTCACCCCCCCCCCCCCGCCCCCCGTCCCCCCCGTCCCCACCCCCTTCACCTCCCTCTCTGCAATGGATTATGTTGAATCCTCATTGTCTAAAGTACCTGCATGACATTTAATCTCACACACGCATACAGCACTTTAATAAAACCATCTCTAGCTGTATGGTCTAACATGTGTGACAGCTGGACATCAGTCCAATAGTGAGCAGTACTTCCTGTGATGCACCTTTTGTTGCACTAAAGTAAACTTTTTTTTTTTTTAAAGTTTCCAGATCGCGGTCTGCCTGACCTGTGATTCACCTAATATCACATCAAACACACCACTGAGTCTGACTGAAGCTTGAAAGGGAAATCATTTCAAGGCCGTACATGCAGTAGAGTGACTGTAAATGATTCAAAACTTTGGCCAGCGTCGTAAGCATCAGTTGATGCAAGATTGAGAAACACAAGATTGATGTTTTGGGGGGTGGAAAAGCACATGCATCATTTCTTTATCTTCTTGGCTTTCTTTTCCTCCAATTTGGAACAATCAGTTATTCTGTGTTACTGCAGATGTGAAGGTGTGTATTTTGGACTTATATTCATCAGGCTAATTTTGCTACGTTTGATAACATGTCTAGTACAGGCAAACATATGTCAATGTTTGGTTTATAGCTTGGTATTCTGCCCCCCCAAAAAATGAATGCAGCTTCAATGTGACACCTTACATCAATGCATTTTTTCTTACTTGGCCGATGTGCTGACTACCATTAGCCAATGTGATCCGTGTACCTGAATATAAACAGCCTACCTGTGGAAGTGTGCGTGTACGAAGGAGCTTCCTGGCTGTACACTGGCCACATCCATCGTCTTCACAGGGCTTTTAAAATGAATGTCGGAGTTGACCGCCCTGAAGCTGCTGAAGTCCTGAGTCCCAACCAGCAGTGCTGCAGCCTCACGCATGGCTCCGACATCCAGCTTCCTGATGAGAGACAGAAACAGGACACATTTGTCTATAGACAGACTAAAAGTCTGGGTAAGACTCTCTGGCGCAGTGGATCACATCACTCCAGTTCTGAGGTCTTTGCACTGGCTTCCTGTCCAACAAAGAATTGACTTTAAAATCCTGCTGTTGGTTTATAAAGCACTGAATGGTTTAGGGCTAAATACATTTCTGATCTGCTGCTACATTATGAACCATCCCGACCACTGAGGTAAGCAGCGTTCAGTTTTTCTGCTCCACATATCTGGAACAAAGTCCCTGAAAGCTGCTTCTGTTTGCTGTTGCCTTTAATTGAACCTGATTCAAGGATATTAATCAATTTCTGCATTTCACTACTGTATTTTAATTCTTAAACTGCACTGCAACTTTTATTCTGTTTTTAGCTTTTTAATGTTTTACTGACTTTTTAATGTTTAAATGAATGTTCTTAATTGTTTTTAAATCTTATTTTCTTTTGCATTATGTTCTAATGCTTTTAATGGTTTTATGTGAAGCACTTTGAATTGCCTTGTTGAAATGTGCTATACAATTAAACTTGCCTTGCCTAATAAGAACAGGCAGTTAATGTTAACAGACCTTTTCTCATTGTGTTATTGAAACTTGACCAGGAAGTGACCTGCATGAACAGCGAGGACAAGCAGCTGGGATGTGGTGTACACATTAAGTACAGGTGCAGGTCATTTTCCTTCACATCTGTATTTTCCCCATGGTCAGCACCTTTCACCGGTGTGCGTTCCTTCCTCTCTCTCTCAGCCTGAAAGTACACATTAAGTACGACTATGTTCCTGCTTTCAAAGTAGAATAATTTATTGGTTTGCTTATATAATATGAACTTCTTTGACGCACAATGCCACGTGTGAGAGCAGAGCATGTTGACGACCAGCTCATTTTGCGGGAGAGAGTGAAAGTGGTCCCTGCGCTCAGACTCTGTACAGTCTCATGCTTCTGTCACCGCTCAAATATGATCTGACAGAGCGAGAGAGAGCGAGCAGGGGAATGGAGGAGTGTGCTAAGTGACTCGCTAATTAAAATCTTAACGCACTGATTTAAAATCTTGAGTGCTGCAAAAAATAGCGGCTGATTAATTATTGTATAAGGTGTCTTTAAAAAAAAAGAAAAAAAAAAAGCTCAATCTGTCGCAGATCAAGTCCGTCTATGGATTATTTTGTCATAACTAATATCTTAATCTTTCAAGGGAAAGTTGGAAAATGGCACACAGACGTAATAATGTAATACTTGTCTGACTGACGCATCAATATGGTGTAAAATATATGATGAAAATAATTAAGATTACTTATTTTGTTTATTCCGTACTTTGTTTTATAACCAAAAACATATGAAACGTATAACATTTTCAACATTATCAGCCGTACTTCGTGTTTAGTGCTAATTAGCAAATGTTAGCATGCTAACACACTACACTAAGATGGTGGACACGGTAAACATTAGCTTGTGTTAAACAACGATACAGCCTCAGAGTTGCTAGCATTGGGTCTGCTTTTACTTCATTGACTAAGTTTTGTCTATCTTTACTTTTTCTCATACTTATTGTTATTTTGTCTATTTATTTGTGGAGATCAGAGATGAATCAATCGATGAATTGATCAGTAGTCAAACAGAAATGTAATCTGCAACATTTAAGATATGCAATTAAAAGTTTATGTCAACTATAAAGCAAAAATGTGGTTCTACATTCTTAAAAAGGTGAGATTTCTTGCTTTTCTCTTTATTACATAACTTTAATTTTAATATCCTGGGGTTTTCCCAGGAGTGTTGGTCAGACAAAACAAGACATTGACTTGGACTTTTTTTATTTATTTAAAACAAAAAGTAAATAATGGTAAGTTGCAGCCCCTGTATGGTGTTGGCTGTTGGATATAATTTTTCAAAAACTGGCAACGTGCGAATGCCGGATGTGAATATAAATACCAAAGAAAAATAAAAAATATAAGAATATATAAAGATTGGTTACATTTTATTCAATTCATCTTTCAATCATTTCAAATGATCTCCTGCAATATGATCATTGCATTTCAAAATGATTTCCCTTGTTCTAAGAAATGCAAGGTTTCAAGGCTAAATTCAACATTAAAATGAACCGTGGAGATTCATATTTTTTGCAGTGGGGAAGATGGGGGTGTGCGATGACGAGGGAGAGGCAGATCAAAGAGAGAATGGAGAGAGGCTGCCGAGACAGAGAGACGCTTTGGGGTGGATGGACGAGATGGATGAAATGAGAGAAGGGATGTAAAAAAAGCAGAGACACCAGAGAGATAGAAACAAGGGAGGGAAGGAGAAATGGAAAGCGTTAGAGAGAAATAAGTGTAGTGGAGAGAAGGAGAAGGGTGGTAGAAGGAAAGAGAGAGTAGAAAATACCCACAGTCAGGGTAATGTGCGTGGGTGTTGTTCTGCATGCGTATAAGCCCGCAGCTCATCTTGCCCTACTTTTCGCCCAAAAAAGTGAAGAGAAGAGCAGACAAATGTTCGTACGTACGCTCTCTGAAATGTGCTTCTTCGCGATCCCTCTCAACTAAACGAAACATTGTCTGAGCTATGAAGAACTCGCCATTTCATCTGTTTCTTTCTCTCTTTCTGTACTCTGTCCATCCTGATCTCCTTTTTCTTCCTCCTTCTCCTTTGTTTGTTTTTGGGACGTCAGCTCAGATAAAACACTTTGTATGTTATTTATTATGTTATTTGCAGTTCCGGCATGGCACGTGTGGATTATTCATGTGTTTAACGTGCCATTGTTTCTGCAAGGCTTGGCATCAATTAGCTCATTGAGGGCGTGTCTCTGTGTGTGTACGTGTGTTTGTGTGTGTGTGTGTGTGTGTGTGTGTGTGTGTGTGTGTGTGTGTGTGTGTGTGTGTGTGTGTGTGTGTGTGTGTGTGTGTGTGTGGACCTAGATGTTAGATTGAGTCTGAGCTCGATTTTTATTTCTTATGGGAGATCCCGAAACACATGGATGCAGGATGAAAAGACAGATGAGTGAATGGAGGGAGAGGCGGCGTCTTAAGTGGGATAACTCACTTGTTGCGGAGGTTCCAGCAGAGGTCGCGGTCTGTGAGGGGAAGCAGAGAGTGGTGGGAGATTCCCAGGGCTATCCGGTAGACGTAGGTCCGAGACCGGGCACGGAAACGGGCGTGAAAATCATCCGGCACACGGTGGGCACGCGTGATCCTGGCAGGATGACAAAAGAGCATTCGGAGTGAAAGATGACATCCATTCAGGCCAGAAAAGGTGGAAATTTGAGCTCTACTGTATGTCTTGACATTCTGAATATGCAGTCATTTCTTCTAAAACCACAGAAAAATAAAATAAACATTTGAATTCTGTTGGCTGCTTAGACAATTATTAAACAACCAGACATCACTTTTTCATTCCTCCCCGAGACTGAAACAGTCCCCAGACCCAGATGGTGTTAATACTCTCATTTTGTACAGCCAGAGAGAAAAACTGTGCACAAGTCAGTGTCCAAAATGCCAGCGTTGCAGCTTTTTACACAAAAGCACACCCGTTGTCAGAGTCCTAAAAGGGCTGCCAAGAACCTTCAAGAGCCAAGTGCTTATGCTCACACAGATAGCATCACAACAGACTCAGAGGCTGGAGGTCTTTGATGTGACTCCAGCAGGAGCACGGCTAACACGGAGACACACACAGGCAGGGATAGATCATGTTATGACTCTAAGTCAGTCAGACAACACTCCCTTTCATGATTAAGTCAGTGTGGATCAATTTATGAGTTTGTGCAACATCAACGAGGAGACCAAAGAATGTAGCTGGCCTTTATGAATCGAGTTCTGCACACGTAATTGGATCCACTTGCTGAAACAATGAACCATTGTGTTGTTTAATGAAGATTTATAAAGAAAAATTGGAATATATTTGGCTTTGTTGTGAACTTTTCAAACGATTCAAGCTCTTGTGATAACTGAGAGTTGCAGCATTTTCTTTTTAAATGATCCAAACCATATAATGGAGCAACATAACCTAAAACCATTGTCTTTTACTGGCTGGTTTCATTGTCATTCTTCATATGCTCATGGCTGAAGTAACACTCCACACTATCGCCCGTCAATGAGGCAGAGATGTTTGTACAGTAATAATACAGTGACAAGTGGGGAATCTTTAATACTTACATCTGTAGACTGAAAGAACAAAGAGCTGCAGCCAGCTGTTCCAGTGTGATTGTGACCGCACAAACCACGCTAGCACACTTGGGTTTATCCATACACAAGTATGCACTCATGCATGCGTGAGTGTTGGAGAAAGCGGGAGTTGACTAGGGGTTGAGACGTGTTAGCAAGTACATGGTCTATGGAACTGTGAGAACAATGCTCCAATATACACATCCCATGTATGTATGTGCACACGCGTCTCTTTTTAGTACACTGCAGTGCATGTACAGTCTATGTGTGTGTGTGTGTGTGTGTGTGTGTGTGTGGACACGTGCCAGTGCACAGTCAGAAAACTAGGTTACGTTTCCAGGGGAGGAGATTGGGTGCGACACGTGGCAGAGGAAACCCTTGCGTCTGCCTTCAGCGCCTGCTCCGATGTGAAGTGACAGCCTTTTTGCCCGGCCCCCAAAACCACACACACACATCAAATTTTCATAAGCAGTGTACAAAGCATGGCCTTACACAATTGTAAACCGGTGCATTGTTTGGCATGGCACTATTTTGCTAATCAGCGTTTTTCCCCTGTTGGAAAAGAGCCGATCATTTCATTTAGGCTAATTGAGGTCCTTTTCACAGCAGTGAACCCCGAATGAAGAGTTTTTTTGTTTTTTTTTTACAGTGTGCTAGTCTATGTTTAAATCTTGATTTGGCACTTTATCTCAGGAGGCAGCAGACCAAAGCCATGTTGCCAGATCTGACAATGTGTTTTTAAGACAGACCCAGAATGAAAAATTCTATCCAATCTGAACATAAGGGAATGTGTATGAACATTTGAATATTTTGTCAATGTGTACACGAGGTAGTTCAGAGGCCATCAATAATTCTGCTTAATGAAGCTACTGAGTTTCTACTGTATATTTCTCAGCAGGTTTCACATTCTAATCAAACGGTAATTTCCATTTAGCTCGATTAGAGTATCCTTGTGTGTGTGTGTGTGTGTGTGTGTGTGTGTGTGTGTGTGTGTGTGTGTGTGTGTGTGTTTGTTAGTGACCAAAAAGCAGAGCAGGGATAATCCTTTCTAACCTTCTCTCTGCAGGTTTAGGGATTAGCGCGATGCTAGGAGCTTCCCTTTCCTCTCTCCTCTCTCCTCTCTCCTCTGTCTCTCTCCCAGATGGCTCATTCTGTTTCAAACTCTCACTTCTCCGTCTTAATGCAGTCTGTATCAATATCTGTTTGGTTCTCTGCGCACCCCTTTATCCCTCACTATCTGTTCCTCTTTCTGTCTATTTCTTCTGTTATTCACTGTTTGTGCCTCTTTTTCTTTTCTCTTCTTCTCTCTCAGACAGAGAAGCTTTTACTCAAAGTATCACAGCAGTCTAAACCAAAGTAGTCAGGAAAAAGTGACTATGGCTTTGAATAATGCAATGATATGTAATAAAGGGATTAAAAGGAAGAGGTGAAGAAAAGCACAGTGGTGAAAGAAAAGGATAAGACGGGACACCACCAACTACCAGCTCTTTCCATCGAAAGCTCAACTTGTGGCATTTCATCAAAGCTAATGCTATATGCTAACTGCTGGAGCAGATATTAACCAAACATACTGTTGTTTTTGTGGCAATGACTATGAGAAGAAATGTGAGGATGTTCTTGGTGATTTAAGGTTTTAAAAACAATGCTCCATGTTTTTCTACAATACTATTATCTTAGGAATTTCAGTCAATTTGCCAATTTTGGCTGCTTCCAGAAATATTAAAATCATGGATATGAAAACCAATAACTTGGGGTGTTCATCACAAATGTCCTATAACATTGTAATTATATAGCAGCAATAGTACATATTTTTCTTCTCAAACCTCTGTGCCTGTTTTCGTGTCTCATCGTTTGAATAAGATGTTCAGCTAGACCTCTGATCTAACATGGCGGAGGAATGTGTTGTTCAGTATGAGTGGCTTGATTCTACTTTCATGCATTCACTTAAATTAAAAGTTCTTGGGATCAATCTGAAAACGTCACAACTAAACTACAGATTTTCAGGCGACTGTGGCTGGGGAATGTGGAAATGTGTCCAGATGTTCAATTTGCATGACCCTGTGTTACATTAAAACCCTGTGTGAGGAGATCCCCTCTGCTGTTGAACTTTTGAGACGTGACACTCCCGACTCACCTGATCTGCTCGGCTTTGAGATGGAAATTAAGAGCTTCAACAAGAATGTCTTCAGTAAACGGCGGCTTATCATTCATGCGTTGGAGGTCGAAATGGGCCGAGTTAGAGAGGGCATGGACACCTGTGTCCGTCCTGCTGGAGACGTACAGAGACACTGGGTTGAGCGGCCTCAGCCTCTTTAATGCATCCTGTACACAGACAGAGACAACATCGCAGAGATAAAAAAAAAAACTGTTATTTCAAAAAAACTTTTGAAACAGTAGCTTTTGAACTTTTTAAACCACTCTCAGCTTACCACAAATAGCCAGACAGATAAGTTACATCAAAACAGAGAAAAAAGGAATATCAAGTAGAGCTGTAAACAGCCTCTTGCCGCAAATAGAAAGTGTGTACACTTTCTTTTCTAACATATTTTTGTCCCTCTTCTTGCCTTTATTAGAAACACAGTATTAAATAGACAGTAGAGGGCTGACGGGGAAAAGAGGGGAGAGAGTGACGGTGAATGACATGCGACAGGAGTCACCAACATGCAGACTGATGAGCTGAATAATCTGCTGTGTGAAACACCTGCCACGTGTAAGACAATACAATTAGCTTACATCTAGGAATATCCTGGTATTAGATGACAGGCTGAAAAACATCTGATGCACTTAAAAAGTCTTCATCAGGGGATTATCAAGTCGATATTATCAGGGTTAAGTCGAAACTTGTTGTACATCCATGATATAAGAAGGATTTGTGCCTCAGATGTTATTCAGACTGCCAACTAATACCAAGTGCAGCACCTTCATGACAGGAGGATTTATTGCAGGGCTGTTGTGCTATATTGCATTAGTTTCCATTAGGTGTACCTAATAAACTGGCAACTGAGTGACATGATAGCGAGCCTAAACTGCACAGCCTGCCTGTATGTATTGTGTTGTTATCTATGTGATAAATGCTATTCAGATCATTTCACAACTAAACCACATAGTAGCCTCCTAGTAGCAATTGTTTACTGGTTTATAGGACTAGAAGGGATGTTAGGATGAAGGAAAGAACGATGAACATGTATTTGAGGACACAACAACACTTTAATATCAATAAAACGTACCTCCAAGTGGTCTTGCACCCCCTTCCTACCCAGCTGATGTGAAGGCACTTTCACTGCACCCCTACGGAAATAATGATAATCAAATAATATATCAATGTTAACACACCTTATGTGTACCAGTTGCCTTGTAGTCTGACCTTACCTGTAATTTGTTCCGATGTATTGATAAAATATGAGATAACGTGCCCAGTTGTGCATGGTCTCTCCAAGTGTCTTTGACACTTCTTGATCATATTGTTCGCGTTTACAAGAGTGAAACGTTACATTTGAGAATGAATCCTTTTTTACGCGTACAACGCCGCGTCTATATGGTTGCTGACGGGGACTGGGATTCAGGGAAGGACGACTTTTACAAAACCCTGTGAAGGACTCATGTGTTCAGGGACGGACCAAAGGCGACGGAATACAGCGGGGACGACACAGCAGGCGGCGGAACGTCGCATTTCCGCGTAGTTTTATTTGTAGTCCGGAAGAACCTTAAAGACCCATGTTGCAGCGTCTCAGTTGAAACACAGCGGGTTAGTCACTTTACTCAGTATTTAGTCCTCAGTATTAACTCCATACAACAACCAACACAGACGCATTGGGTCAAGATGGACACACTATGTATCCAACACTTCATGTAAGCTAAAAGACACATGATGGACATCCCGCCTCTGGCCATATTTCTGTGATCACGCGCCGCCTGTCCAACGTGCGTTCTGCACGTGTGGTCACTGCATGTACCATAAGTAAACCACATCTATAAACATTAATGTACAGTTCTATGCACAGCGTGCAAGGACTGTCCCTTATCGGTCCCTTTTTGATTGCGTCATAATCCACTGAGGCGGTGCGTGTCGGCGTCCTCGGCTCTGACCAGCCGCAAAGCGAAGCCATCTGCCTTGAAAATCATTGAGGTCAGAGACGGTATAGTACAGTGGAGGTGGGTCAACTGCATGTGGGATAAAGAGAGTCAACACGAGCAACAGACCGGTGCAACATCAAAGAGGATTGTTATATGAAAAAGAAAAGAGAAAGTAAATCAGACTTCGTATTAATCGTATTCCATATGGCAAACAATATTAGCCCGCGGCGAACTGCTCTTTTCACTTCTTTATTGCGCAATTTACTGCCAGAAATCTGAGATTAAACTCCAATTTTCTCGATTGAAGTAAAGAAATTCAGATATTCCTCTTAGAACTCAATATTGTTTCCCGAAAGCTCTAAAAGCCTTTACAGTTTAGACTATCAAAATATATAATTGCAAGCCTTTGTTGAAACTGCTAAATGTTTTAGATATCTGGGTTCATTTGGCCTTCGAATAATGTGGGCAAATTATTGAGGAGGTAGCCTATATTTGGAGGTGACAGTATAAGCTTTTATTGTGTTTTGGCAGAATAATGGGGTTAAATAGTAGCCTAGTAACCCAGTTATTATTAATATTAAAACTAGATTTTTAAATATTAGGCCTACTCATATTCCCTCTTTTCTTGATGTTATATGTACATGGACACATTTGTTGAGTGAAATAGACATAAACATCACCATTGTTGTATTATTAGGGGGCTGAGGGGTGTGGGGTGGGGGGTCGGGGGGGGGGTGTAGTCTGGGATGTAGTCTACACCAGTGTGTTTTTTGTTATAGTGTATGTTATACTGATGTAAATATGATATGGGGAGATATCTATTCAAGTCTCAGCTCTTCTTCCTCCCATGATTCCTCCTGTTGACCAGAGTCGTTACGGCGGATTGTAACTAGACGGCGCCCTCCTCTCCTTTTTCGGTGTCCACGGTGCAGCTACGCCTCTCGCCTGACTCGGCAGCAGCGGCAGCACTGTAGTAGTAATCGGACTGCCGCGCACCGAGCTCGCATTTTGTGTCACGGTGCCACCGGGAGAGGGGCGACAACTGCTGCGCGTCAGGGGACACCAGTCACTATCCGCACGGTTCAAGCGACATCCCGCCGCGGGCAATGACATTGGCAGACTGAAGTGGGAATACACGAGAAAACGCAAAAATGACGGTGGACTTTGAAGAATGTATAAAAGATTCCCCCCGATTCAGGTAAGGCTGCTCCTCGCAGACACATCACAGCGGTGCGCAAAAATGGCACACCTTCTTTTACGCATGATTTTCTTTATAAGATGGGGACTGGACGCTTTACGCTCATGTGGCATGTGTGTTGGCATCAACAGTGATACAAGATGATTCGCTCATGTGTTCAACAGCATGGCGTGTTTCCTTCAATATTGGTATTTTTTTTTTTTTTCATTTTCATTTTCATTTTCAAGAATCAGATTTTTTTTATGACACATTTGGTTGATTGTTGACATTTTTTGGGGGGCATTGTGATACATTTCTGGAAGACACGCGTGCGTCAGTGGTTCCAATTTGATTTTTGAATGTGGGTTGTAACGTTAGCTCAGTACATATGAGAGGAGGGACACTCATTGCCACGCACAGTGAGGATCCATTTTGCTTTAGTGTAAAAATGTTAAGTGATTTCCAGCATGCTTTAATCAACCACCTGATATGCACTGAATAAGAAAGGGGCACTCCTCTAATGTGGCCGTATAACAAGTGTGATGGGAAGCACCTGTGTGTGTGTGTGAATGAGCAGACAGGTTGAGTGCAGTCTTTTCATTTGCTCATGTCACCCAGTGGTGGTAGGAGACTGAAGAGGAGATATCCTTGCAGCAGCAGTCTTCGCCCGGCTGGCAAAGAGGCATCTGGGAGAGGAGTTTCTCTCTGCAGGACACAGAGATAGTATCCTGGGCACAGATCCAGCTGTTCGGCCCCTTGCCTGCCCGCTGGAGGGTTGTAGCCACGCTCGGTCCACGTGCCAGTCTGGCACTCCCGAGCAGGCCGATTAGAAACTAGCAGAGGAGATTCTAACAGCATGTAGGCCAGGGATCTCGTGTTAATTATGTTAGGGAAATGGGCTGGTAGAGTCATTTATTCAGTGTTTCACTTAGAAGGAGCAGGATGTGGGTTTATTCTGTTTATTGTCAAATATTTTGTTCTGTTTTCTCGGTGTCTCTTTATTCTGTTCTGTTTCTTCATGTCAGCGTCTGTTGCCTGTTTGTTCTCTGTTCTTTGTGTTTGTCATTTCGTTACTTCCCTCTCCCTCTTACTCTCCCTCAGACCCAACTTATCCGGCTTGTTGAACGTTGTGCGACTCACAGATAGTTTGTGGTTTGAGTGATATAGCAGAATGTGGAATGAAAGAAAAAGAGCGGAGCGAGACAGACGTTGAATTTGCGGCTTAAATCTCACCTCAGTGGCGGATGGTTGAGACGGAAGGTCACAGGAAGAGACATTTTCTGCCTGGTTCACTTTCCCATGGCCTAATGAAGACTGTTATTTGGAAAATTCCAACACTGACAAAGGAAGCTGATGTTTCCTTGCAGTAGGGAAAATGTAATGTTATGTAATACTGCGATCATGATGATGGTAGTGAAAATCCTTATCCTGGTTGGGCTCACATTTGGATTATAATGTAACATGGAGCATGAGATACCTTGTTTTTCATTCCTCTGTATACATGATATTATAAAGTTTTCTCTGATCATCTGTCGGTGCAGGTTTGTCTGGGGTTTGGTTTCTGGCTGTCTGGACACTGCTGAACAGCGCTCAGGATACTTGTGTTTGTTTTAAATACACACATTGTTTCCTGCTAAAAAAAGAAAGAAAGTTGAAACCAGTGCACAGTTTTACCTCACAATAAAATGAAACAAATATCCAGGAGCTATTCTAAATGCCGGAACAACTACTAATACATAAAGAAGGGATTGTCCAAAGAGCAAACACAACCATTGCTATGAACTGCCATATAATTAAAGACAGTCATTGCAGAATTTCCCATTATGTTGGAGTGACTGGTGTCCCAGGTTTCTTTCTACTCTAGCAGGAAGAGCAGAGAGCCGGTACTGTCTGTCTTCCCACACGCGGGGGTTAAAAGAAATGCTCACACGCACCCTCTCACTGCAGGTCTTAACTTGTGCCAGTCCTGTATGTGCGTATGCTTGATTAGGGGAGCGTGAAATCATTTTTAAGACATGTCTGGTTTAACTATAATTCACATCTTTTTGTTCAGTCTCCCTCTCACGTGTACTGGACTCCAACCTATTTTTTTCTTCTATGCCCTGCCAGTTATTCAGCTGTCACCTGCTGCATTAATTCACTCTGTCACAAAACCTGAGATGCACCTGCCTGTGGTTGTTCGTTCTAGATTGTTGTAATCTGATGCCCTGGAGGCACTTTGGGTCAGTTTTTTGGCTTGTCTACACTCAGAGTTAAGATAAATGATTATACTTAAAGGTTTTATTCAGATGCAAGAACATGACTGTGGTCAGGCAAGTTTTCAACAAGGTCATTATGAACTCAAGGAAACATTTGACTTGAACATGATATTTTGATAGGCAGTGCTAGGTGTTTAGCGTGTTTTAATCGTACTCATCCGCTAACAAACAAGTGTAACAGGTTTTACTAAAACTAAATAAAGGCAAGTATTACATGGACCTTTCAGAACTTATATTTAGTCCTTTCATTGACGACATTGTTATGATATAAGTATTAATATGCACATGTGGGTGTGAGCTGTTGCCTAGCAACAGCCGCAATAAGTGAGACAAATGGGAGCTCGGAGAAAAGAGGACAGAGAATTTAAGAATGGGAGCGGAGAGTGGGTGCTTTGAAAAGACACCGCTATTACTTTTAATATGCCATACCAAGAAGAGTTTCATTGGGACAGGAAGGTCTACCTACTTTCTATTTTGATACATTTCATGGGTAGTAAAAGTCAAGTCATCAGTAATTAGATATATTAGTTATAAGTGTAGTTATTGTAAGTAACTGTGGTTCTTGGTGGAGTCCAGTGTTGAAACCCTCTCTTAGCAATACTTAGCAATGCGTGTCTCAATCTCCAATCCATTCTGGCATCAGTGACACATTATTTAGTCTAATAACAAAATGAAAATACTGGTTATGGAAAAACAAATGTTTCTTCTAGCGATGGGTATCTCAGGTCAGTGAGTGTAGAGCTGAGGGTTTACAGATCCGGAGAACCAGCCGCACCTGTCGGCCTCTTTCTGTCATTTCTCTGTCTTTTCATCCCACCCACATAGAATACGCTGCATCAGGCCGTCCGGACAGGTTGAGTGAGTGAGTCAACAAGATTACAGAGAGCGACAGCGGAGACAGATAGGCAGAGTGGACACATATGATGTTGTGTTGCAAAATGTGATACATAACCTATAACAGTCTCGTCAGTCATAAGGATTTCCTTGTCAGCGGTAATTGGTAAGACTTTCCACGTCTATAATGCATTAGCAATATACTTATAATGCGTTATAATCTGCTTATAGTATTGTACAATTTAGTTCAAACAAAATAACTGATATGTTTAAAACATAAATGAATATATATATTCATAATACTTTATATCAATAATCATAACACAATATAAAGCATTTCATAATGACTTATAAAGTCAAGTATCATAATACTTAATAATTGCTGTCACTCACTGACATTAATTTGTTTTGCAAGGATCATAGTGTATTATAATTCTCATAGTTGTAATACATTATAATATTTTTTTTAAATGCCCTTAAATATGATTTTAAGGTACTCTAAGTGGTCGTTATTTCAAGTGAAAAAATATTATTCAATATAAAAAAGAACAACATCAAGATGTTGTAAAATGAATTCTTACTTAACTTAGAGCAAACAATGACCCCTTAGAGTAACTTATAAAAAAGATTATAAGGTATTACAACTATGAGAATTATACACTATGATCGTTGCAAAAAGTCGATGAGTGAACAGCAATTATGAAGTATTATGATACTTGACATTTCAAGTCATCATAAAGCATTGTAGACATGTGTATATATGTATAGTCATAGGAAGTATTACCATAGAAGCTGGTTGAAGCTGTGTTGCAACAGTCAACAGCAAAATCACACAGTATTTACCAGGAATTACTTACTAAAAAACATTCAGATCCAAATATTTGGCAACCAGTGGGCATGTAGACTGTCATGAGTAATAACTCATCAACAGGGAATCATTTCCCATTCAGGACTGGATGGGATTGTGTTACACTCCTCACCTTTATATCACATAAAAGTTGCCAAACCTGCATGCTAGTTGACCTCATATTCAGATAATCTCTTCAGGTTGCTGCATGTCAGAGCATGCAACCAGGAAGAATAAACAATTGCTAAATACATTTGAAAACCACACATATACAGAAGATTAAATCTTTAATTTATCTGATCATATCTGAGCACCATTGCCTGTTCAAAAGTTATTTTTTTATGATGATTTATCAAGTTCCTGCACTCTGATATCTGCAGCCCGCATTAAGCACCCGCCAGGTGTGTACTTCCCCTGTGGTTTCCATGGTCACTTGCAGAAATAACAGTTATAAGGTTACAACCAGTCTGTGTGCTTTTTTGATAGAGGCACCTCTTTAAACATACCTATTTTGTTTACCTTTCACAGGGTTTATTACATTTGCTGATCTAAAGTGATTCTTTTTTCAATCCCTTCCTTTGCACCTTCTCTTACTAATAAATACAAGATGTTACTGCTTGTGCTGCTCTTCCAGACCCAGTTGGTTAAATTACACAATCAGAATGTTAAATCTGTAGCCTTGAAGAGTTCTCATAAATAAAGTCTTGATATATTCTTAGATAAAGGAAGTTCAAGAACATTTTAAGTTTATTGAATTCATTAGTGATCTGGATTTGGTAGTAGATTTGAAAGCACTCTGTAAAATGGGGCTTTTGGCCCCTCTTATATGTGATTCCCTACATTATTTTAAAAGCATGTCTCCATTTATTGGCAGATTAAAGTGCTTCTTGATGCTCTAGATATTTGTCTGGCGCCCTGGTTTTTCTTAACTGTCTGTAGTTTTATTCCCCCGCCTGCGTCACCATCACCTATAATCCTCCTTTAACACACACCATCATTCTGCTCATCTGAGAGGATAAAGTCCTGTTGGCCGGCAGCCTGTGAAATATGTAAATATGCACCACGCTGCCTTCTCTTGTCGGAGTAGGCAAAGTAGCACTGTTGTTGCAAAGGGTGACCAGCCGCTTCGGAGGGCATGGCAACTACCTCTCCCTCTGCCTTCGGTCAAGGATGTAGAGAGGGAGGCTCATATCTGGCCCCTTCAACACAGAAACACACACCAGCGGAGAGAACACCGTTGTGTTATTTGCGGAGTAAATGGAACAGTACATGGTGACCTTGAAACGGTGCAGGTGATTTCATAGCACAAACGGAAACGCATTAAAGTGCTGAATAAGATTACCTGTTGCCAAAGTAGGCTGACATTGATGAACTGCATGTTTGCTAATGCAATGATGCCTGGAAAGTGTCCCGGACTAAAGCCGTAGAAGTACGAAGTGCCAGCTTTCACCCAATGTCCTTGTCCGTTTGTCTTAAACTTATTTTGGAGAAGACCTCTTTGAGAGATACCGTGACCCTCTGAACTTCACCAGAAATAGATCCTCTCTGCAACATCAAGTCCTTGGCAAATCGTTTAGAAAGATCCCAGACCACTCACATTAAGTTGCTAATGTCAAGACACTCATTCCCAACCACTCTCCCTAATGCATCCACGTACGCAGGAGACGTGTGCTCACAGAAAGAAAACGACAGAATCTCTGTCCTCTTACCCTCCATATATGGAGCTTCTCCATCCATGTCAGAGCTAATATCATTCCTGTAATGTGTTATGCAAAAGACGACTGTGACAAAATTGCTCTGCTTGAGAATTCTGTCTCTTCCAGATATTCCATTAGTGTTTACTGGCAAACGCCAAGCAAACCTCTTGCATTTGACGCTTATCTTGAGGGATTTGACCTGCGATCAATAGGCTTTTCTTTGAAGGTATAGCAAGGTCAAACAATTTATTTATGTTTCACTGAGTCCCACACGTTGGGAGAATGTATTTATGTAGGTTTAATACCACCATGGTGGGTCTTACGCAACGGCAGAAGTTTATGATCAAAGTGTTTTTTAATCTGCACAATGCAGCCAACCGCAAATAATGTAAAGATCTAAATTCCCTTCCAGTTACATTCATTTTGCCGTTGTGAGATGCAATTACTTTGCAGTGTAATTGCATGCAGTATATAACTCGACATATATTTAACGGTGTGATCTAGACTACTACATCTTAGCAATTTGAACTGCATGGGTAATTTTTTTATATCTGAATTTGTATTAAAATTTGTAATAAAGTAAAGTAGTTATACATTTCAACAGTAAGTATTCAGTCAGTAATTGACATAGCAACACTGCGCTTGATGATGAAACCAGATGTAAAGATACTCATGATGCCATATTTCTAAATGACGTCAAGCCTTGCTACTAACACACTCTTTTATTATGGGATAAAAGCTCTGACAGGCAGATATAGGATCAGGGAGACAGTGATAGCTTTTAGTCATCTCCTAATGATGTTGCCGGTGAGATCAGTAACCGTCCTCCTCTTCCCCAGGGAAGCAACCATTTAACCACCAATTGACCTTTTTTTACTCTCGTAACCTAGAAGTGTCACAAAAAGACAATGCAGAGCATCGGGGCTCGTGAAAACATCTGACTTCCCCCATCAGTTCACATAAATATTTTAGTTGCCAGTCTATGTGTGTGTGTAAAGGTAGAGGCCTTGGTGGAAGGCTCCGACCGTAAACTGCAGGAAACCCGTCTTTCATGTCAGAAGCATGAAAAATTGTGGTTACTTCAAAGGAGTTGTGTCAATGGAGATGTGGTGTTAGTGGGCAGGAGGATAAGGGTTACTCGGTTTGGTCCTATTGGCACTCCAGCGTCTGTGTCTTGACTAACCCTCTCTGACATAGAGATATTTGTGGTGCTCTTTCTCTCCTCATCAAAGAAAATCCACTGAAGACAGCAGACCAGTTGAACAAAGAGGGCAGCCCCACCCTTGTTGTCTTGAAAGCGTCTGTGCATCAAACTGATGCCTGTAGATGATGTCAGATATCATAAGCGATGAATTGGAGTCATGTGTCATCTCGTGGGACCTAAAGGGGTTAAAATAGGAAAAAAGTCAGAACACGGTAGCTGACTGCAGATGTTTGGCGAATCCAAAAATATTTGAGCCGGGAAGAATCTTTCTAGAAGTGATTGAGAGTTTTTAACAGCAAGCTGCACATTTAATCACACAGCATCTTTAGTGTCTACTGACCTGTTTGTTTAAAGCAACAGATTGTGATTGTTTTTGGGCTTACAAATCTGGACTTCCTCTCACATGAGATCCAGTATTTACCAATAAACAGTCACTGATGATTGATTGAATTGAACAGGGATTTCTGCCTCTTCAGAACCCCTTTACCGTTTACCAATTTTTAACAACTGCTTTTAAAAAAAATCAAGGCTATTTTTGTTACCAGTACCGGTACTAATCTGATGCTATGTAACACGTGCATGCATACATGTGTGCATGTATCAGGCTTATCATATTTTCATATTCCTGTCTCTGCCTGCTTGTCAGGCAAACACTAGTTTGATGTGTTCAGAGCATCCGTTCAGCACGTGGACGCTTCCACTGAATCCACAGTGCAGCAGATTTTCTGCTGCACGTGTTGCTAACGGATTTAGTGTGGGACCCATAAATGAAATAGGATTATCAGTAACCACCACAGTCTCTGATTAAATCAACTGGATAGCCTACACACCCTATTAAAGCTCACACACTATCAGCCTCTTACCCTGAGAACCTCAATACAATTACCCTTCCCATTCACAAGCTGTGTGCAGGATAATGTGGAGTTGCAGAAATTGGTTCGACACAGTTTATGTCGGATTTTCAGTTCAAAGGACTTGTGAGCCTTCGATCTGTTGCACAGAGGATTTCTGTGCTTGTTGGGGGATATTAATATTTTGCTAGTTCTGATACCATTCGCCATGGCTTTACGGGTTTATCCATAGTATCAATCTGACCTTTAACCTATAGCTGGGGTTATTTTAAGACCTGTCTTCACGGTACACATCATGCTTCACACAGGAGGATGCTTGACTCGCAGTGCGGTTTAGAATTTGCTCAGATTTTTTAAGATTGAGGGCAGCAAGTGGTCTGTTGTGGATTTAACATGAATGTACATCTGTACAGACATGAATGTCTGTGCACATTCAAGGCAATTTGATTTGATGCAGAAAACTGACCCTTTGCTAAATTGCTAAACCCCTCCCCCCTTAATTTATTTTGCTACGCCTGTCAATTGAATATACAGTTTACAATGATGGTGGAGGCAGATCTACCAATCAAATTTACAAGTCATTCTTGAATGTCTCAAATTTCACACAGAAGTAGATAAAAACAGGTTTCTCATTTCAAGCCGGTGGCTAAGGATTTCGGTTGGATAAAGTTAACTGTTAGCTACAGCTGATGAAACTAACTCAGTAAGATGGTCAAACTCTCCAGCTGAATCATTTTAAACCAACAACCATGTATTAGGCTCTTAGATGAAAAAGTATTCAAATTGTGAAGTAAAGCTGGTTAGCCATTACATTATAGACAATATTTTTATTCTGTAAACTTCCCTAAACCAAATAAAGACCAGGTGCTTAGTTACAGTTGCAGTTGTGTTTTTTTCTCCCCGTTAAATGTTTTCCTGGGACCTCACATCCAGAGGTCCCAGGACCTTTGGATGTGAGGTCCTGGGACAGAGGATGTCGTGTACAGATTGTAAAGCCCTCTGTGGAAAATTTGTGATTTGTGATTTTGGGCTATACAAAATAAATTGAATTGAATTGACTGGACAGCTGCGTTTCATGGGAGAAGTTTAGCAAGCAAACAATATTGAGATCAGGATTATTTATCACGATTATTCATTCATTTTAAGGACAAAATATTTAAATACATTTTTCACATTTAAATCAACAGAGCACTGCTTTCACTTTCACTAGCGGAGCGCACATTTTAAACAATATCAATGTTAATTTTATTGTGGGAAGCCAAAATTTGTGATCCTGATTAATATTTTAGTTTGTAGCAGATATAGAGCTCCTATCCCAGTACAAATCTGAAACAAGAGAGAAAACTATGGCACAAATTGAACCTTCTCACAGCTCTCACTGCAAACATTCATCCCACTGAGATCAGGATTCGGTGGGGAGTTTGTTAAAATCCTGCCAAGGCCTGTTGAAACTCGAATCAGAACTATTAAGTAAATTGCCTACATCTTGTTCCTGGGCTGCTTTCTTCATCTTGGCATTACATAGTATTTTCTCAGTGGGAAACGTTTGTCTCTTCTTGGGTGTCCTGCCCAGTTTAAACACTTCTTTTGTCTTCACTAAACTGAACATTTCAAGGCCGTTTTCCGGTCTCAAAACCCTATTTACTGGTTTGGCGTGTTATGGCAATTAGTCTATATCTTTTGTCATATTGACTGACTGAAAAACAAGCAGACTGACTTTTGGTTTAGCCGGACAGAGTTTAACCACTCAATATGTAAATCATGTCTGAACTGTGAACCCAAAGACTTGCCGTGGAGACTTCGCTCTCCAGGAAGTTGTTAAATCACACTGGAGGAAACAAGCGGGACCAGCCGGCGTGTAATATGTGGAATGTATCTACGGTGAGCCAGACTTCTGTGCTGACTGCCACACATTTAGGCATGCATGGATGAACCCTGTCAAGACATTGGTACATGTATGCACACATGCATGAAGTTGTTAAACATGTACAGTAACAGCATGCATGTTTGCACATTAAAAGACTGTTGGTATATGTGGCATATGGCGCTATAGTGTCACATAACTATTTATACACTTGTATTCTACAGGGTAAAAGGTTCAATCAGCCAATGGGTTCTGACACTGCAGAATCGAGACATCCCAGATGAGAACATGGTGTCTTTAAACTGCATGACGCATTAAAAAAGGTCTCAAAACAGTGAGGTTTATGTCAGCAAAAACAGAACTTTCAACTTCATGGTGGCTTTCTGTTTGTTTGGGATTTTTCATACACAATTTTGCCCTTCTTTATACAGTTGAGTTAAAGGATCAGTAAATTATTTCTCCTCCCAAAGCATTTCTTGGTCAGGGTAAACCATTTAAATACTAAACTCTACTGTGAAATATCAACTGCAGTCCTTGTTGACATCCTGTTCAAGTGGCTCATATCAAAACTTAGAAATGTATCGGGACAAGCCAGTGCCACAAGATTGCCTATCCATTACATGCGTTGGCAGATGTGTTCGGCAGCTATAATGCACAAACATTTACTCAAAGCACACACAACATTCTTCAGTTGTTTATCTGTTTATCATTCAAGATCATACTGGTCAAAGAAATCCTTGCCTTTGACGATGGTATGACTAATTTTACAATGTTCCTGTAAAAAGAAACGTTTAGCCGCGTGTTTGTCATCCACACACAATGTGGGTATTATGTTGCGTTGGCGAGCCCTGCTCTCCTTTACAAAAACAGCCCAACTGGTTTAACCAACTTGCAGATAAAAGACAGAAAAAGATAAAGAGTGAGAGCTCTTTTGTCAACATCTGTCATCCCTCTTACTCCTACCCTCAGTAATTCCATCTTTCACTGCGGCAGTTGCCCACGTTTGTCTTCCTCTTGACTTCTATCCTCCAGGTATTATGTCCTGCTCTCACCCTTTTACCTTTTTTTCTCTTCCTCCTTCTCCTCCTTTTCTCCATGGTTATGAATCAATGTCAGGTCTGCAGCAGCAGGGCGGATTGGGTTTCAGTAGATTACCTGAGTCTGTCTTCTAACTGGATGCAGGGAGAGAAGCTGGAGGGATGATAGATGGCTGACAGGATAGGGGAGATAATTGATGGAGAGAAGGAGCACATAGACAGAAGGATGGATTGATTGGGTGGATGGACTCAGAGGAGGTGTAGACTAAGGACAGAAGATGGAATACAGGGAGTGAAGAGGGATTAATGGTCTCCATCGTTACTGTAGTCCTGGTAACCTGCCTGATATTTCCTACATTAACACACTGAATGCGTCATGAGTTGCATTGTGTGGCTGGTCACGCATCCTGGCAGCAAAGCATGAACGAAAACATTAGCACAGAGGACAGCTAGGAGAAGAAGTGGACAGCTGTCCTATCAAATGGTGGGTGCTGCTCGGCACAGCTTCCCTGAGGTGACAAATGAAATAGTCATGCAGTTCACTCTGGCTCAGATCCGTCTCATGCAAACTGGGAGGAGAGATGGTGTGTGTTGACTCTCACTCTCTCACATCTGGGATCCAGTTAGGCAGCTGGTTTAGATTTGGCCCAACTTTCTCTGCCTTTGTTTTAGTTCTGCTCCCTTATAGTTTTATGCACCGTAGTTTTCCTTTACATCCTGTTATTGTCTTCAACTTGTTGTTTCTTCTTGCTGTTTACTTTTCTTCGACCCTTTCACTCATCTCTCTCTCTCTCTCTCTCTCTCTCTCTCTCTCTCTCTCTCTCTCCCCCCACGTTCCTGTCGCCCCGGGCGGTATAGTGACGCGGTGAGGAGGAAGCTTAACAGGACTGCGTCAGAATTTTTGACCACCGACTTTAACTTCCGGTGTCTTTCGTAAACACCACCAGTTATCGGCATTCATCTTTTTTTTTTCAAGCTTTTTAAAATGAGTTTTATCTTGTTTTGAGACATTCGTCGTTGATCGTTCTCTTGCAGGCTGTTGACACAGGCTCACTGTGTGTTTGGCAGCCCACCAGCCCTGGTCCTCACTGAATCCAAACACCCCTGCAGTGCTGAAACCAAAAGTGTGATTGACAGGCCAATCTCCTATAGACCCACGAGGAGAGACGGGAACACCGATTGCTCTCTTAAAAACTGATGGATTCACTTCACATTCCGCGTTGTTACATTATTCAGCCTGCATCCTCGCCTCAGATCTCTGTGGAATTCTTTGTAACCAAATGAAAACATTCCCATCTGCCGTGTCAGCAGTCCCGCACTTTCTTGGATCCATCATTCCCGCCCCCAGAAAGTCACACACACATGCACTCTTCCGCATGGGGAGTGCCTCCTTCCATTTGTTGGATGGATTACCCATCACATACAAGTGGAAAAAAAATCAGAACAGCTGAAGCAAAGTCACCGTTCTATAATGGACAATATGTCTTGGAGCAGGAAGGAAGGATGACCATGCTCCATATACCCTAGCTTTATAGAATTATGGTGGAAATTATAGTGTGTGTCTATGTATGTGTGTGTGTGTGTGCATGTGTCACTGTAGAGTAGACAGATGTAGCTGAACAGGGAGGTTCTGTAAGAGAGATTTTGGCTGCAAGGAAGGGAGATTAAGGCTCAACTGTATATGAAGCAGGCATAACTAAAAGTTTCACGGTGACTGCAACTTGCGGATTACTTTGGACAAGAGAGCAATAAAGCATTTCAGAGCTCGGGCAGCTAAGGCTCACTTTTCCCACATTTTTTCAACAGCTGTGAAGCAATAGCCATCAAATAGTAAAGGTACTGTAATAATTGTCCTTATGCGTTGTAGTAAGGTTTTGGTGACGCAAAACTTGAGTCAGTCAACTGCAGGTTAAATGTACATAAAATGTCAGGGACAACAATGATGTCTCACCTCATGTAAGATAACCTGAGAACAATCAAAAAACAACCATTTGTCTCTTTTGCTCTTGTTCCGATGCACTATTTTATGAAATCCCTCCCAGCTAAACCATGAAACACTGTACGATGTGCACTTTGAGTGTAACTGCGTATGTTCCAGACGCCAGCTCTGTGTCCTGCCTGCTTTGTTTCTCTAGCTGTCTCAGTGTGTGAGGGTCTTGTGTAAGACCACCCCATGTGTTAATGTAAACCTGTCTCTTCATTCTTTCTCAACCCCTGAACCTTCCCTCCACTTTCCATCCAGCCCCCTTTTTCTCCCATCACACCATTACCACATGTATATTGAATGATTAGTTAATAAATACACAATCATATTACACATGAATGCCTGATAATGGGAATCTGACTGAGAATGTGCTTGAAGTTTCAGCATTTGAAATTAAAATATGCTTAGTGTCCTCAACTGTATAATAAACCCTGGTGTCACTGCATCCTTCGTAACATTCGGTGATACAGGCTGCATTTATGGAGTGAATGAATCACCAGATCAGGCCATTAGAAACTGGGCATTCACAATTACAAGAGGCAAACGAACTAGCTGTATGGCCCTAGTGTTCATTAGATGTATAAATGTTATCCCAAACTAAATTTGTCTAGTCTGTGAGCGCTGTGTCCCAGATTGTCTACGTGGCCTCTTCAGCAGATTCCATTTCCTTTCTTACATCACACTCACACACTCACACACTCACACACTTGAACATAAGGGACCATGTGTGTGTGTGTGTGTGTGTGTGTGTGTGTGTGTGTGTGTGTGTGTGTGTGTGTGTGTGTGCGTGTGTGAGAGAGAGAGGGAGAGCTTTATTGAACAGCTATTCATTATAAACATTGGGGGCTGTGTGACTTTTAAAAATGTGCTGACGGGTCATTTAGGTTTTGAGATTGCAGCCACTGTCTTCACTGACCAAATAAGTGGATCACAGTACAATTACGCCTTAACGATTAACCTTTCATTTTAGCTCACCTTTGCCATGAATAAAATATACATACATCCTCTAGCATCCTTTAGCATCGCATTATAGTTACAGAACGGGGGCTGGCACTCATCCCAGCATGCATTGGGCGAAAAGTGCTCTGTTAAGAGTGATGACACCCATATAGACAACACATTCACACCTGCAGGAACTTTGAGCTGTGAGAGAAAACGGCTACTTGCTGAGCCACTGCTCTGCAATGATTGAGAATTACTATTCCTGTTGACCTCTTTGGTCCTACGCATATGTACATAAAAACATCGTGCCGGGGCAAAAAAATGAAAATGTGTGGCTTCCAGTGCATCCCTCCAATTTTGGAGCACTTTTAAAAAATAAAGTAAAAAATATTAGCAGGAGTAAGAAATGCTTTCCTCCATGTGTTTTATAATGCTGTGTAGAGATGGACAGATGGTAATCACCCAGAGTTAAAGGAGTAACATTCGAGAGAATGAATATCAGAAATAGTCCTGTTTGTGGAAGTGAAGTGCATCAGTGAACCACAACTAAACCCAGAAAACCAAAACCAGACCAGAGGTTACTTTTTGGCCAAGATTTGATGAGTGAGATGCACATGATCAGATAATTATCTAATGCTAACCAGACAGCCAGAATGTGCCTCTTCCTAAGTTTCTGGCACTGACTGACCATTCTGAGGGTTAAAAGTGTAAATCGGTGGTTGTTTCCTTTTTGAAAGATCTGAGTGTGGTGCCAGCAGGACGCTCTTAGTCCGCCGGTGTTCGGTTAGTGCTGCCAAAGATAACAGGAGGGAAGGTGTTGTGCAAAGCTCACTTCTTTCTTCTGGTACACAGCTGGTTCAAAGCAGCATCTCTTCTCTTTCACATCACACAGAGCCATAAATAGACGCCTTTACTTGGAACATATATCTTTAGCTCTGCTACTGTAGGTCAGCGTGGGAAGAGGCATATAATCAAATATTAACACATACTGTTTCCATACTAAGCCATGAACTATTCACTGTGACCAACATAAACCTCTTGCTTGGAGGACTTCCTGCATTATGTTTGTGCCCTAAAAGAGAAAAAAACGGCAATTTACAGTCCCATTAATGGAAACATTGGACATTTCAGTAAAGAAATCGAGCAACATTATAAAATCTATTCACAGTTATCCTCTCATCCATATCAGACACAGTGCACTAATTACAATGTGTACTCACAAATGTCACTTTCAAACAGCATCAAGACAATAATGGTGGTCAAAGGAGATTAAAATAATATTGTCATCGCGACATTGCATTATCTCAACGTCCAGCTCATTGAATCCAATACATTTTAGAGTTTCACTTTTCTGCCCTCTGTCTACACTCAAATAAAGTAAAAATGGCATAAACACATAGAAATGAAATTACTTATCTTTCAGTTAGAGGTAAGAAATATGAAAGACTACTACTAATATTTAGAAAATTATATAGAGAGATGATACATATTAATATTACATTTAATGCCCGGCCCTAAAAAGAAACATTTTGAACAACACTTACAAAAAACATAAAAATTAAACAAACTTTGATCTGAACATATCAGATGTTCTGCAAGTGATCGCATGGGATCAGGTTTCTGACTGGCGATGTATGTGCATGTGCTTGAGTCTAATAGTTCTTAATACAGTGTATACTCAGTATTTATGTATGTTTGCATTGGCTTGTGTGTGTGTGTGTGTGTGTGTGTGTGTGTGTGTGTGTGTGTGTGTGTGTGTGTGTGTGTGTGTCTGTGTCTGTGTTTCAGGGCTGAAACAAAAGGCAGGCCATATCTCTACCAGACATTCTTTAAGAAAGAAGTCATGCTCTGTGCTGAGTTAATAGGAACAGGGTCTCCTTGTGCCTTGCAAATCCGGAGGAATGCAGATTTGCTTTACCTGTAAACCTGTCTTTATCAGTCTACATCTGTATTATGCACTTTTCGGTTATGTAGCAACATTTTACAAACCAGATCTTATGAGGGGTGTATGAAGTAGATTTGTAAATTTGTAAACCCAAGTCTTAACAGGTGCTTTGCAGAGGTGGCTTCATCCAAATTCTTGCCTATTTTTATCATCGCTAGGCAAGTTTGCCGCGGACTGCTGTTGTTTCCAGTGAGCAATACCCCGCGCTGCCATCTTAATGCGCTACTATGTCCTCAAAAGCCTGTTTTGATGGAAAGAAAGGGCTGAAATATCCTAAAGGATAACATGCACTTTCATTCTGATTTTAGTTTCTGTTCATGGCTGCAGGCGTGTGGGTGTTGTGATACATAGCTGGGTTAGTCACTGGCATCACTGCATTATAATATCTCTTGAGTTCTTGCAATGTAGAGTCCTCCATGTGTAGTGAGAACATCAAGCGGGTTTTACACTATAAAACTGTATATAGAGAAGTAATTACAATATTGAACATTGTCCTTTTTTCTGTTCGGATGCATTTGTTTGTGCCTGTTCCTCTTTACAATAGCTCTCATAAATGGGAGAATTTGTTCCTCCGATGTGAAGCGGCAGCTGGATACAAATTCAAAAGACACTGACTTCAATTCATGGATAAACAACAATCTAAAGACATACTGTGCATCCGTATACTGATACTGATCCTTTGTGGATCAGCACAGCTGAACTGTTCTCATTTCTGTGTGTACAATGGCCAGTGAGGAGCTCCCGTATCCACTAAATATAGTCTCTTGTGTCTGTCTGAGGGACTGGGAGACATACATTCATTCCCTCCCAGACTAATACACAGATGTGATGTAAATATTTAGCTGTGGTCTTTACATAAGACCCAAGATACTCGGCAAGTTGTTGCTGTCCGTCCCACACTATGTCTTCTGGATTGTAGAGAGGATAATCTCCCAGTGCGCCTCCATCTCTGCACTCCACCTCTCCTCTGTCATCCCTCACAATCAGCTGGCTGTTAGTTGGATGGGTCCAAAGTGCACAGAGGCAAAAGAGGCCTGGGAACAAAGTGCTTATACGCCACAGGAGGTCTTCTTCCTCCCCTGTGTTTCTCATGCAAGCTGTGTCTGTGTGCGTGTTGTCTGCTGGTTACGCCCCACTGGGAGATCAGCGAAGGTTAAAGAGGTTGGAGTATGGGATGAGCTTCCAGTCCCCTTTTCATGTTGTCCCTTTTGGCTTCCTGCTGCTTTCAGTTAGCTCTGCTGTGCCGTCACAGTTTCTCAAATCACAAAAAAAAGATGCACAGGGAGTATTTGCTGCCTTGTGGCATCAAGTGATGTTGACATTCCTGTTCTTGATCAGATTTGTCCATCCCTTCATCTCCCAACTATTTCTTTAACCCCCTAATTTGAGAAGATGAGGCCCGTCATTTAAACTATGTGGGGAGTGAGTCTGTGAGTGCACATTCCTCAGAGTGTGACTGGAGCATGATCAAACGTGCCCTCGAGCCCTAAATGGTTCAACACCAAAACTTCTAAATCCACCCAGGCCACAGCGCTACTCCCCCGGGACGGGGGGCACAGGGCTGTGTGGGCCAAACTTGTGCTGCCTTTTGTCAAATAAAAAACTTTTTAGGATACAAGTACAGTTCGCAAAGTGTGTTTCTGTATGTCCGAAAACTTATCTGAACGACGTGTCGTAAAGCTTGAGGAGCCTTGTGGTTGCATCTTTTCTTCCATTCCTTCGTTTGCAATACTTATCTGCCTAAATTAAAGAAGTGAATATGACCCAAATCTAGATTGCTTTTTGCCGGCCAACAAAAAGAGCCACACAATTGGAGATCAGTGCTGTTGCCTCCTGCTGTGAGGATGCAGTGGAAATGAGACCAACACCCTCCACCATAAACAACATTAAGAGGGGATGTTTTTGTTATGCTAATCAGAATAATTTGAACTCAAATTTATTTATTGGCCAAGTTTAGTACCACTTTAGTGCACAGCATGGATGAGCACAGGATCAGCAGGAGGTAGGGTAGGTTTGTGCGTACACACAGTGTATGTGTCAATATAGCAAAGCTTGTAAATTGGTGGAGCAGATTGTAGATTAATAATTGTATAACCCTCTGTTTCTTTCACTCACACGGGTTCAAGACTTTCTGGCAACAGAGCAATTATGGTCACTTGATGATGATGTAACTCAAGTTGCATTTTTCGAAGTCAGCAGAGTAGCTTCCTGTGGAAAACAGTCGCTGAGTTTCCCCTGTTTTACTCTCAGCCCTTTACTCTTGGCAAGAGAGGAGAGTAATATGTTGTATTTTCCAAGAAAAAGCAGTTCCACCTGGCTTGAGTTGTGGTTACAATACATTAGAGAGAAATCATTTCTGTCCGCTTCGCACTCCGAAGCTTCTAACACACTTCCTGTTGGCCTGTTGATGGAATGTACTCTGGAATGATATAATGACGTTCCCACATCCCAAACTGCTTGACCAGAAATATTTATAAATGCATTGTGTTTATAGAGAGTGGCGTACAAGAATTCTGCTTAAGAATAATGATAACACAGACGCACCACGTTTGGAGTAATGGTCTACTTTAGTGAGGCGAGCAGGCAGGTGGTCTGACAGCTGCTGGGAAGCAGAGAAACTATATCTACTGACTTATAGTGCGTTTGTGGTAATGCTTTGTTGAATTATATAGATACTGCACAGACCACTGTTGTCCATTATCCTCTGCTGCTCATAAGAGTATGTATACTGTAAGACTTTAACTCAATCAAATATCCCTGACAGGAAGTTTGAAGCAAGAATCCACCCGCAATTGACAGCCATGTCCTCTTTAAATTTAAAAGTCACCTTTTTTATTGGAATAACTTTAAGCAATAGCATTAAAGCAAAAAGCAGGGAAAATATAATATTGTCAACTTAAGGTGTAAACAGCTGAACTTCTTTGCTGTGACCGAGTGCTGGAAAAGTTAGTGTATCGACAAAACCTTAATCAACAACAATGTTAACAATATAAATTATTTTATTTGAAGAATGTATCTCTTAAATGTGAAGATTTGATGCTTTTTTCTGTTTAGCAGGATTTTAAATGAAAAATCGGGTTGGATAAAACAAGTAATATGAAGATATCACCTTGGGTTCTTGGAAATTGCCCACGTTGTGAAATTGTGATTTTCATTATCTTGTTTTACATATTATAGACAAAACAAATATTCAGTTAATCAAAAAAACATAGCTGACAGATTAATCACTTGTATTTGTTAATTGCAGCCCCTGTGAAGAAAATAAAGTTTAATAATGCACCACTTTCTTTCCAAGAGACGGATCATACCTGGTAGTTTAGGTTAGTATAAAGACTGGAAATAGGGGAAAGGCTAGCCTGGCTCTGTCCAAAAGTAACACCTATTCCAACATGTGTAAAGCTCAGTACTTAAGACATTATGTCTTGTTTGTTTAAAAACCAAAGTATAAAAACTACTTTGTGTTTTTAAGAGTTTACTCTGGTCTCATGGATAATTAGTAGCTTTAAAGGTGTTGGTGGATGGATTTTGTTACCTTTGGTCAGAGCCAGGCTAGCTGTTTCCCTTTGTTTTAATTCTTTATGCTAAGCTATGCTAACAGACTGACGGCTATAGCCTTATATTAACCGTACAGATACGTGAGTGGTATCAATCTTTTCTTCTAGTTCTTGGCAAGAAAGCAAATTAGTGTATTTTCCCAAAATGTCGAACTATTACTTAGTATTAATTAGTATAATTTTATTTGAAAGGAATAATTCAACAAAGTTCAACTGGATTGCACTGGAGCCGCACATTTCCTTTAATACCATTAAGCTGAAGCTCGAGGACACGAGCAATGGTCTTTTCTGTCAGCATCATGTTTGGTCTCTTTGTCTCATCAGCCATCGGGGCAGTCAAATGTTTTTTCAGGGAATGAGTGTGATGTTTGTTGTGTGTTGGGAGGGGGGTTTAAAGGGAAGCAGTGAATGCGTCTTTGTTAGGCACACATAAGATACTAGTGTTTGGCTTGGCTTGTTGTTGGTGTGAAAAGGCAGTCTGTTTAGGCAAGTGTGTGTTTCTTGTGTGAGGATCATTTACTAGAGGCTCTTTTGATTCTGAGTCTGTGTGCACGTGCATGTGCTAAAGGTGCTATTGAGACATGAATCAAGTTGCATTTTGTTAAATGGATGACTGAACAGCTTCAAACACTTTCTGCCATGAAAATTGAGTTTTTTTTAGATTAATATATGGCCAGCTATGCATTTGTGATTCTCTTTGTTTGTCCTTTTGTATACTTGTACACAGCCCTTCCCAAACACAGAGTCCTCAGCTTCATGCCAGCAGCTAATGAAGGAGGGTTACTGTCAGACAGCAGGCAGCCAGAGAGAGAGAGACTGTCAGATGGACAGACGGAGGCGTGTACAAATGAAACAAAGAGAGAACGGGGAATAGATGATTTCTGGGGGGAGAAGGCTGCTGTGGACAAAAAATTGACATAATCATTGAGACAATTTGACAACATAATGACTAGGACTCCTATCCTGTTATAGAGAAACCTTTCAGAAAGCAGCAGATTGATGTAAAAGCAGCAAATGTTTGTTTGAGGGGACCAAAATTGGTTGTTAATATAGAGGGTGGGTGAGTGTTGTTTAGGATGTAAGAACAAAGAGAAGAAGGATGGGCTGCGATCACTGTCCCCACTGTCCCCACCCCAAAACCACCTGCGTCTGCTCACCTATAGATAAAGACAGCAAGTCAAGACAAATGACTTGAGTTGAATGAGCTGATTTTATGTTGACAATGTAGTTTCATCTTTTTTCTCTCAACAAGTGTAAAAACATGAGAGAATAATGCAGATCACATAGAGGCAAAGAAATGTCTCTTTATTCAAGAAAGATTAATATTATTATTATTTAATAATATACCTGTTTTAACGTACTCTAATTTGTTTGTTTGTTTACCATATTTTATTGTAAATTTTCACATTTTCTATTTTAAATCATGTCTTATACTTTTGCACTGTGTTTGCTGTTAACACACCAATCACCGAGCAAAATTCCTTGTATGTGTAACGCACTTGGCAATAAACAGTTTCTGATTCTGATTATATTACGAGTAAAAAGATCTAAACCCATGGACTTTAGTCACTTAGACAAAAATTTGAGACTTAAATGAGAGAAAGACTGACATGTTGTGATTATTTTGCCGTGAACAGGACAGAGAACAGAGCCTTTGGAGCCTTTGGGCATCAGTATGCTACTCAAGGGCACTTTGCCTGTGGCAGCGGGCACTGCAGATGCAACACAAGCCACATTACAGCCACTTACTCACCACAGAAACACACCGGCCTGTCCGTGATTAAGATTGTATCAGCAGGTTGTTGTGTTTTGGCAGATTTTCTCTCTCAGGGAAAGAAACGATGTAACGACGCTGGAAAATAAGCGTTTTTGTAAAAGACGGAGCCGATAAGACCGAAAGGCAGATGTACAGGGACAGACACATCAGACAGACAAAGAGGAAATTGGTCAGTAAAAAAAGCGTAAGTAATGCTGATGCCTGTTGCCATGGTGATTGGGGTCAATGAATGGTTGCCATGGCGCTCGCTACTTGGAATTCTGGGAAGGGGATATTTTGATGTGTGTATGTCTGAACTTGTGGGTGGAGGATGATGAAAGCGTGTATACATTATAAATGAGACAGTTTGAAGCTCTCTGTGTACTTACAGTAATAACAAGACTTTTGCCTCGGTCACCCTCTTGTTTATACACGTTTTTTTTTAATAAGAAAATTACAATGCATCTTACAATGTCTACCTTTTAAATGAATTGTTAAAACAAAGAGAATATTGAGATGGCTTGGTGAAAAGAACCTCAGTCATGATTTCCTTCGAAGTTTAACCTTTTCCCCAAAATCAGACTGACCAGCAATGGATCATTTGTTTGTTAGGTGTAATGGAGACCGCTCACACCTTTCAGAAACTGTCCTTTCAGCCACTGTTGGATTTGGATTTTTTATGGTTAGGTTTTTATGTTGTATGGTGCTATATGCTATTGGCTGAGTGAGTGATATGGATTGGTACATGAAAACAGGATCAATCTAATGGATTTGGGGGTGCAAACCCTTTTTGTTGAAAACAGGAATGTCTGTCTTTGGTTAAATAGTTAAATATCAAGATATTTTACATCAATGCTAAATTCATATGAACATCCAATGTTTCCAAAACAATGCCCTGCTTATTGCTTACCAGTGCAACATTCCCAACAACAATACTATGTGCCATGTCTGACATGTCTGTATTGAGTGATGTCAAGCATAATAGTGTCTCTTGAGCCCGTGAAGGCGGGGCACCATTTGGCAGCGTATAAGATAACAATTACTACACTCAAACAGGCAGGACGATGCTTTAAAGTAACTTATTTATGGTTTTCTGCTCACTGCTGTTTATTGTCTTTGTGGCATGAAAATGTTGTTTTTAAATAAATGTTCCAGCTGTTAGCGAACAGTTGTTCGCACAGCAGCAAGAGCACCATGACTTATTCATCCTCTTTGTTTAGCAGACAGTTAAGGTACCTGTTTGTGTGAATGTAACTAAATTTGGCAGATTGAATATTTTATACGTAGTTTTAGCTCGTGTCCTACCAGAGTCGTCACATGCAAACCATATATTTAGGATTTTAGGTTTCTGGGTCAGTGTGTGTGTGTCGCCTGTCATATTCTGCGTCTGATTCGTTTGTTTAGCTCTGTTGTCTGTCTGTGTGTGTCTTTACTCAGTGCATGTGTGTCGAGTACACACAGACAGCGGATTTGCTTTCTATCCACCTGATGTCAGTAGACAATTAGGTCATTGCCCACTACAGCCTGATTTGCTGAGTCAGCTTGCAAATAATGTAAAAAAAAAAAAATTATGCAAGAATTACATGAGAAACTGTTGATGATACAATGAACTGTCTTTGCCATATATGTATGTATGTATGTATGTATGTATGTATGTATGTGTGTGCATATATATATATATGTATATATATATATATATAGTACAGTATGCTTGTATTCAATAAACAAAATGCATATCTGTCACACAAATACACACATGCATTTTAGGTCAGTGGCTCAGACTAGGAAGCACCACAGATAAGGTTGACAGAAAATAGATATTTATCAGGGCACACGTGTGCAAGCACACTTTGCATTTATGCGCTATAACCTTTGATGAGACGCTACGTTTTTACTTTCAGTTCTAAAGTAGATGTTTTCCATCTGATGTCATAGATGTTTCCCTGTTGCTCCTGTCCCCTTGTTAAACGGGTTAATATCTTGCATCTCACTCTACATAGTCATGTTTGTTTTACTCAAGGTACATAATGTATTTTAGACATGTATCATGTCACTTCCAGTGAATATCTTTGTTAATGTCTAGTTGCATGTGAGTATTTAAGGCATTGGGGTCCGGGCTTGTCTGGTATCAGAGGACTTGTTGTTCCCTCTGCCGCTGTCCCTCAGGTCCTTGAAGTGATGCTGATGTGGATGGGATGCAATGTGACACATCGAGTCTGGAAGACATGGGGGCTCGGATATGTCTCTGGGCTGGAGCCCGTGCAGTGTGTGTCCACTAGGCTCTCGTGTGAAGAGATGCGAGAGGATAGCCACGCAAGCTTCATGCTAGAGTACACACACGGCATGGGGGACAAGAATAGACTCTGTATGTAGTGTGGTGTTGGAGCTGATGGGAGTGTACTCGGAGCTTGTGCACGTGCGGTTCCCCTCCCCCGCCTTCACGATGATGTCAGACGGTGTACAGTATGCTACCACTGGCAGCGAGTATGAGCCCATCCCCCCCCTCCTGACTGGGCAGCATCATCCTCAGTGGAGCAGCTTTGGGGTGTTCCTCCAGTATTTAAACACACACACACTGTATACACACAGAAGGCAAGTGTCATTGAGACCAGATTTTGAAACGCACACATGTCTTCTTCCTCACTGCCTTTGCGTCTTCATTCAGCCATCATGTCTTGCAGCATTACCCATAATCCTCTTTGGGACTCAGTCATTCTCCATTTCACTATAATCTCATAAGTCTCTGCTGCATTTAGTTATGGAAACACATTATTAGCTGAGATACTGAACAATGCAAAGGGGTTTGAATTGGATAAATATGGACAAGCATACATTGACAAGCGTACACACTCTCTCAAACACACACATTTGCCTCTGTTGTGTTGTTTCTTTGGTATTTAACCTTGCCACAGCTGACAACCTTCTTAGTGTATTGATTTTCAAAGCTTATAATTCCCAATGCACATACATGCATTGTGGAAACAGGCTGGGAAAAAATGCATCCAAACTGCAACTTAAAGCACAAATACCAGTCATCCTTTTTTCTCAAGACTGTACTGAACTAGAAAACTCTGATCAATAGGTCGTCGGCTGCTTCTGTATTAAATGTCGCCTGTGCGTCCTTGTCATCAAATGTCAATCACTGTTTATTGGCAGTGTGTGCTGCCTGAGACAGGACACGCTTGTAATGAGCTTATCCTCTAGATTGAACAGCTGTTTGACATTGTATATGTTTGGTTCTCAGTGACTTAATGGAGAACATGATGCTGTTGGAGGTGGAGCTTGGATGTGCAGTGTTGTATTTCTAATTGACATGCAGCTAAAGAGCAGAACTATAAGCCAGTTTGATGTATTACACTGCATGCACAACAGTAGTCGAGTGCAACAAATTACTCGGCTTAATAAAAGATCTCTCAACTATGATTTCCAGCTCTCTCTTTCTCTTTGAAACAATATAAATCAGCCTTCTGTGCAGACCACACACATGCCTGCCTGCTGTGTTGGTGTGATGTTGTGGTGAAGAAAAGTGCAGTCTGTGTAAACAGTGTCTGTTCTGGATCAGAGAAGAAGAAGTGAAGGACAGACACAAGTCAAGAATAAGCTGAAGATCACCAAGCATTGTAAAAAAATAAAGGTCAGGAGCAGAAAGGAATTCTGGGAATGTTGTTCTCCAGAGCAGGTGCTAAAGCTGCAGACTGACATCTCAGCACCCCCCACCACCACCACCACCACCCCCCACCCCCTCCCCTCACCCCCTCAGCTGTGGACGTCCTCTCTAAAGCAGAAATAGATCAAGTCACAACCTTTATAACATAAACTAGCTGAGCAGGTTGCTTAATTGTTTACATGTTCTTCCTCTATTTCTGCTATAGTGTATAAGATCAGCTGTCAGGGTGTTTTCAGAGCGTTAACAAGTTGGAGACGAGGGTGGGGTTGAGATTGTGTGATGAGATCATCGTCTGCCACAGTTTTTTGGGGTTACGATCGACAAGTTCCAGCACATGCAGGGTGTGACGCTGATCCTAGGCTCGACCGTCTACAATAAGCTCCAGCTGATCCTGAGGACTGGAGACAAATGGAGAAATTAGTTCATACTTATTTATTTGAGGAGACATTATGTGTTATGTTCTTTGACAGAATTACGTTTGAGCCAAATGTGCTTTTTCTATTGTCAAGTTTGACATAGTAAGACCCCAAGTACAGCCTCTGTGGCCTGTTTGTGTGTGTATGTGTGTGTGTGTGTGTGGGGGGGGGGTCGGGGGGGGCGGGGGTGGGGGAGGGGGGGGCCTTGCACGCTAATGGAAGAAGACCCCCAGGGGATGGATGGTGGTTGAGGCTTCTTGTCCACCCAAACCACCTGACACACACACACACACACACACCCTGCTGATTATCTTCATATTTAGAGTAGATTAAAAAAACCTGGAGTACTTTAATGCATTATTGTTATTGTAGTTTATTAAATTCAAAGTTGCTGGTACCCAATATAAAACCTTCTTTGTTGCCGTGTCCTCTTTCACCAGCTCACCTTATAGATACTGAGGTACCAGTCTACATGTCTCTGCATGATGTCATTCATTGATTTTGAAGCTCGGCCGTGGCCACTAATCTTTCAGAGTGATGCCTTTGTCGATCCAGTCATTAATGTTTGAGTCTGTGAGGCTGTGATGTGTGGTGACTGATTGCAGCTTGATTTTCAGTTAAGGTAAAAAAAACAAAAAGAAAACAGATACTGTAAACGCTTAGATGGGTTGGCTCATGTTTGAATGCACATAAGTACAGTACAATATACTTTTACACTCTGAGTTTGGTCCTTTTACTTTCTCCTTCCAATCATGCTTTTCATCTCTCAATTCCTTTTTGTTCCTTTTGCATCATTTGTCTGTTATTAAAGACGTTGCATACATGGTTATTTGTTACTATTCACTGTGACATTGTGGTGTACCACTAATCCAAGAATCTCTCCCAAACTAGAGTTTGAACCTTGTTCTGACTGATGGTTTTCAGCTCAACGTGATGTGGTTCCTCTTCTCAGAAATGGCAGTCTGTCTGGTTTGTACAGAGTCTGGCATAACTAAAAGAGCAGATCTGATTAACTGTGTGGCTTTGTGTTCTCTCTGCAGGGCTGGCATCGATGATGTGGAGACAGACGTGGTGGAGATTGAGGCAAAGCTCGACAAGGTATGAACCATGCAAACGTGTTATTTCTCTAGACTGTGCTGCTCATTAAAACGTCAAATTTGACCGATATACTGAGTGTGTATGTTACTTTGAACTGGTGTTAAATTGTGTTTCTTCCACCATGTTTCTAGTGAAAATCACAAACAATGACATTATATTGCACATTGTCCAAACACTAAAAGAGGGATGCTTTGGATTTGATTCCCATTGTTTGAATTAAAAAATCTCACCAGATATCAATAGACGTTATCGATTAACAGTATTTTCTTTAGCTACTGTGAAACTGATTTTAGAGCCATTTGTCTGTCTGCCTCTCTGCGTGTATCTCTGTCTCTCTGTTGCTCTCTCTGTAATTGCGTTTCTCTTTTCATTTTTTTTTTATATCTGTCTGTCTTTCTCTTGCTCTCTGTTATCTAAATAGCAATGCTATTCAAACCAGGAAACACTGCAGACTTGAGTTCTTCTATTTAATAGGGTCATGCACTGCTAGATAACACACACACAAATACGCGTTGGTGCTTGTGCGCGGTAAGCTCACTGAGAAAACACTCATTAATGTCACAGAGGCAGGTTTCTATTCTGTAGTGTGAAAGCAGCCCACTGTTATCAGAGGATGTGATGTCTTTGTTTGTCCTGCTTATACAACAGCAATACAACAAGAGCTTATGATTAATGCTTAGTATGTGTAAGATATGAAATATAGCTAGCTCATTTAAAACCCACCACCATGGAGACACCATATTTTTAAGGTATCAGTTACTGTGGAGTGCATTGTACCTGGATTATTTTCACGTTATGTATTGATACATATACTACACGTTCTGCACTAGCAGTCTGTCACAGTTCTACATAGTACTACATAGTATAGAACATGACAAAATCATGATGAAAAATAATAGTTTAATTCATTAATGGCAAACTAGATAATGGAAATGCATTTCTTGGATGATCATTGCCAGATTGTAATACTTCGAAGGCTTCATGTACGTCAGACCAGCAAGAACTGTCTCCAGGGAAACAGATAAACTAATAGACGTGTTACTCAGAGAGCATTTAGAAGACGAGATAGTGTTAATGTAGTTATGTGTTGACCGCACTTTCTATCCTCTTCTATCTCCCTTTGATTCAGTTTGTTTTCTAAGGTTTTATCTACTCTTGCCCACTCTCCTCATGTCTGAAACAATTTGCATCTTTGCATCAATAATATGTTTAAATCAAGGTCACTTAGAAGCATACAGTCCATCTTCATCTGCAGCCGGTAGATAATTAATACAGGTTCATGTCCTTTCTAATGTGATAAAGTGGTTATTTAGATGATTGTGACATTCTCTTGTCATTGCAGTCCATCTCAGGTTTATGAATAGGTCCACATTGTTAAATTAGTGAATCAACAGGCAATACTTTGACATTTCAAACAAATGTCCCTTCCCCCACCCAGTCAGACGTAAAATATACACACACAGAGAAACCAACACAGATTATTCCTGCCCCCAAAAGGTTAGGAGCCTCCATTGAACTTTGAGCTCTGTTTGAACACCATTGAAAGATGACATGGGGGGTGGGGGTGGGAAGTGGGGGGGGGGGGTTCCATCAGGGTGATTTGTTCTGTTCAGCAGGGATCCTCATACTGCTCTGTTAAGAGAAGGGCATTTATGAGATTGATGACAGCTGAACCTGCCTGCGGTGATGTTGACTGTTGTGACCGGTGTGAAAACCGGTGTGAAAACCGGTGTGAAAACCGGTGTGAAAACACAACAATGCGGATCATTTTAATGCTTTCAACCCCTGCTCGCTAGATTTTGGAGGTTACTAGTGTACTGGATTGAAGCATTTCTACCACAAACCATAATTAGCAAAACCATCACTGCCATAGACAAGTCATAATTTGGCCCAAAATGTAAAAGGCCCATCCCACACCTCATTGACCAGCAGGACCTCTGAATTTCACAGTAACTGTTTCGGTCAATTAATTAACAGGGAAAGGTCTGTCATGTGGTACCAGATGTGGCATTTTGACTCCAAGTGGACCCCTGTGGTTCTTTCAACCCATTTATCAACAAATCCTGACACATATACTGTGCCTTAAATGTAACCCTTGGGGCTCCGTATAGCACATGATGAGATCAGATTCCCCCGTATTGGCAAATTTGTTGACAGATATGTTGCCCGACCAGCCTGGGAGCAGCAGCAGCAGGGCAGAAATCATGCTGCCTTGTCCTCTGAATTCATAATAGTGTCAGTCATGTACACGTGACCGTAAACATGGATACTGTGTGATGCACATCACATAACTGCCCCTATACAGTGTGCACACTGTACATTTTGTAAATCACACATGCACACATTTGGAGCCAGCTGCTCGTTTCAGCAATGCTCACATATGTATTACAACTGTTATTCTTTAGTCATGTTGTCGTAAATCGTGCAGTTATCGGTCCTCCCTCTCTGGTTTCTCATCTCTGGCCTGTTGGCTACCCAGAAAACCTCACTCACATAGCAACAAACTTGGGAACTCCTGCACCAAATTAGATAATTAAAGGTTTACTGCTGTCTCTCTCTTCTGCATAACCCTTCACCAACACATGCACAGATCCTGATCCTGTGGCACACATCAGCTGCATCAGTGCGGTGGTAATGACAGTGTACCACTCTGTAGCTTATCATATAACCCGTAAAGTGGGAAAGTGCAGCGGTTGCCAGTTCATGTGGTGTTTGAAAGAGTACATACCATTGCTGTGAACTGTCTACACCTGGTAATATATTATTATATATTAATAAGTTTACAATTACATTTTTGCTCTCATATAGCTGGGTCTGAACTCACAGTATGTGCACTGTATTACTTTATGCCATTTTATTTTACTGCCTTAGTTGTCAGTATGAAATGTGCACACTGAAAATGGCATCAATCCATGGTGATTTTTAGTCATGTTCTTTCCTCCACCACATTGGTCCAGACTAAAATAGCTTAACTATTAGATGGTTTCCATTCAAAATCTGTACAGACACACATGGTCCTCGGAGGATGCCACAAACGTTGATGCCTTCACTTTTACTCTAGCGCCAGCATAAGGTCGACATTTTGGGTTTTACATGAAATTTCTCAACAATAATTTTATGGATTATCATGAAATGTGGTATATATATTCATGGTGACCAGTGGATGAATCCTAATCACTTTGGTGATCCTCTGACTTTTCATCTTGTGCCATCAGAAGTCAAAGTTGTATCCTTATCCTGTGAAATCTCTTAATATTTACCACATGGATCGGTGTAAAATGTTGTTCATGGCTTCCACATGAAGAATCCTTCAGATTTTGGTGATCTCTTGACTTTTCTTCTAGCGCCACCATGAGGCTGAAATGTCTCAACAACTGTTGGATGGTGAAATTTGTGTTTAAACATTTATGTTCCCCTCAGGATGAATTCTAATAACTCTGATGATCCCTTTATTTTCATTTAGTGCTATCATCAGGTTATGTGCATTTAAGGTGAAGATTTACAGATGCCATTGATCATATTTTAAATTTGCTCTTCTATCAGAATGCTGAATGAATACTACATTTTCATTTGGATAGCAGACACACTAGCTTCAATAATGCCTGCACTGGCCTTGATTCAAACATGAGGATTATTCTAAATTTGAGCATCCTCCTGGATTCTGCATGTGACCAAAAATTCTTTTGATACACGCTATCACTGTAACTATTAATATCCCTGCATTGCACTGTGCTGTGTAAAACATGTGACTCTTTAAATAGACAATGTTTTTGTTGTGTATTTGAAGTGATTATTTTGTGCTTCTCCATCCCCACTAGCTGGTGAAGCTGTGCAGTGGGATGATCGAGGCCGGCAGGGCCTACGTCAGCGCCAACAAGCTCTTTGTTAACGGAATCAAGGATCTGTCCCAGCAGTGCAAGAAAGAGGAGATGATATCGGTGAGCGGAGGTTGCACTTTATTTAAAACTGAATTCAAATCTGTACAGTATTTTAAAGTCAGCATCTTAGCGAATGATTGCTGGTACATTCCTGTGAGTCTATACATGAATATTAACAGTAGAGCAGCATAAACAGTATTGTCCAGACACAGTCATCCAGCTGTTTTAAACATGACAGATGTGACCACAAGCAGGCAGGAGATGTTTATGCTGATAGTTTACATGGCTGGAAGCAGAGACATCGGAAACCTGCTTTATGGTTTTCTTCTAGGAAAACATTTGGACTAGGTTTCCTGTCAGTACGGGTGTCGCCTTGGTAGCGTTGGGTGAAGCAGAAGAGACATAATTGTTTCACAGTCAATAACCATTTATTGCTAAGCTTAGGTCTACACACCTTGTAGACAGTTTAGAAGAGTGTTTTTTAGGGATTTTATCTTATTTGTTATGTGAAAAAAAAGTTCATGTTTGTATAGAAAGCTGTGTAATTACATTATATGTGTAATGTGTGTCGTCAACATTAAAGGAATGTCTTGAAAAGTGTGGAGAAAGCCTCCAGGAGATCGTCAACTACCACATGGTAATACACACACACACACACACACACACACACACACACACTAGTTTGAGCCACAGTTGAGAGGTTGAATGTTGTTCTGACACGCCCAGGTCCTCTTGGCATGTTAACATCTTTCAGACATTCAGTCCCTCCTGGGTCCAGTGTTGCAACACACACACACACACACACAATTTTAACTGTGACCTCTCTTTGTGACGGTGAATCTGTCCACACAGGCCAGTCCATATGTGTGTGTCTGATTCAAACCACATGCTTTGGCAGATGTGTACGGCAGCTATAATGCACAAACATTCACTCACATACAAAGCGCACGCACACACACACACACACACACACACACACACACACACACACACACACACACACACACACTCACACACACAGGTTCATATGACTCTCTCCTCATGACTAAGTGTGGTTAAGAAATGTTATTTTCTGGGAATCTGCTACAGGTTTGGGAAGCCTCAAGGCAGTTTTACAATTAAAGAGATATTATGAAATTTTAAATAGTTGGAAGTCGTACGCATTCACAGTTCCATGCAAAAGTGACTTTGCCCCTCATTTTACAACACTAATAGTTATAGGCAATATGTGAGAGTGTGTGGAGTTTTGAGGTATTTGCCTCTATGCCTGTGGAACAGGGAACATGAGGAAGAGAAGCATGGCTGTGGGAGAAATGAAGGGGAGAAAGGAATGAAGGGAAACGACTATAAAAAGAGGCACTTGCAACAATCAACAGTTGCTACAAATCCAAGTTTTCCCTGTTGGATACATTTTTAATTATTTAAACTATTTTTGGAGGCATGGCATCATTTCGATTAATAACAAAATGCCATTGTTCTGCTGAAGTTTTGAATTTAATTATATATAATATATATATATATAATATATATATATATATATATATATATATATATAGGACTTCAATACTCAGGCATATATATGTTTTCTAACAGAGACCCTAATAATTAAGCTGGCACCAGACACACTGGTTGGTATCCTTTTCTTTGGTTTGTTTGTTTTCGTTTAACAAATTCGTATGGCTGTGTCCCACCTTTCTGCCGGACTGTGACTTCTACGGGCTGTTTTGCTCTGGGTGTATTAGAGATGCTTATCAGCAACTCTTATGTCTCCCTGTTTCCCTCTATAATGTGCTTTGACCATGTCAGAGACTTATCTTCTCCTTTTTACTTTTACAATTGCAATTAACTTTGCTTCCGCTACAATATCTAAATCATTGTGCTACAATACTTTGCCATACTGTCCGTTACACTCAGGACTTAGATGGGGGCTACTGTTTTTTTTGGGGGAAGGGGGGGGGGGGTCTCTAGGTAAAGACATGTCCTTTGGTTAGATAGAGCAGTGAATACATTATAAAAAGAAAATGTTGATCATCCCATGTTCCTCTCAAAGCTGATTAACCCCGACCATAATTAAACATTCCAGGAAATGCATCATTTGGCCATGCTTAGAGGCTACTGGCTGTGCTGCTGTTTTTTCTCACCACCTGATTCTCTTCCACTGCCCTTCCACCACCGCTCCATCCATCCTCCTTGTACCATCATCTCCGCCCCACACTCACTTACCCTTCACCACAGGCACACTCATCCTCTCTAACATCCAGGAATAGCTTGTCTGGCAGACAGTGAGAATGAGGTGATGAAGGAAGGGAAGAGAAAGACATAGAGAAAGGGAATATGTCTTTGTTCAACCACCCACTGATGCTTAGTTCTGCACTTTCTCTGCTCTCGTCAGACACAAAGGAAGCCATTCAAACAGGAAAATGTATCTCCCTGTAAAGTACAAGATAAGCACATGTGTTTACTTCCAAACATACATAATTCCTACCCTAATCTTAAACAGATTTTAACAGATTGAGAAGGATTTCAGAGTGTTTTTGAACAGATTTGCACAAGACTGTAGTGTTCTCAATCAACTTTGGGGAAATTTTCTCTGCTGGTTTGCATCTCTGCAGTTCTTCAGAATGGATTAGAAATTTTCCACAACAAGATACAGGAGAGATGACTGATGGCACCTCTACAGTATCAGTAATGCTGTGGAATTGACATGTAGTTTGGGTTATACCCAGGGCACCAGAATCCAGAGCAGGTTTTGGGTTGAACATTTCAATTAGTTTTCATGTGGAGTCCAAAGTCAATCTGATGGAACTGATTTAGATTTTTTTACTGGGACTTAATTATTTCTGTGGAAATGGCAAATAGGTTGTACCACCCTGGAAAGTACCAAACCTTCATTTTGCACAGCACACCTGGAAAGTTTTACCAATAAAAATGGATATTTATGTCAGAAGTTGATTTGAATAGTCGAAGAAAGAAAAAGCAGATCTTTGCTGATATAACCACAAGGTTGCATAAACTGTGAAAAGTAAAATTTGAACTATATTATATCTTTTGCCTCCTTGCATTTAAAGTATATTGCACAGCAATGAATAGATAAGACTTGTAGAAAGGGACAGCAGGGGCAAATACATGTATAAAGGAGCTGATGGCTGACTGACCACTTGTAACTCCACCACACTGTTGCACCCATTTAAAAAGAGGTACAGCAGGTGGTTTATATTCCCACAATGAGTGCAGTGTACATTTGTGAAAACGTGTGCACTGCCATCTATAGCAAGAAATCAGATCATCAGGCTCTGCATGCAAGCCTTTAGATGGAGACATACACACACACACACACACGGACACAAACACATGCTAAGCCTGTAATTCTGTGTATGTTTATTAACTGGGGATTGCTGGAGAAAGTTTAATCCACAGGCTATCAACAGTAATTGTTGTAAACATTGTTTGTGTATGTCTTGGATTAGATTGTGAAACAATCACAATCTAATCCAAGTGCTGTGTGTGTGTGTGTGTGTGTGTGTGTGTTGCATGGACGTTGAGGCATTCACTGAGGTATTCTCGATGTCCATGCTCATGGACACAAAGATAGGCTACATATATTATTATAAAGATGGATGGTCTGCTCAACAGCAGCCATTCTGTGTTCATTATATTGTGAGTGTGGTCATAAATATAGAAATGGAAGAGAACTCATAGAGAAGGAAGAGGAGGAGAGGTGAAGGACAGGACTGTGAGATGAGAGAAAGAACGAGGAGGAGGAGGATGAGAAGGAGGAAGAGAAGTGAAAATCACACAGATAACTGGAAGACTAAAATCCTTGAGGGCAAAATATCTGTTGAGGCAGCAACTGAGTGAGTGCACATGTGTGTATGTCCTCATGTCTCTGTCCTTTCCCCTCCTCTGCCTGAGGCACAAGCTGCTAAAGCAATTCTGTGGAAGGATTCATATCGCCATCTTGTGGCGTGATGTAGCAACTACAGGTTTTCAGATGTTACTCTTACAGCCAGTGCTTTAATTGCCACCAAGCATTGTAGCTCATATTGTAATATGAAATGCTGATGTTTCACACCTCTGTCCCCTTCTCTATGCACAGATATTGTTTGACCAGGCTCAAAGGTCAATCAAGCAGCAGCTTCACACCTTCATTAAAGAGTGAGTATCTCATCACAATTGATTAAGTAGCTTCCCCCAGCTGTTCTAAAAAAATATGTATTCAAGTTTATGCATAATGACTAAAGACTGGTATTGTGATGGAAACGGGCATCGTAGGGCAGAAAGTGACTGTAATAACACAAATCATGCATTTCAAACTAAAAGACCTACATACTCTTGTGATTTGGCAGAGACATGGACATAAAGTAAACTATTTGCCTCTATCTCTGTGCCTCCATCAGAGATGTGCGTAAATTCAAGGACACCAAGAAGCAGTTCGACCGGGTGCGCGAGGACATGGAGCTGGCCCAGGTGAAGAACGCCCAGGCACCCAGGAACAAGGTGCACGAGGCTGAAGAGGCCGCACAGGCCCTCATCCTCAGCCGCAAAGCCTTCAGGCACCTGGCGCTCGACTACGTGCTGCAGGTGACACAAATGCACAAATGCACACAAACACACAAACACACTCCAGATTGCAGAAAAGGAAGAACTTTGTTAGTTTGGACTAAATCACATATAATCTCAGACAGGCAGCCTAAAATCTACATTTTTCTGTTTGTTTCAGATTAATGTGCTTCAGGCCAAGAAGAAGTTTGAAATCCTGGATGCGGTGAGTAGCCCAGATATATATCCTCTAATTTCTGATTGACATCTCAACATTATTGCATACGTTTTGTTTGTGTTATCCGATGAAACATTTGCATTGTGGAGTCCCTGTGGTATGAGAAAGATAAGTAATACAGTTGTCACTCACCAATCACCAAGCCAAATTCCTTGTATGTGTAACACACTCAGCAATAAATCGTTTCTGATTCCGATTCTGCTTCTGATTCTGATTGTATTACAACCATCGTTGTCTCCATGTGTCTCCTCCAGATGCTGTCCTTCATGCGTGCCCAGTACACACTGTTCCAACAAGGCTTTCACATCTTGGACGAGATTGACCCCTATATGAAAAAACTGGCTGCACAGGTAAAACGAAATGAACGAACTAAAACCACACACACAGTTGGAATACAAATGCATATGCAGTGTGCTGCATTTGCTCAGCACTCCCTTATGAGCAACAGCTCCTTTGGCAAATAATACACACACTTGGAAAAAGAGGTGCACTTTCATGCCCTTTAACTGTTTGAGTCGTTTCAATGGTTTTATTTAGTATTAGATTTTTTTTTCATTAAATGCATCACAAATGTTTACAGCAGAAACTTTGACTTTATCCTGAAGTTATTTTCTAGATTAGTCATGGTTTCTTTAGTCATAGGGAAATATACTGTCAAGCCAAACAATATATTTACCAATATCTTTATTATAAAAAAAGCGACTTCCGTAAAGTTATGTGAAGTGTCGGTGTGAACCCTAATATCAACTCTGAAGTGTTAGAAAAAGTCTTAATCTTTCGCAGTCTCTCTATCTCTCTAATCTATTAGAGCTGGTAATGCAGATACATTTTAACTTTGTGCGTGCAGAAATTAAATAGATATAAAATAATAGTTATTCGTTGATGATTGTCATCAACAAAAAGTTACATGATGACTCTGTCTGGGCAAGTATACCTTAATGTTTCAGCGTGTACTTCATTTTGTGCATAGCTTGTCTGTCTTTATGCTTCTTTTATTCCGCTCGCAGTTTACTTTGCCTGTCGCATTGACTCTGCTGTCGTTCTCTCTGTGCAGCTGGATCAGCTGGTCATCGACTCGGCCATGGAGAAGAGGGAGCTGGAGCACAAGCACGCCCTCATCCAGCAGAGAGTGAGACAACAAGACAACTCTTAACTCTGAACACTTCCTCTTTAACCTGAAAATCTATTACTGAGTGATGCTACTTTAATTGATTTTTCATTTTTATGTACTTAAACAACAAGGTGAACATGCTTCATGTCTAAGGTGCTTTCGCTAAAGAGTCAGGGATTTTTGATTGAGATAAAGAACAACTATTTCCTGGGGGCCTTGTGTGTTTCAGGAGGACTCTGAACTAGCAAACATATTACTATTTATGTGGAAAGACCTTCTAGACACGGACTTGGACCTGATGTCTCATAATAGTGGTGATCTTATATTAACACTTATATCTCTCTTTCTCTTTTCTCACCCGGTTCTCGCCTGACCATGTTCTTCCTCCAGACTCTGATGCAGGTGAGTTTATATTTTTCACTTCTATCTGAACCCTTGAATTCCCCAACCTGCACAGTACATGCCCTGTGCTGCAGTGCAAAACACCCAAATAGGACAATCGTGTCAAAAATCCGAGGTTTGAAAAGTGAGTGTTGCACTGTGTGATCTTCCAGGAGAAACACAGCAGTGTTTTAGGACTTCTGACCCGTGTTGTTTATCGGCCTGCCTTGACAGTAATGTTGGATTCTTTTGCAGAGGATTATATTTTCAGATGTTACAGAGATCACAATATTTGCAAAGAAAGGACCTTTCTTTTCTAACAGGCAGTAGAAAAAAAAGTCTTGAAGTTGGAACCTCTGTTACGATATGTGGTGGCGGACCCAAACGCAGACCAGGGAGTAGAGGGAGGAAATAGTTTATTGCCGGGGAAACAGCTATGGAGGAACAATCGGGGAATGGCAGGGAAGTCCAGGCAGGTAACGGCAGACAGACTGGGGAACTGGGAGGATGGATGACTGAGAACAAAAGACAGGGTCAAAGGCAAGGCAAAAACAACTGGGTTAAATCTCTGAAGTAACTCGTCAACAGAGCAGCCATGAGCCGTCTAACAGGTTAGTCAAGACAACGATCTGGTGACGAGTGGCTGAGGAACCGGGGTAGATATACTGCAGGGTGATTAGTGGATTGAAAGCAGCTTGGTTGCTTGAGCAGGTGAGGTGAGTGTAATCAGGAAGCCAGGAGGACATCAGTCTGGAGCCACGCCCCTACCACACACAGTACAGACAGGAGGCACGGCTTGGCTGTGACAACTGTTTTCTTACTTCCTGTTTGGTACATGTTTGTGCCTGCTTTTAATTATTAATGACTGGATAATTTGACAGCTGTGCGTCAGAGGTGTGTATGTCAGTTTGCTTGGAAGCGCACATAATATTGTAATTTGATGCTGCTCAGTGTGTCTACACGCAGCTTCTGAGCTTTTGTGTGTTTTGTTTTTGTTTTTTTTGTTTTTACCACACTGAAGCTTGAGTTTCATTGCATGTCATGGCTTTGTTTCCATAAAGTCTCGCCTCTTCACAAAGACCCTCTGACAAGTGATGCTTTTCTCCAACCTTTTATTGTACCCTGCGTGTTTATTTTTGTCTCTCATTTGATGTTGTCTTTGTTTTCTTGTTCTAGATCTCTCAGGTTCTCTTTCCTTTTTCTGTTTATCTGCATTTCTCCCATGCGCACATGAAATGGACGCAAACACACACTCCTCTGTTTCTCACACACACACACACACACACACTCACTCACTCACTCACTCTCTTCTGCTGTGCCTCTGTTTGAAGCATACAGCTCTCCCAAATGTCCTCGTGCTATTTTGTGCTGGTCCAATTTGTTTCATCTGAAACTGTAACCCTGAGGATTTGTCAACATGTCAGCAAGCCAGTTAAGAAGATATCATTTTCAAAGTAAAAGCTTAAAAATCATGTCTTAGCTATGATGTTGTTCGATCAGTATTTCCGTTATCTTGTTTTGTTCATTCTGAAATTGAATACATTACATAGGTTTTCTTAATTGTATTTTTAATTGTAGTAGTTCTTGTGATTGATAACATTTTCCTTTCCTCTTCTTTATGTCAAAACTTTTGAGTCCCATTCTGTCCATCCAAAAAACACATCGGCATTGCTCCTTCTCGCCAATCTCATTTAATGCTGGTCAGCTGATCAATATATGACACTAGCATGCAGTGTGTCTGTATTGCATTGTGCAACATAAATTATGATAGCTAGTACACAGTAGGAAATAATCCAGGGCTAAATATCAGGTATTGGGAATTGGTACTTTTATGAGTAAGGATGGTCATTCAAGCTTTATGTGGAGATGTTTTTCTCTCACATTTCACATCTCTGTGCCCTTCTTAAAGTAAATATCTCTTATAATACCATATATTAGATGTTGAACTATTTCAAATGAACCCTAATGCCCCAGATATCTATTACATTTTATTTTTAGTTGTCACATCCTGACTCCTTGTTTCAGTCAGTATAAAAATATAATCTAATGAAATAAACCCACAGAAGCAGCAGTAAGATGATCTGAGCACAGCTGGCCCTGTTCTCTGCTGTTTTGCATAATGCCAGCATCAACCCACTTTTTCCTCCGTCCACTGCCTGCCAAAGTCAACAGATGGCATTATGATGCACAGTAGTTGGTGGAATGAAAGACAAAGAGCAGAGGACAGATAAAGAGACAAGACAGATAAAAAAGAAGGAGATCAGTTTAAGATCCAGACAGGGACTGAGTATGAAAGAGGATAAAACTAAAGAAGAAGAAAAGGGGCGTCTCTGTAGTCACTTCTGAATTATAGCAAAAGTTTTCTTGATATAAAGAATTTAACTTTATATCCCCTGTTCAGTTTATTTTCCAAAATGACATGATCAGAATGAAGCCACTGCATGGAGAGTTTTTTTTTTTTTAAAGGAGCTTTGTTTTACAGTGTTTCTTTTAATTTATATATAAAAAAAAACTCTGAAATAAAATCATTGTAGTTATCTTTTCATGCATTTCATGCATGCATTGCAAATGGTTGTTATAATATCAAAGTGAAAAATGTAGATCAAACAGAGTCTTTTGTCTTTTGAAATCACAGATTGCACTGACGATTATCAAAGCCATTCAGTGACAATGCACTAGAAAGTCAGATAGAGAGATATTCTTCTGTCTACCATCCTTCTCTGGAATTACATCTGTGAGAAAAACATTTCACAAAAACAAAGAAAAATAAGTAAAAGTGGAGGCAACATCAAATGATTCAGGAGAAAATTTTTCCCCGATACATTTAAGATTTTCTCCCCTTCTTTTTTTTTGGGAAAACTGCCCCTGACGTATGTAAATGTAGTGTTACAGAAAGCAAAGCCACGAGACGGCAGCGTTTGTGAATTATAGATGGCACACATCTTTTATTAAATAGAATATTTTTCAAGTTATTTTTCAGTGGAAGTATGAAGGTACACTTTAAGTGCAAATTCAGTGACATCCGTGTACTCATGAACATGAAAAACTTCATTCCATCTCTTTTACAATCTTTCACATCTCTTCCCATCCTTTTTGTGTTGCTCTTCACCTCACTTTTACTTTCACTTTCTCGACTCCCCTTCTTAATATGTCACATGCTCCCTCTTTCTCCTCTCTCTATTCTTTCACAGCAGTCTTTTATGTTTGTGCAGGACTTCATTGTGGCTCCCAGGGGGATTGTCGCCTCAGCTCTCTTCTCCTCCATTGTTATAGCATTTGGCTGTACATCTTTTTTAAGTCAGAGAGAGGTGACGAGAGAGAGAGAGAGAGAGAGAGAGAGAGAGAGAGAGAGAGAGAGAGAGAGAGAGAGAGAAAAACAAAAACACAGAGACAACTCAAGTACTGTAAGAAAACGGAAGGGAGTGGGAGAGTAAACATTTAACAGACCAAATGTGTTTTCACATTACAATGCAGACTACACATCATCACTTATTTCAAAACATTTAACTCAACAACCTTACTTTGTTTATTCACAGTGACAGGGTTATGGTGTGCTTGCACACATACAATAATTTATGTGTTTGTAGCCTATATAGTAATGAATCAGTGCTTTTAAATACATTTGTGTTAAAACATGGCTGATAGGGGAATCTTCAATTTAATGCAAACTGGGGATTCGTTTCATGCCATCTTCCTCGGTCTTTCCCCACATTTCCTGTCAGTCTCTACTGTCAAATTAGAATAAAGTTGAAAATGTTAAATAATTAAGTAAAAGCAGGGCAACTGGTCCCAGACTGTATCCCAGAAAGAGGCTGTAATTTAATAACTTCCTTAAAGCTTGTAGCCTCCACACAGGCTGTGTTGTGTCAATGATGCTGTATTGGATTGTATAATTAAACAGGTGTGTCTGGTATGTTGTTGTTCACGCTGAGGACAAACTAAGGGACATATCTAACAGCACAACCTATTACCATATAATTAAACACAGTCTCACATAGTTTACCAAATCTTGGATCAATTATGCAATATGCATTTTTTTAAATGTATTTTGTGGGTCCCTGGCTTGGGTATAGGCCGTTTCGCAGCCTCCTGTGCCGTTAACACTTGTGTGCTGCAATCCTCTCTATGGCCCTGCTGATTTAAGGTGGGAAGAGGGGCCTCCGGCTGGTGTTTGGGGAGCAATAATGTTGGCTTGATTAAGCAGGAATAGTGTTCAGAGTCGCAGACAGATGGAAAGCTGACTTCTCCAGAACCGTGCATGATACCCGGGGCTTCAGAGCGGAGCCTTAAATCTCGCTGCGGGGCGGGGGAGGAGGCACGGTTCGTAAAAAATGAAATGTTTGATCTCCGACGGCCGCGACAGGGTCAGCGGGGCACGGGGGCTCTGTGACAGCTGTATGTTAATGAGCTCTCGCGCCAGTTGCACGCGGCCGCGGCAGTTGACGAGTGAAGGACCGGCACGAGCGCGCTGCTGCTGCTGGCACTCTCTCGTCTGTATTTGCGTCTCGTCCCGGTTTCTCCGTTGCTCCAACTTAATAACCTGTGGGATACTTTAGAGGTGCTCTTTTCTCTCTGACAGCTTTGCATAGTTAATTTATTCATAGTTACGTTTTTTGTTATTATTGAGTTTGAGATGCTTTTGGATGTCAGTGTGGTTAAGATGAAGATATTTGGCAGGTTGGACTATACACTGGTGAGGATCACTTCTTTCGTTTTGTCTTCGTTTTGAATGCTTCTGTTATCAGAGCTTTGTTTTACCAGTCTACAGGAATTTGACAAAGCCAGAAAAAAAACCCTTCTTTTTTGTCATTTTGTCTTCTCCTCCAGGGTTAATGAAAATGAACTTTCTCACTCGTGGTGTGTGTGTGTGTGTGTGTGTGTGTGTGTGTGTGTGTGTGTGTGTGTGTGTGTGTGTGTGTGTGTGTGTGTGTGTGTGTGTGTGTGTGTGCGTGTGCGCGCGCGTCAAACCAGGTTGTTTCTTTGGAGGAAACACCTTTGAGCTCTGAATGCCACATCATCCGACAAGGAGACAGACTGTTGTGTCACATCCCACCATGTTTTTGCTTCACTTGGCCTGAATGTTTTCACACAAACACAGAAAAAGGATACAAGATGTTGCTTAAAATATATACAGCAGTTCAATTCTGGTTATATACCAGTGTCACATTTTGTCAATCTCTGTATGACTCGGAGACGTTCACATTCAACTAAAGAAAGCAGACATTTTTAGACGTATTAAATGAAGAAATGCTGTTTGTGAATGTTGTGGCATCTGGGATGATCAATGAAAAGGCCCTGATACTTTTGACAAAGTCAAAGGGGCACTGGAAGTACATGATGACATCAGTGTGCAATTATACAGTCAGTGGGGTTTTGTGAAAAAAGAACACACAGAGTTATTCAATGATATTTTCAAGAGAAGACCTACAGCACAGAGACTGTGTGTGTGTGCGCGTGTATGTGTGTGTGTGTGTGTGTGTGTGTGTGTGTGTGTGTGTGGCCTTGTGTTTTTCACTTCGCTGAGCAGGTGGCTTCTGACTTTACGTGATTCTTGGGAAATCAAACTCTGTGTGGACAAAACAGATTAGAAATGAGGGAATAGCTCTTAGCTGACTTTTACATATTCTTTAAAGGTAAACTAATAAACAGATGGTAGGTATACATTTATTTTGTGGAGGAACACGGACACATTTCAGAAAGAAAAGGTTGACATAACAAAGGAGCTATCTCTGTTTCTCCATGTTATGATAAGGTGGACTTTTACACTCATTGCTCCACAGTGTCACCTTACTTTGTATTTATGCAGTGTGTCCAGCCTTGCATTAACTGAACTTTACCATGCATTTTGCACAGAATGAGGACTGTGGGTTTTGCCCCCTCAACCCTCACATTGGAATCGCTTTTGGAAAGGAAACTCTTTGCAGCTGTGTGGATAGGAGGAGTGGTTACAGACACCACTAACTATTTTAATGTACATATGAGAATGCTAGTAATGTTTCAAGACAGATATGAAAAAAAAGTGCGCCATCGTTAAACTGGCTAGAGTTTGTTGAAAGGACGGCATCCGTTGTTTTTGATGATGACACTAGTGTTGTTTTTGCAAAGCAGGAGCAACTTAATCATGAAACTTTGGTCTTTGCAATGCATTGGTTTTATGTATTTCATGCGGAATAAATGAAGCAATACCCTAATATTGATCTTGTCCACCTATGTTTCCTCCCTACAGGACTTTTCTTATGATGACCCCAAGTTGGAATTTAATGTGGATGCACCCAATGGTGTGGTCATGGAGGGCTACCTCTTCAAGAGGGCCAGCAACGCGTTCAAGACCTGGAACAGGTAAAAGAGTGAAGTGAAGATGGAGCGCAAAACGGAGAGGGAGTCCATTTTCAATTCAAGAGACATTCTGATTAAAGTTAATGAAAAACCACATGCAAAACAATTATCAGTAAAACAGTTAAGTTAGTTAGTAAACGGGGTGAAATAACAATAATAGGAAAGGTCTGGTCTGTTTTGTTTTGTTTTTTGAGAAAGCATTTCAATGTTTTTCACCAAATTCTAAAGGCCCCAATGTTATGGGTCTTTTCTTACCTTTGGACTGTCTATGAACTCCTTGATGTGATGCATGACTATTACTGTAGAAACTGATTTGTATAAGAAAGAAGAATTTCCCTCATTGGCCTTTGCCTTATTCCAAGACTCATCAATACTTATCTATATATTTATTAATCACCATTGTAATGACTAGTGCAAATTTCAGCATGCAGACATTTGATTTCTCTCTCTCACAAACTGTCAAACCTCATACCTTCTCCCCTCCTCAAGACGGTGGTTTTCTATACAAAACAGCCAGCTGGTCTACCAGAAGAAACTCAAGGTACAGTTTGATTTTGTAAATTTAAATGAAACTAATTCATCAGTAAGAGTAAACTATTGAAAAGTGTTTGCCTGTTTAGACTTATTGGTAAAATTATTATTAGCTTGCTCATTAGGGAAGAAGAATGGTAGATTTATAAAGAGGATAACCTGCTTCTGTGGCTTCAAGGGTAAAATAGAGTTGTTGTGACCCTCCTCTCTGCCAATGACAGGACTCTTTGACAGTGGTGGTGGAGGACCTGAGGCTGTGCTCTGTCAAACCGTGTGAAGATAATGAGAGGAGGTTCTGCTTCGAGGTGGTGTCACCCACTAAGTAAGTCTGTGTGTGTGTGTGTGTGTGTGTGTGTGTGTGTGTGTGTGTGTGTGTGTGTGTGTGTGTGTGTGTGTGTGTGTGTGTGTGTGTGTGTGTGCGCGCGTGCGCGTGTGCGCGTGTTTGACCCAACAGGATAAAGGCTAATCCAAACTAAACTTCTCTAAAAACCTTTGCTGTTATTTTCTTAGATTTTCACTGATTAATTGTTACAATATTGACTATATCATTTGGATTTTACTAATCAGCCAAATAACATGTAGCTTCGTAGCATTAAACAGCTTCGGGCAGGTATTACATAACTGGCCTCTACAAACCTGCAGGAGCTGTATGCTGCAGGCAGAGTCTGAGAAGCTGCGGCAGGCTTGGATCCAGGCAGTCCAGGCAAGCATCGCCTCTGCTTACAAAGACATCGCCGACAATTATTACATTGAGGTACGAACACATACATGACTAAAAATACAGCAACAGTCACATAATGGCACGCAAGCGGTGTCTCTTTTCATTACAAATTGCTCCCCAGGTAGCTTCAGAATCTCTGTCTCTGACTTGTCCACCTGTGTCTGCAGCGTTTGGACCGGACAGCCTCGCCCTCCACCAGCAGCATCGACTCTGCCAGCGAGCCCCGAGAGAGGGGGGAGAGGGCTGATAGGGGAGTTCGGGGTGGCGTGGAGAGCCTCCTCCAGAGGGTACAGAGCCTGCCGGGCAACGAGCTGTGCTGTGACTGTGGCCAAATGGCTCCGTGCTGGGCCTCCATCAACCTGGGAGTCCTGCTCTGCATCGAGTGCTCAGGGATTCACAGGTGACTGCACTTAACAATATGAGGAAGTATGTCTAGAGGGGGAAAAAAACCCCAAAAGATCTGGTTTTGTCTGTGTGATATAACAATGCAAGATGTTGCAAGAAGTAAGCCACCTCAACCATCTTTCCAAGACTTCCTCCGAACTTGAGTGAACTGCCTGAGTGACATTTGTCCTGTTTTTCTGGTTGTTTTATTCATACAACTCACATGAGCAAACATCTGCATTAAAGCATCACATCTTATTTGCAGGTAATGTTGCAGTGTCTGCTCTGATATGCTTGTGTTTGTCAAACACAGTTCCACTTTCCATTATTTCAACTCATCAGTTAAAGCTCTATTGTAACAAGAAAATCAGCAGTTACTAAGATATCCACTAGATTTAGTTAAAAACAATATGGGTATGTGAATCTTCTAAGAATTACAGCCCTAGAGTGGATGTTTAAGTAATTAGAGAAGGCTGTTTTTAACTTTGCTCTAGAGACTCTAAAAAGTTGCCACCTCAGGCAGTTGTGTAAAAGGGGCAAGAGTAAAACTGTGCTAAAATCTTGTGGTTAAATACTCTCCTTACACTTTCTTTATATAATCTATTATATATGAATATGTCTAAATATTCATATATAATCTCTTTTTCTTCTTGTTTCTTTCAGGAGTTTAGGTGTCCATTGCTCTAAAGTGCGTTCACTGACGTTAGACTCGTGGGAGCCAGAATTAATGAAGGTGCGTCTCCCCAACACATTTCCTTGCAGCTTCTCTTCTCTGTTCTGTGCTTTTTTTTCCACCACCAGGGTTGCAGTTATCATTTCTTAGTGCTTTGCAAAACAATTGTAACTTTTTTTTCTGCTTCCGTCTTCCATCTTTGCCCCCTTTACGCTCATGTTTAGCTGATGTGTGAATTGGGGAATACTGTGATCAACCATATTTATGAGGGAGCCTGCGAGGAGCTGGGAGTGAAAAAACCAGGACCGTCCAGTTCAAGGTCAGTCTTTTACTCTATTTGGCAAGGAGAAGAGCATCATGGCAAAAAGGAAAACATCATTTTCTTCTGTATATTCCATTGTTAGATACTTTTGGCCACTCTAAAGTCAGTTAGGTTAGTAAACGTGTCTCCACTGACTTATCTGTATGGTATCTAGTAAAACCTGTCTTTCCGTTTCCACTATCTTATTTTTACCATGTGACTCAATCCAGGCTCAACTGAATTATCTAAATACGTCATGTCTCCAATTATTTAAAATTGTCACTCTGTGACCATCTATCTCCAGACAGGAGAAAGAGGCTTGGATCAAGTCTAAGTATGTGGAGAAACGCTTCCTGAAGAAGATGAGTGGGAGCGAGGCCTTGGTGGAAGGGGAAAGGAAGTCCCGGCCCTGGACAGTGAAGAAGTGCCGGCGACACAACAGCTCTGTTCGGGCCCCCAACAAGGCCCGAAGGAAATACCATCGCTACGAGCCGGGAAGCGCTTCACCTGCAAACCTCTCAGCAGGTCAGTGCAGATAATGAACTTCTCTGTAGAAGCACAAGGCCCATGCAATTAAGAGCTGCAACATATGAGTATATATAGAGTCTACAAATAAAACCTGAAGCCCAGACTGAAATCTTGTTGTGGTGTTTTGTCCGTTGACAGCTGCTGCAGCAAAGTTTCGCCGGGACTCCCTATTCTGTCCAGATGAGCTGGACTCCCTATTTTCCTACTTTGACACTGGCTCTGGTCCTCGCAGTAAGTCCACTATACAGTCAGTACATACAGGCACAATGCCCTTGCGAGATTATTTTACATTTTCAGGCAGATGCAGGTAAGAGTTCCTTACTGTGACAGAAGAATTCACAAACTCAGACAGTTCATATTGCAATTTCTGAAATGCATTCTATCAATTGTGCAGTCCTACCAGAGATGGCGGTGTGCGCGTGTATAAAAAGACAAGTATGTGCTGTGTAATGATTAACGTGTCCGTGGCTTGGCGATGCTTGGCCCTGCAGGTCTTAGCAGCGACAGCGGCCTGGGAGGAAGTACTGACGGCAGCACAGACATCCTGGTATTTGGCTCGGTGGTGGACAGCGTCACAGAAGAAGGTATGTGTATTTTCGGGTTTTATTACATGTTACTTTTTGTACCATTTAATTGTGATATATTTAAAATAGCATGTATAGTTTAATACCAAAACTTGAAACTAACTACTGCCTTACCCAAAAAGTTGGCTTAAAGAAAACATCCTCCCTATTTCATTCTATTTCATTCTATTTGTTGTATATATTGTGCATTTTTCTTATTTTCTTCTTCTTCTTCTATTCTATTTTTGTATATATTGTTCTTTCCTATGTAAAATTGTTCTTTTCTTATGTAAAAATGCTGCTGTACCAAAAAAATGTCCCCTTGTGGGATTAATAAAGTATCTATCTATCTATCTATCTATCTATCTATCTATCTATCTATCTATCTATCCCATCAACCTGTTACCTTATCTACCCTCAGAGGAGGAGTCGGAGGAGTCCTCCAGTGGTGAGGTGGAGATCGAGCAGGAAGTGTCTTCAGACCCCGAAGACCCAAGGGAGCTCCACCCCGGGGCTCTCCTCCACCGATCCTCCCGTCTACACAACCTGCCACTAATGGCTGAGGCATTGGCGCACGGTGCAGACATACACGCTGCAAGTGAGGAGGAAGGCAAAACGCCACTCATTCAAGCCGTGGTCGGGGTGAGAGACACTGTTTGTTCAGCATGTTGAAGAATTAGCTGGAAGTGACAGGGTGACATCATGGTTTAGACTGATTAACTGAACCTTTTATTTGATTTCATTGCCATTTTTATTGTTAGGATATTTTATGGTTATGGAGACTGTATGGGGTAAAAATAAAAAATGGATAACCTGCTGAAGGATTTTATCCAAGCATAAACACAGCCATAAACATCCACAATCGTAAGAGTAATTAAAAACAAGCGATTACAAACACATCATAATATCTGCTGCTATGGATTGCATGACTTTCCTTCCTTTGGAGGAAAACTAAACAGTTTAAATGCTAAACAAACCAAGAGGCATTAAAAAGTATTGTTAAAATACCAGAAATTAGACTTCTCAGAGCAAATAAACTAATATAAACAACTCTGTCTGTCTACTAGGGTTCTCTGATAGCTTGTGAGTTCCTGCTACAGAATGGAGCCGACGTGAACCAGAGGGACATGAGAGGCAGAGGCCCGCTGCACCACGCCACATACCTGGGACACACTGGGTAAGGATCGCCTGCAACAAGGGTGGAAGTTGTTATGAGGGGTCTGCTTCCACTTGTTTGTTACCCCAGGTTCACGTTCCAGCCTGAATGCTCGTAGTGTGAACACAGCATAACTGAAACTATTTCATGGCCAAGATTTTCATAGGCGTTAATCTTTTACCTTTCTTGGCGTCTAAAACAGAGCATACAAAGAAGCTTGAGGAAATGCAAAAAGTCACGTCACATCACTGTTATAAAAAACAAAGGCTCTCTGTGTCACTCTCTTTGAATGTCATACATTATTGTAAAGTCTCACCGACCAAATATTGTTCCACAGAATCATGAATGAGGATTTTATTACATTATTGGAACCAATTAAATCTTATCTGGAACTGGAGACTAAAGCATGGAGTCGAAAGACAAGCAAATGATAAATGATTGCACTGACAAATCCGTGAATTGTTTAACTAGGCATCCATCCACTCCATCAGTTTATCTGCTCTCCTGACTCTCTATTATACAATATCTTTAATTTCCTCTCTCATCATCTGTCATGGTGTCAATAACTCTTATATTCACCTCTCTCCTTTGTGTCTAATTCCTGTTTTGTGCAGTCAAGTGTGTCTGTTCCTGAAGAGGGGAGCATCTCAGACAGAGGTGGATGAGCAGGGTCATGACCCCCTAAGCATCGCCGTCCAGGCCGCCAACGCAGACATCGTCACCCTGTGAGTGATCCTAATTCACCTCGCCCTTATGAGCAACTTCCTAATAACTGTTCCAATCAAAAGTAGATTATCCCTTCCTTCAGCAAGTAATACGTTGCACCCAGCACCATTAACTTTTCCTCAATCAAATTAATTTTATTTAGTAAAATGGGCTGAATGTCTTTTTGTCAGATTAATGCTGTATTTTGAAATTGGAAGTCTGAGAATGTTGTTAGTTACACAAGAGCATTAGACTGCTTAGAATATACTAAAAGTGATAAAACAAACAAAATAATATTCACCCAATGTCTTCTTACTAGCTTTTGTTGGAGCTTTAAACTGAGATGTGGTGGAGTCCTGGAAGCCCTGGAAGTTCATGAATGAACCTTCATGTTTCAATATCTAAAATATGTTTAATAAGTTGCATTATGTTTCAATTAGGAAATCTGATGGTTGATTGTCTGAATTGTATTCCTCATTGTTGTCTTTACTCTCTCTTTCCCTGCCTTCCTCTCTTCTCTCATCCTCTTCTCTCCACTGTGGTTTATCTCCCCCGCCATTCCTCACTACCTCAACACATTTCCATTCTCACGGTCTCATCCCACCTCAACATCTCAATCTTTTCACTCCCTGTTCTTTTCACACCTGTCTTTTGTCATCTTATTATCCCATTTCTCATTTCCACTTCCATGTGTGTCCCTCTGTTCCATCACTCGTCTCCCTCTGCCTGTGTATTTTTCTGCTCTCCTCCAGATTGCGTCTTGCACGGATGAACGAGGAGATGCGAGAGGCGGAGGCTCCATTGGGTCAACCAGGTCAATACCACAGCAGCAGCCCCACTGAGCAGCAGTATAGGAAATGCATCCAGGAATTCATCTGTCTCACCATAGACGAGTGCTAGTGATCACTTTTTTATCCAGGAGCGAAGCTTGTGCTCTCTCACTCTCTCTCTCTCTCTCTCGATATATATACATGTATGTATGTATGTATGTATATCTATCTATCTATCTATAAATATCTCTCTATATATATCTATATATATCTATATATAGTTATATATAGATATATATATATATCTATATATATATCTAGATATATATATATAGAGAGAGATATATAGATAGATATATTATTATGTATATACATACGTACATACATTCTTCCTGAATTAGAACCTAAAATAATTGTGTAGATGAAGTTTGCTCCGAGACACTGATCTCAAGTCTGTTGCTTACGTAGATCTCGGCTTATGATCAACTTCTCGGGGGTGTCTGAGGAGAGAGGAGCGTACCACTTGCGCATTATGGGGGTGTGTTGTGTCATAGGGAGACCCCTGATGGACCTTTTTAACTCTACTGACAATACAGTCACCACCAGTTTTCTGCTTCACAACTATGTTTCTGCTTGCCATTACTCACTAACAACCACGCTATGCTAACTACATGACACTCACAGTAAAATTACATCTGCTTTTTGCCAACAGGGTTATCCTCTAACTTACCATAACATGGTGTAACCTCTTGAGTGAGGGTGTGGGTTTACTGTTGCCTAACAGCTCTTACCTCTGAAGACTCTCGCAGCATTAAACCCCCTACACTACATCTATCTAGACCATCTGTGTGACCTCCAACTTACCCATCTCTTCTTAATCGGAGATGTAAATATAGGTATTTAGAAGTTATATGGGTAATCTTTAAACTATGTGCTGTGGCATGAGGTGAAAAAATGGTATTTGTTCCATTGCCAATAGAAAAAGAGTTAACTGCTGCAGTAGAGGTGAGCAGGGTAGTTTACTGTGTATGAAGAATGTCAGGAAGGGAAATTTAATGTAAAACTGTGACAAAAATACTGAAAGACTTGTGGAGAAGTAACCCTTGCCTGCTTTGTAAGATACTTTGTGAGAGAGTGAGTGAGTGAGTTAGTGAGTTAGTGAGTGGACAGAAGAGCATGTGTCAAAGAATACTGAGAGACAGAGTTAAATAATATGATATTATGATACATTATGTAAAGGAAAAAGAAACTGTGCACTTTTCCCATCTCCAGTATTATATAATTTTTTTTATTCGGTTAGTTTTTACATTGTTCTTATCTCGTCAAGTTATTGTCAATCTATCTATTGTCTATCTTCTCTTGTCTTTTTATTTATGTTCATCTCCCCAGAGGACCAGTGCAATTCATTCTTGGGTGCAGTTTACGTCTGCATATGCGTTAATGATTGTCATTTTAAACTGAAAGAATTACTTGGAATTAATAACAGGAAGACTTTAGATTACCATGTATCATTTTGACTTTAAATTATCATGTACTCATAAGCACTCATAAAAGACCTCTGGGCCTTATATTGCTATGATTATTGGCATTCAAACACATCACTAAATTAGATTTTACTAGCTAATATATGGAAATTGTAGTTACAGTGTAGTTGCAGTCATCCGTTGTTTATTATGTGGGGATGAGAACTTGCTAAATTGTGAAGGTGTTGTGCTGTCTGCAGCAACAAATGAGGGTGTGAAAAACTGGATTTACTTCTCACCCTTAAACAGCTCTTCAGTTCACTTCCTAACAAAACAAAGATGACTTGACAACTCTATTGTGTTGTAAATACTCATCCATGTTATGGTATCTGTGCTGAGATAAAGGTGCACTTTTCTTTCGAACAGTTTATACACTTGTGGGGTCAAAGGACTTATATATCTGGCTTCCCTCACTGGTCAATGCTTGCAGTATTCTCTGCATGCTTTACCAGGATTTACTTTTGGAAGTTCAACATCGTTTGCATTCTGAGCATGATAAGATATTTTATTATGGTTTGATCATGTTGTGCAGTGCAGTCCTGTGGAATAAGCATGTGCCACCATGACCCCTCTGGTGTCAGAAATATCTCACTTTTTGCACCCCTGTGCCATTCTTCCATCCATAAACCAACTCTTTGGTGACCTCTTCATGCCTGTCTCTTTTTTAGTGATTTTATTTTGTTTTTATGTTGTGGTTTATTTCCTCTGCCAAAGACTTTTTAAAGGGAAAGTGTCTGACATTGTATAATATCACAGTTGTTTTTGTTTTTTTTAAAACTGAAACTGTTCAGAGTAGATTCAGTAAAGCATAGTTTTACCATGCTTTGTGAAGTGACAGAGTGGTAGAAACACTGTTGGTGTACACATGTTGAAAAGAAGTTACAGAAATGTGACAGACCTGAGAGATTTTGATATGGCAGGTGATATTCTGCAATAGTTCAATGTACTGCAAGTAGAACCAGTCTAGGGGGTGATGTGAAGCTACTGTGACCAAACTGTTCAGGGCCTTCGCTCTAGTGGAAGTATTAAATGTTGTGTCCATTGTGTGTATTGACATAGGAGTGGTTAAAGATGCTGTTCAATACAAACCTGTTGTAAATAGTACACTTGTGTATTTTAACCCAACTTTCTGCCTCTCAGCATTCAATCACGGATCCTGACTGTCTGATCTGGTTTATGTCTGTCTTTTTATTCTCTTCCCAAAACAACAACCTGTCTACTTGGAGGTGTTCTTCTGCTCACTGACATTTGGATATCTTTGGAATACTTTCGTCCTTGTCTTTAGAAGCACTGAGAGGAAAAAAGACAACAAAATACATACAATAAAACAGAAACTCTTGATGAACTAACCCTGCTTCCTGCTTGTTGCTCTCATGTCTGTTTCCTGTCTCATCTCCTATGCATAACATTCTCTCAACATAGCAGCAATGTATTTGAAAAGCTTTTACAGAAAATAGTTTCTCTAAAAGATCAAATTTAATTTGAAGAAATATAGCTATGAAGAAATATTGTCCGATGTTGGGAGAATGCTATTTTTTTCAATCTGGTCCGGTGTGTCTTTTGGTCTATAACAAACTTTTGGGTAGCACTGGGCTTATTCAAAGCAATTAAATGGTTTCCTTTATGATAACAAACATAAAGGAGGCGTACACTTGGACATCTCCAGACTACCAGGTCAATGTCAACACACGATTTGAAGATAACTTCATAAGTGTATAGGGTCACATGTTTCAAATCGTATCTCAGTTTCTAGCCTGCAGCAGCAACACTGTGCCTTGAATAATTCAGTGTCTCCAAGGTCTAAAACATTTATGTGATCTCACAAGCATTGTTACACCATCACTGAAACTTTCTCTCACATGCCAGAAATGTTTAATAGCTCGCTTTACACTTCAGGCAAACAGCACATGTCCACCTGAGGAAATAATCACTGACTGACATATCATTGCTTCTGTTACCACAGGGGTTGCCACGGGCAGCAGGAGAGTTAAACCAAAGGATGTTCGGGATAGAGTGAGTGAAGCATCCTGGGCTGTCTTACTAGAGGACTAGTGTGATACTGTGATTCTCTCTGCTCTGGTGGCTTGGGGTTCTGTTGCACACACACTTTGTGAACATATTCGGAGTGGTCTTGATGATTTTGGGGTTCTGGGGAGCAATGAAAGGAAGGACACATACCTCCTTTATGGAGGAGTATTGTGTCTAGAACCCAGCTATAATGCAGTTCATACTAAAAATAAGATGTTCAATATATAAATTGTATAGGCTAGTAGGTCACAGATAATGGGTAAGTATGGTACACTTCATTTTATGAAATGCAAATTAGTATATTAAGCCCATGAATTCAGGTATAATTTGGTAGTGACTTAAAAATGCAGGATCCCAGGATGATGTGGGAGTGAAATGGACAGGATGCTCATCACTCTTTCCCTGCAAGTTCCTGATTTTCAAATTAACCAAGACTCCCATTTAGAAGGGTTATCTTTTTTAAATGCCCATAAAGCACAGCTTACGTTTTTAGTAGGTAAAAAGCATTTACTCTTAAACCAAAGATGCTTAGAAGAATGAGTCATTTATAGTACCTGAAGGAATAGGTGTCTTATGTAGCACCAAAGCAGACCAAGAAACTTCACTCCGTCTTGAGGCCATGCTTTGGGTTGTCTTCGCTTTCATGCAGAGGCTTACGTTTATCTGTCTTTCTTCGTGGATTGGGAAATGTGGTTAAATGGAGATTGCAGTATTTGCTGGCTTATTGCCTTCATGTCATGTCTTAAAAAGGCGTAGTGTGGTATTACTCACTGACGTTAAAGGTAAGCAAAAGCCAGCAATTTGGTCACTGCAGTCTCCACGGAGCTCTGCGATGGGACAAACCCCCTTGACTTTAGTATCCCCTGTTGCAGGTCACATCTCCCGTGCTGATGTCTTTCGCGAGTTTTCTCTCCTCGCGTCTCTCAAGCCCGAGAAGTTGAGGAGAAGGAGCATACAGTTCAGCCACTGCAAGAAGCCACAGTAACCACTGACCACCACTTCTTCTGACCGCTCTTCAGTCATTTTGGAAACAAGAGGGAGCGAGCCATATGCCATTAAACAATATCTTGATGCTGGGGAGTGAGTGCTGCAGGCGTGAGCAAATGGTGAAAAGCCTGCAGGCACTAGTTACAATTGTTTTATGACAGGCTTGTAATTGTTCTCAATTGCCCTTCTAAATATGTTAAGTTAAGGTAAAGATAATATAACTTGGTCATGTTATAATATATAGTTTAAACAGTTCCTTTGCACAGGTGTCAATTCAGTTGACCTGACACCAGTTTTGGGGATGGCAAAGAATTAACAACAGTTGTTGTAGCGTGTAAGAAGATCTCTGGACAAAGACTTCCATGATGGTTTTAAAGGGGCAATGCATGCCAACAATTTAGTTTTGCACTTCCATAAAGTTGGGGGACTCACTGGATATACATTTAGAAAGAATATTTAAAAATTGAAGCAGCAGAAGCTGAGACTTTTAGTCTCAAGTATGGGTCAAGCCCCAAAACACTGGATTATATTTGCCATAATGTAACACAATATGTGTTAGATCCTCCCTGCCTGGTAAATGCCCATATCTTTCAGACCAAATAAAACCTGATAACATCACCTATGTTTTTTTTTTAGACATAGGACAGCTTAACATAGAATTGTTTCCAGGCTTAATTATACTCTCTATGATGAGTAAACTAAACTGAAAACCAGTGAAGTGCCCCTTTAATATTTTGTATAATTTGATTTTGTAAACTGTAAATCTCTGATAAAATGTTTTTTTTTAACTGTTTTGAAACTGGTGGCAGAAATAAAGTAAATAGCCTTTAGAAAAAGGCCTAAAAAATAAAAATAAATTGTGCATTTGATTTTGTTTTCTTGTCAACTCTGGCTGCTCTAAAATCTATCCCTAAAATGAATGGAGAAACAAGAAGAAAAGCGGTGCCAGGGTGGAATAATATTTGCAAAGAGGCATTTAGAAATAGATACAGGGCATTTAAGTGAATGAAAATAACTCACAACTTTCAGCATATGATAGTTAAAAAAAGCTCAGGCATTAGTGAGAAAGACGATAAGGCAGGCAAGAAGGACATATTGGAGAAAGTTTTGTGACACAGTTGGAAATACAACTCCAGTAGGAGTAGTGTGGTGATGATTAGAAAGATGGGAGGGGGCAGAAGAGAGTGGAGTTATGCTGTGCTAACAACTGAAATAGAAGAAGCGGTGACTAATAAAGAGAAAGATGAGATGTTGGTTAATACTTTTGTAAAGATACACAGCTCTAACAATTTGTCTGACGAAGGAAGACGAACTAGAGAGCAAACAAAGTCTGAAAATATGTATGCCTTGAGGAAGAAGGAGAATACTGAAGATTAATTGAGTGTTCCATTCACAATGAGAGAGTTAAATAGAGCAGTTGCTGAAGCTGGAATAACTGCCCCAGGAAAGGATGAAATATGTTATATTATGGTAAAGCATTTAAGTGGAGATGGGCTGAGTAAGTTATTAATATTGTATAATAAAGTTTGGGAGGAAGATAGCATACCAGCAAGGTGGAAGGAGGCCGTTATTGTTCCTATAAGGAAGCCATGGAAAGATGCAAGTGACCCATCAAATTATAGGTCAATTGCCCGAACATCACATGTAAACTTATGTAACGCATGGTAAACGAAAGATTAATGTATTATTTGAGAAACAGCAGATATTAGTAAGGTGTCAGAGTGGATTCAGGAAAGGTAGGGGAACTTTGGATTGAATTTTATGTCTAGAAGCAGCAGTGTTTTTTTATGTGGAAAAAGTTTATGATACGCTATGGAGGGAACTTTTGATAAAAATGCACTTAATGAGAATCAGGGAAAAACTGTCCATTGGATAATGGATTTTTTAATTAAGAAAACTATTCAGGTAAAAGTAAGAGTTGAAATGTCAAAGAAATATGAGGTAGAAAATGGGACTCCAAAAGAGAGTGTGGTAAGTCCTATACTCTTTAAATTGCAAGATATGACATCTTTGGAACAGTGTCACCAGATATGGGAAGGTCATTATTTGCAGATAATGGGGCCTTACAGAAAAAAGGAAGACATTTGGAACATGTAGTTCAAAAACTGCAAGAAGGGATAAAAACAAGTTTACGAGAAGAAGAACTAGGGGAAACTTTCCGCTGAAGCTGTATGGAAACAATTTATAAATAGGAGAGATGTTTCTGTTTTTAGGAGTGCACTTTGACAGCAGGTTAACATGGAAAGACCAAATTAATAATGTTATTGATACGTGTAAAACAGTTATAAATGTGATGAGACGTCTGATAGGGTTGGACTGGGGAGCAGACATTGCATCCTTGATAAACATTTATACAGTATGCTCTAATTATGAATTATTAATGATTATGGAAGTATAGCATGTGGTTCAGCATCAGAAACCACACTTAAATAACAATATGTTATCCAGACCAGGGCCCTAAGAGTTTATATGTGCAGTAAGAACATCACCTGTGTGTCCAAGTAGAGATGCTGTGGCTGAATTTCTTCCGTTTATTGCGTATTCTGCTCGTTGAAGGCTAACTTCCTTAAAACCTAATTCTGTATAAACTTTACAACTATTTCCTATCTGACTGCTGGTGAGGCGCCACAGGAACTCACTTACGGACCTCAGTAATTGACCACCCACAGAATACCAGAGAGATTGGATCAAAGTTCAATTCACGTAGATTTATTTGCAATGCACAGATTACAAATAAACCGAGTTGCTGTCCGGAAGTACAACCCATGAAAGATTCAGATTGACATAGTTTTTATAATGAGACATTCTGATTCAGGTGCAGCCCCCGGTCCCACCCCTTAACCCCGCCCCCTGCGACCATTTTGACCTCGTATTAGGTGACCTAATGTCTCACGCACGCCATTTTAACCAGTTGACGCCATCTCAATACCGAGACTGATTATTTCACTGTCTGCCTCGTGTTTATTTTCCCGTGCCATAATATTCCCCTGCTACTAGTCATAATATCTAGTCCTTCCCTAGCCCTTTGGGTCTGAATCGCTTAAACACCGGCTGGGGGCCAAGGCGCCATCTCTACCGGCCCACGCTAGAATGTGCAAGGCCAACGTGACTTTATCTACTGCTGAGCCGTTTGCATGCTTCTCTAGACGCAGTTCCCTGTGTC
>JACSYO010000324.1:6620000-6662500 GCA_016806645.1 Ophiodon elongatus | reverse complement strand
ACAAGACAATTTATAAGATAGAAATAAGATCATTGCAGCGCAAAGTTTGCTGAGTAAGGGCCGCTGTGACGGGAGCGCAACCGTCCAAGCGCCACGGCTGGCGTCTCCACGTGTTTTTAGATGCTCCTTTTTTTTTTTTTTTTTTCTTTTTAAAGTTGCTTACACAAGGTTTTGGTTTCCTCTACTCTTGTTTAAATATGTCTATAAAGATGTCAATATCAGATAGTGTGAGCTGTGCCCACAACATTACTAGTTTACGTAAAAAAACCTATTGGCAAAATAAAAAAGGTGACCCAAAAGGGGAAAAAACATTTAGTAGGTAAGGTATAATATGTCATATTTGTCTGTAGCTGTTTGTAAACACACAGCCTTCAGCACACAGCAGAGGAGAGAGAGAGAGAAGAGAAGAGAGGGGGAACACTGGAGCACGTGCACATAAAAACACACAACAATCTAACAACCCGTTGCCATCCGTCAATGTGCCCATGGGTGTAATGCTTGTGCCTCGGTATCAAACGCAGATGGGCTTGACAAAGCAGCTGTATTTGACGAACTGAACAGCCCGCTGTTATTGGCTGGGGGTCACACTCCCACATGGGGCCCAAGGGCTCTTTGCTGATGCCCTGAAACATCTCAAACGCATCAAAAGAAGAAATGAGAAAATACAGGCAGAGGGCAGGGTCTCTGTTGATACAGACACCCACACACACTTCTAGTGAGTCAAAAGGGATTATTTTAGTAGAGTCTTTACATTGCTTCTTTGGAAAATATCATCATTGTTATGGGGAAATCCTAAATGTGTAATAAAGATAAGCCAAAGTTTATACTTTGTCAGTTAATGAACAGCCAATAATTGTAGGTTTCATCTTCCAGGGAAAACCTCAACCCCCAGTAGATGCCTATTAAAAAGAGAATGACATCACTTCCAGCAGTGTGCATGTTACAATACAAGTTGTTATGCAAAACTACAACCAATCATCATTTGGCTTTCTACCTGGTTCCTGTAATAATTTCTGTATTTTTCCAACTCAATCTTTATTTTCATTAGTAACATTATTTTCATTAACTTTTCTGGAACTAGTGTTGAGCCATGTTCAGGTATTTTATTTTTTTGTTCTGTGGGTGGATGATCTGTAATTGCATAAATGCATTAGAGATAGACTGCAGATGAACATTCTTGTGATCAAAAATATATATATTAAGGTCCTAAAGACGCTGTATTATATTTATCTACCAGGACACTCCTGAAAATGATTGTTTTAAGATAATGGGAAAGTTACAAGAAATAATTAAAAGTAGAACTACTGAAGTGAAACAGTGAGTAGAGTTTAATTCTAGGGCATTGCTGGCACATAATGCAGGTCTAGAGGATGGAGATTTAACCAAAAATGATTAGTTTTGAATGTTATTTTTGTTAAAAGTCACTAACAGCAATCCTTTCTGTCTTCTCTAGGCACTATGTAGTCAGAGGCCCTGAAAAAACTCCATATGAAGGTAAAACCTACTGAAAGATAACACAACACATAATCTTACTGGGCATGTTCTGACACGTTGATTCCTGCCAGATCTCTTTGTTTTGTGAATGATGTGATTTTGGAAGAATTGAGGCACATTTCCTGCCTCAGCTTTACACGTTTGTTTCTTTTTCGTGTGAAGTGATGTCATAAAATCCATTTTCCTTAGGGGGATATTATCACGGAAAACTCATATTTCCTCGGGAATTTCCTTTTAAACCACCGAGCATCTATATGATAACACCAAATGGGAGATTTAAGTGCAATACAAGGTAAGAATATAGTTTAATGGTTGAATTGAATGAGAATTCAGGGTTTGAAGAGTTTTTGAAAATGACTTTGGTCATGCTGTTTTATTGTAACTCTACCGGGTTTCTCCACAGGTTATGTTTGTCCATCACAGACTTCCATCCAGACACGTGGAACCCTGCGTGGTCAGTGTCCACCATCCTCACAGGTCTGCTCAGCTTCATGGTGGAGAAAGGCCCCACCCTCGGCAGCATTGAGACCTCTGACTACACAGTGAGTGCAAACAAATGACCAAAAATGCAGCACGTAATAATAATAATAATAATAATAACCCATCTGTGATGCCTCAAATATTTGATGTACACTTTTTTTTCTCCAGAAAAGACAGCTGTCAGCCCAAAGCCTGGCCTTCAACCTCAAGGATAAAGTGTTCTGTGAGCTGTTTCCCGATGTAGTCGATGTATGTATTAGCTGATCTCTAACTTCTTGTCGTTAACTCTTTTTTTCTGTTTTTTTTGTTGGCCTAATGCTCTCCAATTTCTTTCTTTCCCTACACCAGGAGATGAAGCAGAAACAGAAGGCCCAGGAGGAGTTAAGTGCCCGCTCTCAGCCCCTCCCCTTACCCGATGTGGTTCCTGATGGGGACCCTCAGCACGCCCACTACGGGCTCCCCGCCCTTAACGGAGGTCCCGTTCCCCTGGGGGGCGCTAACCCCGCCCCTGGCCTGCAGCAGGCCAATCGCAACCATGGACTTTTAGGTGGGGCCCTTGCCAACCTGTTTGTGATTGTGGGCTTTGCAGCATTTGCCTACACAGTCAAGTACGTGCTCAGGAGCATAGCCCAGGAGTGAGAGGAGCCGGTGTTGTAGGGCGGCGGTCCCCCCTGCAGGCGAGCCAGCTAGTGGACTCCACATTCTACAAACACACTACGTGGGGGAGGGATGTTCAGTCCTGGGTTAAACCCCTCCACGACCACCACAACGACCACCACCACCACCACCACCACCATGGACTTTGGATGACGGAAACTCAAAGCCAACTCACCCAAGAAGGATTGAGAGGAGGAGGTGGGGGAGTGGACAGGAGTGGCAGTAGGGCCGGGGAATTGGAGGGGCTTATTAAAATGGTTGCGATCCACTCTGTGCTTCAGTGGTTTATGTCAGCAGTAGGAACAAACTTGGCTCATGGGTTGTGGAAGAGTGTAGAACTAAAGCTACCATGCTGGAGGCAGGTCACAGCAACAGAAACATGCTAAAATGCCCCATTGTTCTCCCGCATCACCAACATTACTGGTAAAAGCTTAAATCGGTAATTCTCAAAGCAGGTGTCTCCCTACCCATCACTTTTACAAGAAGTATCCCCCTCTGCACTGTTTACTCGTCATTCATCAGATCTTAGAGACGCCTCAAGCTGTGGCTTCATGCTGTTGAAAAGTGAAATTTTTCCAAAGTCGAGAGAAAAAGGAGTGTTACAAAGACCAGTTGTGCAATTGAAGGGTCTTCAACTTAATTTGAGTCACTTTTACATGCATTCATGCATATAATGCTCTTTTTGTATTTGTCAGTTTTTGTTTCTCCCGAACCACCCCTGTCAAAGATTGACATGCATATAATCTTTGAGGTTTTACATGTGCCAAGAATATGTCTGTGTATTTTAAGCACAAATGGAACCTCAGAAGAACTGCCTTGTGGTCCATGTTGACCGACAGGGAAGGGTAACAGGAAGCCTTATAACCTGATGTGTGACCCGTGAATGGTCAGGAGGGTCTTTAGCGCTCAGTGGCATAGACGGTTTACAACTGCAAATCTACATGTAAAAGAATTATGAAAAACAAGTCCCAGAACGGTACACAACAATGTGATACTACTAAAACTTCATACACTTGTCAGTATTTGTGTATCTCCTCAGGAGGGTCTATTTTCTGCACTAAAGCGTATATCTGACGATGCATCACGGGCCAGGCAAGTAGTGCAGAAAGTAGTCCTACAAAGGTATTGACAAGTCTATTTTTAATCTATATATCTCAAAAGATTAAAAAACAATAACACTTGGCATGGCAGTCTGAAATAGCTTGTGATAGGTGGTCAAAGTCTGATGTGAGTCCAGATATTCCCTCCTGTCAACCCATGAGCCAAGCGGTGAACCCAGTGTCTGCACGGAAGCCAATAGAGACCAGTATCTTTTTTTTTAAAAATTGGCTTAGCTGACCAATATAGCACCAATCTATAAAGGTCCATGTAAAGAGACACATGAAGAGAACCACCATTTGTTTCTGTATATTTTCTTTTTGATAATTTTTTTTTTGGGGTTGTGTTTTTGTTTTCTTATTTATAGAAACTGCCTCGGCTTCTTTGTCACAGTTCTAAGGATATTGTCTCGTGTCTAGGTGCGAGCAAACACACCCAGACAGGCAATGGGCCAGGCTCACATATTTGCTGATAATTACTGTTGTGCATTTGCATTTTAAAGATGGTTCTATTGTGTATCTATTGTTCAACAGAAGAAAAAAAATGGTCTGACAGCAGAAGATTTGCCTTTCTATTGCTCTTTTCTTGGCACCATCTTAAAAAAGACAAACTGATGATGATGATGATGATGACGATGAGAGTGCATTTTTGTGTGATTATACAGCAAATGCCCAAATTTCCATGCTTCAGTTAATCTTGTGTGACATTGTATGTTTTCATAGTAAATGCAAATAAATTCCCCTGCTTGGCAGGGCATTTTAGAAAACCTTTTTTTATCTGCTTCTGTGACAAATTGTACTTAAAAATGTCTTCAACATTGAGCGGGTTGTCGTATAACGAGGTCAAGGTTTTATGTTCTTCAAATAAAGATGTACTTTAAATCAAAGCGAGATTGTTCACAAAGGCTATAATCTTTCTATTTGAGGCTGCGGGAGTTATTTGCATATGCTGGCACTCGCATGAATGTCAGTTGAATTCCAAAGAAGTTTACCTGAGGAAGCTTCTTTAGAAGTGTTGAAGTCGCATGACACGCCTACAGAACCTGCTTTAATAGGACCAGAGCCAGGCAGCCAGTCAGCAAACCTCTGAGTACAGCAGACACTTTACCTACAGTGAGAAAGCAGTCGAGCTGATAAGTCCTGAAAGTAAGTATGCTTCTAAAACGGCTAATAGATGCGTTTGTAGTGTTGTATTTTGATATTTATTATTGTTATATTTCTTATCAAAAGTTTTTTTTCATAATGTTTCTGTTGTTGAATATTTGATACAGCAATCTTTAAAAGCACCCCCGTTTTGATCATGTTAAACCAACGTTTGAACGACTTGAGACGTAACCAAAAATGGCCCTTTTGTGTTTACAGATTTTGTTTGTGTCACGTGCTGCAGGTCGTGTGGCGAAGACTCGCACTCTGCTTCCAGTCTGTGCTCCGTTCTCCACGTCACTCCGCCACCATGCTCCTGAACGCAGAGCTGGAGTGTGTGGTGTGCTGCTACGAGTACTCCCGCAGCGAGCGCGTGCCCAGGGTCCTCCACTGCAACCACACCTTCTGCGCCCCCTGCCTGGAGAAGCTGTCCTACCTGGACGGGGTCATCCGCAGCGTGTCCTGCCCCCTGTGTCGCTGGATCACCTGCACCCAAGCCAGCCTGACCCTGCCCGGGGCCCTGTGGGTCAACACGGACATCTGGGACCAGATTGCGGAGGAGCAGCGGGGGAAGCTAGAGTTGGCCGGGGATTATTACACGACAAGCAACCTCAAGTCAACACTGTAAGTGTATCCTCGGTTTTTATTCTGATGCATTGTACTTCTGGAAGAAAAAAAAAAAAAGCAATGTATGGCTGCAGTGTTGATATAACAGATCTCTCTCTCTCTCTCTGTCCCTCTTCAGCCCTGATTCAAGTCACTCTCGTTTCCAGTCCGTACTTCAAAAAATGTTCAGCTGTGTGCTGCTGCAAAAACGAGGGATGGACATCTGACAGTTTAACCGCAGAATAATTGGCAGCGGCATCTCCATTCCTCGGCATGTTTAACCCTTAATGCCTCACCAGGGACATTTTTGGCTTTTTTTTTATTTTTGTTTTTCCATAAATTTGTCTTTTGTTAATGCATATTTCATAAGGTTTAGCAAGGTTGTAAGTTAGTTCCGGTTTTTTTTTTTTTTTTTTTTGGAAAATTTTTTGTTTAACAACACCAGAACAACTTTTATTTTGAAGTGAGGCAAAAGGGTTAAATTGAGGGCACTGAAGGATGTGGCAGCAGCACAGCTGTAATGGACAGATATCGGTCACGGCTGGTGTCTTTGGCGCGAAGGACAGGTTTTTGTGAAGTTTTTGAAATGTGAATTTGTTGTAAAAACCTTAACCGTAACTATGAAATATCAACACATCTATATTCAGCTCATTTGTTTTCCCACAGCTGACTTAAATAACCAGCGTGGCATTTAAGTGTGAAGAGGTCATTATGATTGAAAGGACACAATTTATGTAATATGTGTTAGTTATTCCCAGATTATGTACGTGTATATATATATATATTTGTTCACTATTTGTCACTTTGCCCGCAATGTGTTTTGGTGCAATTGCAATAAAAACGGGTCTGATATGTATCAGTGACATGAAGGATTATTATCCTCAAAGTTGCTCTAAATTCTTTAGCACAACTTACTCTGATTTAACTATTATTTACTTGACTCGTATGTTTGTGTACATTTCCACGTTGGAGTTAGTTAACGTCATCTCTGAGACCAAAGAAGGGCCGTGTTTTTAATGAAGTTGTTGAAAGATCTCTTGGCTGCAGTATTGTTGCTGGTTGTAAAGCTTTAATTCAGTTCAAAGGCAATAAAACGTTCCATTCCTTGAACAGATTCTGAATGATCATAAGGTCAAACCCTCCCACACATGTTCACTGTAGATGCATTTCAAAATCTGTTTAATTACTTTATAGGTCAATATACCCTGGAAACAGCCTGAATTGCCCCTAATCTTAAGTTTGTTTGTGTCATGCCACTGTACAAACAGCATTTGCCGGAAAAGAGTTGGAGATTAAAATCATACATACATACATACACTACAAACACGGATATTTTCTCTGCAGTATCAGCTCAGGGAAACTAAAGCATTCATTTGAAGAAAGAAAATGGGACGAGGAATAATGAAACAAAACGTTGTGAATATGTGGTTATTTTTATTGAAAACAGTAACAGTGGATTATTTGAGCTGAAACCTTTTTTCCCTGAATTAGTTCTACCAAATAGCCTCTTAACTATACTATGTTAAGGTGAAATACAGTTAAATATTCAGACATTACAACACAAAACTGATGCAAACACAACAGGAAAGTGTTTACTAAAAAGCTTTCATAACCCACAGAAACCATCCCGAGATTCACCTCCTTAAACTAAAAGACGGCGGCAGGAACAGCCACAAATCAGCTGTATTCAGACAAGACCAACACAGTGTCCACGCTAGTAATCCATATGTGAAAACAATGGATTTCAACATTTCATATTCAGACAAGACTGAAGCCAAAATGGCCACATTTGCAGATTTCTATGTTGGTGGTGGTTGGGGGGGGGGGGGTGAAGATACACCATGTATATTTAGTAGACAGTACCACCTTTGACGGTCTTATTGTACAAAACATACCTGTTGAAGTGGCTTCTCATCAGATACAGAGCAACTGAGCAGAAGGCCTATTTGCCAACAGATTGCGTGATCTTATTTTCAGTCAATTTTTGTTACAACTTCCTAGCAAGCAATTCCAAAGTGTCATGGGGAGGAAAGAAAAAAAAAAAAAAAAAAAAACCCTCTAGTTTTCACCTCCCAATATAAAGACAGTTCAAACTGGCCATAAATCGTTTTTTATAAATGAGCAGGTCCTACACAATCAGTATTAAAACATATAGAATATTTTCGGTCCATGTGAAACAGAATATTTTTATATTTCAGGGACAGAAATGTAGGGAAGAAGGTTAATATATTTTAAAAAAAAGATTAAAAAAAAAAAAAGTTTCTCACGTCATTCCTCAGGATGGTGATCTCACTCCGTTGTACTTCATAAATACATTCAGCACTCAAGTTGATGCAGTTTTTTTGTGTTTTTTTTTTTTTTAAAGTTTCTATTGCATAAGGACATGATTAGTCCTGCCTAAACACTGTCACTATATTAACAGACTATCACATGTGCACTTAAATTAAACATGTATCCATCACAGTTTTCACCACATCTTTTCTCTTATTCAACAGCTTCATGGACCTTCCTCTTCCTTTCTCACACTGACAAAACATAATTTAAAAACATAGTAAAAGACATATTTGTGATTAATCAGACATGGGTAAGGTAGTCATTATTATGTTAGCTAAAAACACAGGACCACACTGGGTTAGTGTGACAACGTTATAATGAGGGTCATGAGAAACGAAGGACTTGTAACTCTTTCAGCTCGCCCTTCACTAGCCTCGAGTTAGGCGTCTAAAAGTTCGCCTAAAGTGTCGTCGCAGCTTGTGGCAGGAGGATAATCTCTCTCCACACAAAACCTCAAGATAAACAGGAGTAAAATACATTTAGCACAATGCCAGAATTATACATCTAGATAAGATGGGTATAAAATAAGGGCTACAAACCATATTGTTAAGGGAAAATAAACCAATATGATGACATCAAATAATACCAAAGAATATTTCAAAAAAATGCAAACGACCCAAAAGAGCATGTAAATGAGTTGGAGGTGAAGTGCCACTTTTGAGTCAAAAGCAGCGAACAAATAAGTGACCAACAGTTATTCTACTAGAAATACAGTTTAAATGTCCCTTTGTGATAAATTGTGGGGAAGTAGAATTTTTTCTTCGTTCAACGTGCGTGTGTGTGACTCCCTATAGGAATGGGTACTGTGTGAGGCGCCTCGGGCTCAGCTGGTAGGCACTGTAAGCTTCGGCCCGGGGAGTCACACTAACGTAGGGAGAACCAGTGGCAAACGGATGCTGGTAGGCTGCGGGAAGGCCGTGCAGCAGACTACCGACAGAATCCTTACGACTGGCCGAGTCCCTCCTGGAGGAGGAGGATGAGGCGTACGTTGCTGCATAGGCGGAGGGAGAGTGTCCATGGCTGGCATGACCACGGCTTAGCAGCTGCTCCATGGCCTGAGAAGCTGAGGTGAGAGCCGTGGAGGCCGGGTAGGCGTACAGGCTCGGGCCAGGGGCCGAGGCCGAGGCCAGGGCAGACACCTCTGGGAAGTTGTAGTGAGAGGATACGGCTTGAGGGAACGTCGACTGGCGACGCATTGAGGAGTCACTGTGGGAACGCTCCTGAGATGAAGAGACAACCGGCTGAACCTAAAGAGAAACAATACTCAGTATAAATGCAAATGCATAGACGCATCGAGAAGGCGGCACAAAGTCACTTGTACAACATGTTGGTTTCTTTTTGTTAAGATTAGAAAACACTTTATGTTCAAAGCCTAGATTACATGTTTGTTATGGACGCATCATTCCTTCCAATGGAAAATTTCTCAATGCATCAGACACAATTCACAAAAGTCTGCCCGATATTTGGTAACTTTGGGATCTTCACTAACATTAAAAATAAAACTTTGTGGGTTTGAGCAAAGTTTAACTGCACATCACAAGTGTGTGCTGCACAACCCACTGGTGGATTAGTGATATTGAAAAGATTCCTCGACACATTAAAACGCTGGTTCCTAATCCTTTTGATCAAGTGACGCCCCCTTGTGACCGCTTGTCACATGTTGCATTATGTTTATGAGCTGTAAGTTGTTCAACATCAAAAGAGTGAAGTTTCTATATTGGTACTAGCACAATAAGTTGGCAATTATTACCATTATAAGTTGGTCAAAATTGTTTTAGGTCACTTACAAACTCTCGTCTGTCATGAAACTGTTTGTCCAGCAGGGAGCTCTTTGGGCTCAATGACCAGGGGTCTCACTTATAAAGCAGAGCTTAGGATCCACACTAAATGTTTGCGCACGTTCAAAGGAGGAATTGCACGTACAGCAAAAAATATCTGATTTATAAAACATTGCGTACGCCTGCAGTGCACAGTTTCCTTTTAGAAATCCCAAATCAACGCAGTACTAACAGTGCCCGAGTATCTATTGTGCAACAGAACACACCACATGTGTCACTGCAGTATTTATATGTTTTACAACAATCAGACTGATTGCTTCCAAAATAATCTCGAGAATCAGTGGCATCCACCCCCCTGGATATCATTTAAAAAAAGGAAGTTTGACAGGTGAACACAATTTATTAATTTACTGATGTTTTCTTATGGTATTATGATTAGGACTCATAATGATGACATGGAGTGATCGTATGAGAGCTGTCACTGTCTTTATTGCTACACTAATTTCCACACTCCTCATGTGCAGGTGACCAAACTGTTGCTTAGCTCTAGCTTGATTTTATTAAACAAACATCACCAAACTTCACATTGCGGCAAACCATGTTTGGTCGCTACACCACATCCACGTCGTTTGATGAAACCTCAAGCTTTTATAACTACGGTCTTTTGATTGTTCTGACCAAAATTCGAAATTGATCTGATTAAGAACATAGATTGCGCCGAAACACATACGGTAATAATAATAAACATTTTGGACAGAACCAATACAGAATTGAGGTTTCATACCTAGCCCCATCTTTTAGTAAACAACAAACATTTTAAGAACAATAGGTCCTCCGCTCCGACTACGTCAGTGCTCGGGCCCTAATAATAATAATAATAATAATAATAATAATAATAATAATAATAACAACAAGGATGAAAAGTTGGAGGGAAATGAAGACGGGCCAGGACATCTTAACGCTGATTGGCCAAGACTCGACACGTCACATCAAAGATGTTTTATTGTGAAGTTCACGACATCACCTTTTCTCCTTGTCTCACTCCAATCTAAGTAAGTAACGTGTGATATGAAGGGAAATTAAATGTGTGAGGCATCATTATACGTGTAATGATGCCTCTCACATTCAATTTCTACAGTCTGGCTTCAATTCACTTGATGACTGCCTAACCTTTACAGCGGATACGATTCACCTTATAAGCCGTGTTAGACACTGTGATTAAGATACTGAAGAGTTTACAGTATCGCCTACCTCCTGTGACTCGCAAGTAAATCCAATCCTTTGCGAAACGGTCACTTTAATGGAATTAAACATGAAGCTATAACGGCGACATCTAAGCTTGTGAAACACAAAAGAAGCCTCACCTGGCTGAGGTTTAAGGGGTGTGACTGGCTCGGCACTAGTCCATGACGCTCCATGCTCTCCCCTGAGCTGCAGGGCTGTCGGTTGGATGATCTCTTAGGCTTCACGTAGGTCACTGTGAATTAAAATGTCATAAGTATTAAATTATACCGCTTTCACACCCAAAATAGAACTCATTCCTGATCACACACAAAGACGACGGTAGACGAGGGACTCTTACCAGTCTCCAGGCGTCCACGTGAAACGGCACCTCTCTCAGACCCCTGGGTTTTGATTGAAGGTGCCACCACTGCCAGAGACTTGGCCTGGCGTGAGGACATGGTGCTAGCTGGGTTCAGTGTGCGAGGCAGAGGAGTCAAGGGACTGGCCGTAGAGGAGTCCGAGTCGTGCACCGTTACACAGCTGATAACGTTAGCGCGCTGGCTAAGACCAACGCTATGAAAACAGACACATATGTTGTGTTATTTCACAAGAGAAAGGTAGAGCAAAGTGATTCAGTCATGAAAAGAAAAAAACTCCGGATCTATTGAGTGAAACAAGCCCCGTTTTTCTTCAGTCCTCTGGTTGTCATGGTAGTATATTATAGTGCCAGGATGTAGGGCTTTGGAACTCAAATATTTGACTCGCGCTGTTGCATCAAGGATGGAAGAAATAAGATGCCAATGGGTTCCTTAGCAATTGCTGATCTGTGTCAAACATGCTCAGAAAAAATATTAAATTGTTCACAGGAGTATCTTTTCCTCACCTGGCGGGATGGAATTTGCGCTCATCCTCTGTGTCAGTGTCACTGTGAATAGTGATGATGCTGACCGCTGGGCTGGGTGTGTCAGAGATGACGATTGGCTGTGACCATGTGGCGCTGGGTGGGGTCACAACGCTGCTGCCGAGTAATGATGCAGTGGATATACCCCTAGGCAGAGAAACAATAGGAAGGCTTGAGTTTTCCCACCGAAAGCAAACGCGATTTAAACTGATAACAGACAAAAAACACAATATAAAATAGTCTTGCTCCACTTTAGAAGGAATATAACTACTATCAAAAATAAGTTGTTTTAACAGTTTACTCTTCATTCTATGAATGTTTACATTTACATCTGTGTTACAAAGTGATTACCTAACATCTACTAAGTAATACAAACTAATATTTGTAAAAATCACAGAAATGGCTTTAAGTGATGAACAATAACTGGCTGGGTTTTTAGTGTGATATCAGTTCATTTTAGGCCTCTGTCATTTGGTGTGACAGCTTAAACGCTGCAGGACACGACATACCTGTTTCTGTTCTCTCCACGTCTCGCTTTCACCTTCTTCCTCTCCTGCTGGGTCCTGGCTTGGGTGGTGCTCCTATTAGGGCCAAATATCAAACAAGTCAGAGGTGGAGACCACTGGTAACATCAGAACAAGAAAAAACAAACAAAGAAAGCTTACTTTTCCAGCATTGTGTTGGAAATGATTGGAAAACCACAGTATATTTACCATGTTTTGTTTAACTCACATCACTTTACATCCCTGACTTTGCTCTGTTATTAAAGCATACGTTTGCAGTACCTTACATATCGCAAAGAAGTCAATATAATGGCCAAACTGGTTGGATGATAATGAGATAATCTTTACTTTAAAATGGCAAATAAGTCAAAACCATTTAAAGTATGCGTGTTTAAAAATAATTATCCTTGACCAAGATACTTAGCAAAACATTTTTTTTTTTTTTCTTCAAATATGTCTTCATAAAAAAGAAAAAAAAAGAAAAGACAAATCTCTCAAATAATTGTAAAAATATAAGATGCTAGTTCACGTTTGTAAAAAAGAATCAGTCTTTTTGGACTAAACGGTCGTTGGTTGACCCACCTCCAGCTGTGTCCCTGCTGCGTAGAAGCATTTGAGTGAAGCGTTTCAAGGGGTGATTCAGTAATAGTTGACTGATGGGCAGCGCTGTGGATGGCCACACCTGGGACCTGCTGCCACGATGACGGTATGAGGATCTGTTGAGTGCCAGTGGGCCAGGCCTGCTGAGAAAAACAACAGACACTCACACTTTAGTACATGTAATATTAAGGATTAGATATTGAGTCAACACAATTCATATGACGCTGGAATGGGCCAGACAAACCGAGCCATGCCAAGAAATAAATCCAAACACTGAAGACAAACCAATTGGCCAAACTCTTCAACAGGCAAAAGCACAGAGATAGATAAGCGAGCAACCTTTCCCAAGCCATCCTCTTATTATAGCATTGCCCTGCAACAAACGCACAAGATGATAACATGCAAAGCACAAACAATGAAGCACTGTAAACAGTCAGATCCAGTATGAAGACAAGTATACACAGGACCATGGCGCCTGTTAAAGAAGAATACTGAAGAAAGAGATTAGTTTAGTTCACTGATGCCAAACAGTCTGCTGATAAGCTGTCTTGATTGAATTGTTCAAGGGCTGAAACAAAAGATGTGTGTCAGAGAGTCGGGCTGTTGAGTAGGGATTTTAGTGGGCTTTGTAGCTGCAACCTCCTCTGCTGAAAACAAGGAAGGACAGGACAAGAGAAGCTGCAAGCAAAGCGCAGACTAACTCAGCAATGCATGCTCTCCATGCCCTCAGCACACCTATGGGAAAAGACTGTGGGGGAGGGAATGAAATAGTGTGTGAATGATGTGGGGAGGACGTGTCCTTCGGAGTGGAAAAAGTTTTGTATATTTTGTCAATTCTAATTTAATGTCACAAAGGGGACGAAAAGAAAAAGAAAACAACGAATACCAAGAAGGATAATGGTGATTCCAGACCAAAAAACAGTTTGATTGTCCTACAAAAATAAGCACAGAGCAACCCTGATTCTGACGAAGTCTGCTTGTGAAAAGGCAAATGAGAGAATATTATGCATATATTAAAGACTAGCCATGTGGCACAGAGGAAAAATTCCAAACAAATGAAAAAAAAGAAAAAAAAGAAAAAAGGAAGACTGGGGTGGGAAAGAGATGGCATTGTTAGTGGTAGTAGCAGTGTGCATGTGAATGAATTTCTTCAGGGATGTCCTTGTTGCTTTACCAGCACTGTGGCTGTGTGCTCCAGGAGGGTGGGCCGACCCACCCCGGTGCCGAGCCCAAGGGGGAGAGAATACTGGGGGGCTATGCCTGCTGAGGGTGGGTGCAGAGTGGCCACCATCAGGGGTGTGCAGGAACCCTGGAGGAGGGAGGGAGGATAGGGGAGGGTAGGGTTAGGGCACGATGAAAAGTAATGTCCATTAAAGGCTCTATCTGAGGAGATGCACACAAGTACCACTGGCCACCATCTGGACACCTGACCTCTGCAGCGATTATTCCTTTTTTTTTTTTAGCAAATGGCAATTAAGAAGCTTTTTGAGCCAGATGAGTCTCCCACATTAAACATCTGGCCTCCATCCCAGACAGGAGACTGGGAATAAGAGAGGCCTGGAAGCAAATACAAGGCGAAAAGCAGCAGAAACAAACAAAAAACAGCATGGACTGTTGCTGAAGTCAAATCTTTTGTAAATTCAAAAGTCAAGGGGTATAAAAGGCATTTAAACAAACAATGTCTCTACTGAAAGTAAACAATTATATTGAAGAAAACTCTCAACCTGGTTTCCTCTAAACTTTAGCTCGCTCTGCTGGCAGCAAAAGAGAGGTGGGAATGGAAGGAGAACCCCAATAGGGAGACTTTTTTGATGCACCCGTATCTTTGAATGAGCAAAACTGGGCACCATTGCTCTAAGCTTTGTGCAAATGTCATGACATGATTCATGGATGTTGCCAGATATTTTTCTGCAACCCTGAGTTTAGGTTTCTAAATGACAGATGACAAAGGGAATCTATATGCAACTGCTGAAATTGAACTAACCTCACATAAGTATATGATGCTGCAAATCAACAAACCCCTTCCCACATGTAAATTAACCTCCAATACCCCTTTCCTACAGGAGATGTATTTATATAGCAGGTCTACTTGGACCCATTCAGATGAGACAGCGGTCACGCTGCTTCTCATCGTTAGAGAGAGTTACAAAGAATAACACGAACATATTTCCAGAAAGATTAGCCTCTCACAGACATCTAACGAAACACCGAACACGCCTTACAAGCTCTTACCTGTGTGAGCATACTAGGCTGGATCTGCAACGACTGAGCAGACTGGTTCTGAGGTACTATGGGTACAGAGTTCTCTATCCTCACAGGGAAACTGGAACTCTTACTGGATGGCTGTAGCCCTGGAAAACAATTCAACATAAGCATATCAATGAGTAACACCAGAATACTGATACTGATTAATTAACAATGAAAAGTGGAGGACACACTGAGGATACCTTTCTTGATAATCAAATGGGAATAAACCAGTGAAGTTTATTTTAATAACCCTTCCACATTGCTGCAAACTCTTGTGTTGTTTTTGCCTTTTTTCAGTTTGATTGCAACCTTATCCTTTACCTTGAATAGTGGAGGGTGGGCAGACGATGAGAGTCTGCTGGAAGGGTTCTGTCTGGCTACACAGCCCAGCAGGACGCGTTGGAATCGGGACACTCTGTTGAGCGAGCCCGGGAATGTTGATAGTCGCCTGCTGGTACAGAGCTGGCTGGTAGTTCAGCAAAGGCACCGCTCCCCCCGCAGAAGGCACCTGTTAGAGAAATTTCAAACACCACTGATTAATACTAGAGGAGTTGCATGCCCCCGTCTATGAATTAGTGAATAAACGGGTCATACCTGGTTATGCTGGTTGAGTTGGCTACTGAAGGTAACAGTGAGGTTGCCCGCTGCAGCGCTGGGGACTGCGCTGGTGGAGTACAGGGATTTGCCACTATCGTAGGAGCTCCGACGCTTACAGATCTCCATGTTCTGGAAGCAGGACTTGACACTGGAGAGAAAGGTGTAATAGTGTTTCAGCAACTACGTTTAAATAAAGATCCCCCCTAACAAACATTTACATGCAGCATTGCCTAAAAAAACATCTTTACATCATTCACTTACTGTGAGCTGTGGGGATAATCCATGAGGTGGCTCATTGTGACAAAGGGGTGACCCAAAGTTTTTGTAGGCGTGATCCTTTTGTCGGCATCCAGACGGAGCATCCGCTTCAAGAGGTCTATAAACTCTCGTCTATCAGCTTTCTCAGCCAGCATGTCTGTCCCCTCCAAATGAGAAGACAGGTTGACCTGGAATACATAAAAAAATAGATGGGTAATAGATGGGTCAAACAAACAATATAAGGTACCTATATATAAGGTATAGGTAATGTGGTGTCTTGGGTTTGTGCGTGTCGTATTTGTGCACAGAGTAAAAACTATGTGTGAAGCACAATCATTTAATTAGAGGATATTTGTGAAAGCCATCTACCTGCATCATGTCATCCAGACAGTTGAAGATATATTTCCTGGCCTCCTTGGACTTGATACCCATCTCCATCTCATGCTCTGCTGGGGTCTGGAAAAAATAAACCATTTGTTGTAGTATGTGTCAAAACTATGTCTTACAAACACTAAATGTCATATGAACGATTTAAATCACATAATTAAATTGGAAGGAGCATCAGGACGTCTTTATATTTAAACATAATCAGTCATTTTCTGATATCCCTAATAATCCTTTAAAGCCTTATTAATAATCTGAAACTCAGTAGGAATAATATGAGGTTCTATTAACCTTAAGCCTCCAGAGTGGGTAGCTAGAGTCAGGTCCTCGATTGAAGAAGCGGCTGGTTTTAGTTCCGGCGCTCAGCAAGTACTCTGCAGGCAGGCCTTGGGTCTGGGAAATGTAACGGATCTGGAAACGAGAAAAAAAAGAAAAATCCAAGGTTAAGAATCAGAGTGAGACTAAACAGTTTGTGGATGTGACTAAAATCTGACTGCCTGCAATAGCCTCACAGTTTGTAGTTATACTCGTGCAGCTCTTTGGTATCGCTTGGCTTTTGGCAAAACTAGCCGCTCTCAACACAGAGCACCTACAGTCCTTTCATTACCTTCTACCAACTAACTTGTGGCTTCTGTTCCATCTCATCAGTTAGCTTTTCTAGGCATTTGAGCATTTTTTTCCCATCCCAGTTCAGGCCTGGGAAACACCGACGTCACTACTGACCTGGTCATACTCGGAGGCTCCAGGGTAGAGGGGCCAACCCAGAAATAGCTCAGCAATCACACAGCCTAAAGACCACATGTCAATGGCCTCACAGAATGGCAAACCCAAAATGATCTCTGGAGCCCTAGACAGCAAAAAGAGCGTTAACGGTTGAGTACCAAGGAAACTGAACTAAACTACAAAGTTTTGTCACAGTAACGTAGCTTATTTGTCACCACTCATCCTCAAAGGGTTACAAGAAAAAAGACGCATTTATATTAACCAAACGCAGCTGGATGTCTTGCCACTTACCTGTAGTAGCGAGACTGTAGGTAGGTTGAGCAGACAGCTTTGGACACATGGCTTGCTGAGCCAAAGTCAATGACCTTTACCCTGTAGGGCTGTCTCAGGGGGTCGACCAGCATGATGTTCTCGGGCTTCAGGTCCGCATGAATCAGACCAAGGCTCTTCAGCTTCATCAGTGCTGTAGCCACCTAAAGATACAAACGTGAAAATATTAATCTAAAACACTACTACCGTATTGCAACAATGACAACATAAAAGTAATAATATGTTGGGTTAAAAAGGCTTAATGAATGTCCGCCAAAACATTTACCAACCTGCTGTAGGATGGGTCTGATGTGCCTTAAGGGAAGCGGGCTGAACTTGCTGTGCTTGAGAAAGTCATACAGGTTCTGCTCCAGCATCTCAAACACCAGGCAGGTGTGGCCTTTGTGCTGGAAGCATTCGTATGAACGCACAAAGTTGTATTCATCAGCGTTCTCTGCACTCAGCCGGTTCAGGATACCCACCTATTAAAAGAGAAACACATAACCCGCATGTAACATGTCAATTAAAGCTGGTTTATTAATGTTTCATAACAAGAACATGCAAGTTCAAGGAAGTGCACAATAATGCTATTGTATGAAGGTCAGTAACTGTAGTTGCAGTTTGCTCCAAAATGATTGATAATGCTGCGTGTTGGTAGTACAACAGGCGGGGAGTCACTTCACATAATTTGCATTTCAATTAAACGGCACTAACCAACCACAACCTGGTAGCATCTGTGATGCATCTGCAGGTAAAGTGGAACTCATGTAAACACACTAACGGGGGTGAAAGTAGGCCGTTTGAGCCCGGGACTCCGTACCACTAAAAGATTCAGTGCCGGTACGCAGTATACTAGGAAGAGGGGACGGCATTTACGTGCCAAAACACACAAACAATCACCCGCCAAGGTTTTATTTCCAACAAGAAAACACATCCGCTAACGCCATTTAAATAAATAAACATTATGTCAACTGTTTCTTTAGGTTTTAGGTCAAGCTAAACAAATTTCAATGAGGACATGGTATTCAATACATTACAACACCGGCAATAACTTCAACCTACTTTTTCCCTGGCACACTACTATGATCATAGTTTGATAGTATAACTGAATATTTCCAAGACAAAAGTACCTATCTTTTTTCTTTTAAAATACAATTGTTACTTTGATAGCACACTTGTTTACCATATTTTTATTGTAAATTTTTAAATTAGTGTTTTTTGTTTATTGTTATGCACCTTTCACCAAGTCAAATTCCTTGTATGTGTAACGTACTTTCCAATAAACAGTCCTGATTCTGACACAGGGGAAAGCAGTGTTGACAAATTAGCTTTGATGTTAAGCTGCCATTACGCTTGTTCAAAAGTGCCCGTTGCATTGTTGCGTAGACATTGACGTTCAACGTTTCCCAAGCTAGATCAGCTACATAAATCTCACATTTAGCCACACACTTTGCCAACATGGCAGCATTAATGATGCTGCCAGACAAGACGCTTTAATGCTTAAACCAGTAGCCACTGTAACTCTGGAACAATTCCTCAAGAAACTTGAGTAAACGTACAGGCGCGGGTTTGCAGTGCTGCTCATTAACGGTGCGCATATTAAATCGAACAACAAATCTGTTGAAATTGGCAGGAGGAGAGGTAGTTAATGTTAGCGGTCAGCAGCTTGTGGGAAGCACAGTACTGCTTGGCTAAATAATGAGACTCACAGCTAACGTTAACAGAGGTTGCATTGAGTTATATTATGATGCATTCAAACTCTATTACGTTTTCAAATGTAATCTTGTATGGAGTTTTTGGCGAGAAACTTGAATATATAAAGTTTCTTGACGATGTTTTCACAGCAATATAAAATACACATGAGAGGGAGTAGTAGCTCTAAGCAGCTTATAATACAGCATGAAAACTTCTAAACTTCTTTTCATAGTCAAATATTGAATTAGAAATAAATACACACATTTACTTCCTAAAGGATTTAATTGTGTGATTTTACGTAAATAAACACTATGACAATAACAAGGTAAAAGGATAACTTAATAATAATAATAATAATAATAATAATAAGGCACTTAAATGCACAAAATGGGTTTAGTTTTGACAGATAATATTATTGTTGAAAATGTAGATTTTTCTAAAAAGGGAACCAATTAGTTGTTCCATCTTGTTTTCTCTTTTGTATATATTGCTCCTTAGTAAAGCCAAATATTTCTTCAACCAATTATTCAAGTAATCAATGGAATAGTTGGTAGAATACTCGATTACCTAAATAATAGATAGCTGCAGCCCTAAACCCCTGTACATGTAGTTGTTCTATCAAAGCAGGATACACAAATATGTTATCAACAAAATTAGCTTTGATTACCTCAATTTGGCCCTGACGAGCATACGAAGGATGGTTTTTCAGAATCTTGATCGCCACAATCTCATTGGTGCCCCTCTTCCAGCACTTGGCCACTTGTCCAAACGTGCCTCTTCCTAAAAACTCCAGCACTTCATAGCTGCAGGCTACGGAGCAGAGGATCTCGTGCTGCACGAGCTGATAATCCCCTTCACCATTGGAGCTGCTGCTCTTGGTGGTTGGAGCCGAGTGGGGTATTGACTGGCCTGTTCCTCCTCCACCACCGCCAGTACGGGTGGAGTAAGTTGCTGCAGGGGCTGAGAGCTCCTCCAATATTTGGACACTGCCACATCCACTCCCACTGCCTTCATTGGTTTCCTCGATCTTTCTCTTCTGCCCGTGCCTGTGCCCCCTTGTTTCAGAGGACGTCTCAGTATGAGCGTAAGAGGAAGACGTCGCCTGCTCGGTCACACGTCGGCTGGATCCACGAGGAAGACTGCCAGTGCTATCGGCTGCCCGCACCACCACTTGACCTCTGGAGCCGGGTGCTGCAGGGGGGAAGACCAAGGATGGTGCAAAGGGTGCCACAGCCATGGCTGGGGTAAAGGTGTATGCCGATTGGCCTGCTATGGAGCTGTAAGCTTCGGTGGTGGACACATCCCAAACATTGCTCTCCACCTTTACCTTCTTAACGCGGCAAAAGGCACTGGAGGAGATGGAGGGAGGCGAGAAGACCTGCAGCTGAGAGCTCATAGCTGAAAAGAGATGGATGAGAAACAAAGAATAAACGATACAATTTCTGTTGCTATACTGCAGCGCTACATAACATGTATTTGGTATACTTAGCTTAACAGTCCAGCTCATTTATATCTGTAACTAAATGTTACAAACAGCTCCCAATATCATGCCATACACATTAACAGCACCCTCAAACTACAGACTCCAAAATGACTGTCAAGTTGAACACCACTGTAAAACAGTTCCAACAAAAACTGAATGAAACAGAACTAAAGCTAAAACAATGAACAGCCCGCACCGAAAGTCAATTAATTGTTTGTCATATTTCAAGCGAAACTGCCAAACATTCTCTGGTTTCAGCTCAAATGTCAGGATTTACTACTTTTCCTTGTTATATTTGATAGCAATGATAACATCTTTGGGGTCTGGACTGTTGGTTGGACAAAACAAGTAATTTCAAGATGTCCTAAAGGCGCTGAGACATTGTGATGGGCAGCATCTCTTAATATTTGAAAATTAAACAATGTATTTATCAATTAAATCAGCACTTTAATTGATAATGAAAATGGTTAGCTGCAGAGAGCTTTAAACTGTACATTTACATTCATGAAGGTCAGGTTTATAGCAAGGTTGTCGTATTAGACTACAATAGGTTTAGTTAGCTGTCCCTAATAAACTGGCAACAGAGTATAATCCAATAACTTGAAATCAACAAAAAACAAACAATAACATGGAAATGCTCAACAATCCATCAAATCTGAGGCGATAAATGTGCAGTTTGTATTCCATCAAAACGTTATATTTTAAGAGACTGTAAAGATATCATCTGAAGGGCTGGGTCCCTGACCACAAATTATTATAAGAAACGGTTTATATTTCAATTATAAGCAGACATCACAAGCATCTGGGTTTCAGCATTGGATGACAGAGTTAAGAAAAATGCTGTGCACAAAAGAATGTCATATAGGATGTGCATTTTGCAGGACAGAAAAAAAAATATTTCCTAAAGTGGAGCATGTATACTTTAAATAAAAGCAAAAGAATAAGAGGGGAGCACATTGAGTCCAATGTGAGTTATGCATTGGCACTTTCTATCAAGATTGTATTGTTTCTATATTGCTTCTCTATATATCCAAGACCCCTCTTGATTCTATGAAGGTATTCTCCATTCCTCCCGATGTTACATTTCAACGTAAATCACGCAAGCAACAACAACTTTAACAACATAAACGTGTCTGTCATCACACAACTCTATAAATGAAGACACTGTTAGATAAGCCACTACTGCACAGACATTTTTTATAAGCAATGACAAGATGGGATCTAGCTAAATCTCGGGCGGCCCTGTGTTTGATGAGTCCGATCCCCGTTTGAGCTTCACTTTCCAGTTAAGAGGAAAAAGAAAGTCAACAGAGGTTTTGACGCAACGGAAAATACAAAAGAGCTGTGCAGCTAACGTTAGTTGTTGGTGACTGAGGTGACTGTTATAGACCACAGTGGGCAACGCTTCTCTTTTCTAATGTGACCACAACCCTGACAGAACATGTAATTCACGGTCCGTCTGACCACCAACACCTGTAACCCTGGTAACACAGACAGACGTTGTGCTCGACTCAACAAGGAAACGTTACTCAACTCGCTAATGCTAACAAGCTAACAGGCTAACGCTTAACTTAATGGAAATACTGCGCGAGAGGATTAGTGGCTTATCTAACTAAATAAAGTCTAGTTCAATTTAAATGGCATAGATTGCATGAAAACGTCAACATGTATCTCAGAAACTGTTGTTACATACCGGTCTGGATGTTGTTACAGCGTCGAAAAATGGGTCTCCGTCCGAGGTTTAAATCCCACTGCAGCGTTCAGCTCCTGTTAGCTGCCGTTAGCTCCGGTTAGCTCCCGCTAGCTGCCGTCCGGTGCTCGCTAGGCCTGCATTGTTTCTTCAGTCGGTGCAGGAGAGGCAGCAGGAGAGGCCTCACAGGGGCGAGTTATCAGAAGGGAAACACACGGGGCTCATTGTATTACCAAACCTAACCTTCTGCTGCTAAAAAATATGTACATTTGTTGATTAAAACATAATAAATTAAACTCTAAAACCGCCTGCCTTCTAGCAGCAAATCCACTTTTCACCGGAACAACCACGTCCTTATATCAGCTGCGACTCGGACGGCATTTCCGGTTTCTACCGTAATTACCGTGGATTTGTTTGGCTATGCGCACAGAGACGAGCGCAGTTTCTTACAGAATCAACAACTACGGCAGGTTTTGTGGTCATGGAACGTTACTCTCAACTGGTATAAGATCGTTAAAAGATTATATCGAGAGACACTCGGGCTCGGGTTTACACGTCCAGTAAAAAGGGGCAAACAACATGTTTACGGTAAAAATAAATTGTCGTGACGTAATGTAGAAAATACCAGTAATTTTCCGGTAGGACCAAGATGTTCCACACACCCAGCGACAAGTCTGAAGACCATCTGAAGCCTAAAAACGACTGGGCAAACCACACTTAAAGATTGTTTCTATCAACTTGCACATATTTTAGTCAGTAAGGAACTTAAATCATAGCCTATGTGCACTTACTGCATTCAGGTTGCAACCATGTACATTATGGTCTTTAGGGAAATCCCAAATGTGTCTAGTGTCCAGATAATGTGCTAAAGTGCAGGCTGATTGTTGTGGAGGTAACTGTGGAAAATCAAAGGTGTCTCCACCAAGAAAAGAGCTAATTCCTGTTTAACATATATAGAAATGCAAGGACATGTTTCAAAATATCTGAGTGGAGTCAGGAGGGGTATACAATTGACCCAGATTTATGTTTAGAATATGAAATAAGAAAAGCAGTAAAAGATAGGTACAACTTCCTCTTCAAAAAAACACACTCAAAATAAATAAATATCAGGAGAAATAAATAAGTTAAAGTGCAAATTTTCTTTTTATTCTGATTTCATTTTACAGCAGAAATTATGTAAAGCATTCAGAAGACATTTTCCACATATAAGGGCAATATTCAAAACACTTTGCATGGCCTCAGCAACAAAATATTCTTTTAAAAACATCAACAGTTTAGTGATGCTTGTGCATGCACGTTTGTAAAACAAACAAAGTAAAAACTAGGCTACAAAAAAATAAAAGAGGAATGAAAGACTGAGATTGGCATGGAGAACACAACAGCAGGCAAGGTGGGAATACAGCAGGAAATGAGGAAGAGAGAGAGAGAAAGAGAGGTAAGACTGGGTGAAATAAAAAGGCAAGGAGAGGTCTAGCCATAGATTATCTATAAGGGTCTACCATTCTAGCATGCAATGTGGTGTTTGGCCACACCCTCTCAAAACAAGGCCTGAAAGGTTATACCATTCAATTCTAGGTGGACTTATGAGAACAGAGGCCATCTCTGCGCATGTCTACCAGCTGTCTACTATGGCATTATTTCTTAATGTTATAATTTTTAAAAACTTTTTCTACTCTATATACTCTTTTTACAGTCACCATCCTCTCCAAAAACATGAACATATTGATGGATTATCTGCAATCTGTGTGTCTAGTTTCATGTGTATGTGGGTGTATTCTCTGTGTGTGTGCTGATAAGCGCAAGCATTTGGATGTTGGCCTGTGTGTATATTTGACATATATATATATATCAGAGACATATATATATATGTATATATGTATATATATATATACATATACATATATACATATATATATATATATACATATATACATATATATATATATATATATATATATATATATATATATATGTATGAGGCCAAAGCAGTGTTCTTTGTGACTTGAGTGTGCTGATGTGAGAGGAGGGGCAGTTTAAGAGGAGGTTCAAGTGATACCGTAACATGAATGCTCCTGACAGCGCTGTCCTAACCATGGCTGTCTCTCAGTAGGATGAAAATTCAGAAAACATGTGAAACACGCATAATAGAGATCATCCAATTGTAAATCTTTCAGTATACTATCTCTTAGATTTTTTCTTTTTAATTAATAAAATTGAGGTGATGTGTGGCCGTTCACCTATTTTTATTTAAGAACTATTTGTATCAAGAATCTTGTGCGTTTAAGACAAGAGCAAGTATTTCAATAGAAATAACACTTATTACTTGCTTTCAATTTAGTTAATAATCATCAAACAAAATCCTATAAAATACCGGATTTGGAGATTTTCTTTTCTTGTAGAAAAAGTGATGCAAAGGCAGCTTGATGAAGCATCACACTTGCTGCCTCACAAATTGAGACGATCAGAAGGACTGTGTCAATCAAGAACATGATTTGAAAATTTGTAGATACTAGGTTAGTGAATGAACAACTGGAGTATCCCTAACATACACAAATACATACAGTACATATACATATGCACACACAAATGTACACGGTCACCAGTAGCAGTACAACTCTGTGTCAGCAATCATCACACTCCACATACCATCTCCCTGTTCTTCAACCCTGAGTAAAATCTAAGGGAGAGATTTAATTGTTCCCAAAGACATAAGCACAGAGAGAAAGAGTGTGGCTGTTTCTGAACGTGTACATTTGTGTACTGTATGTATGTGTTCATGTGTGTGTGCGCACATCAGTGTGAGAGAGAAAAAAGAAAGGAAGTGACAGCTATTTTGTCCTCTGGAAAACTGTTGGGTTATGCTTTCGTTTAAATGCTAAAAGATTATTTCTTTAAGGAAAGACAGACAAAGTGAGTCCTTGCAAGAAAACACATCTTCTTCCCAACAGCGACACTGGGACGTTGAATAGACTCGTGACGGTGCCTTTCATACAGAGGCTGATTTCTATGGTTTTCTTGTTCTAATACTGCAAAACTGACACACAAGTGGGGCATAAAGTTATACTGTAATTACTGGTTTGTCTCATAAAGCAACACACAGCATCAATCAGGCCATGAGCATTCATTCATACCACTGACAAATTAGAGCTTCTAACTTAGACTCAGATCAAGTTTAACACTGTCAAGTTCACTTTTAACACACAATTTAGGAAAATAAACAGGTAACTGGTAACCTTTTGGAGGACATACAATAGATATTTCCTGATATTAGCTTGCACTTTTCTGTTATTGAGCAGGCACTTTCTAAACAGAGCTTTCCAGAAGTCTAAAGTACATGTTGTATCATAATGGCAGTGACAATGAGGAGAAAAGAAAAATTAACCAAATGATATGTTAAAAGCGGGGGGAGGAGACATTCTGTTTGAAGATGGAAAGCTTTGACTGGAGGCCAGGCTGGATCCTCTGTAGGTGTGATTAATGGTCTTAATAAAAGCTAGTATGTTGCTGAAGCACAACCACATTGTAAATAATGTAGTGCCCTCTTCCCGTTTTGGGTCATCATTCATTGCATTCATATTAAAATGACCATCACCATTAGTATCATTTTCATACTTGCATCATGGTCGTCTACACTTACGTCTGCCTTAGACAAACCCCAGAACTTGTCTATGGTTGAGCTAGTACTAGATCTCGTCCAAGGTTTATTGTCTGTGTGTTGCCTCTGTGGATCTTACTGATATCTTTTGGGTGTTGGGTTCCCCAACATAACATATTGTTAGGCAAAATAGCATTCATAATAATTGGCACTACTGGCAAAAAGGGTTTAATTTTTGCTAGCCAAGAAACAAAAGCACAAAATGTAAATGTTTTGTCTGAAAGATCATTGTTTCAGCTAAGTTTGTTTTCCCACTTATAATTCTAACATTAGATTTTTCAGTTGCATGCTTTAACAAAATGTTCTTTTCAGTAACACTTATACTGGATACTCTTAAAGTGAAGCAGTTAAAATCCTCTCACAGTCCATAGCCACTAACATCTTCTTTTTGCTGTTTCTTTGTCTTAAATCTCATGCACATTACTCCGTTTGTAATATCTACATTATTTACAAGCAATACAGCCATCCTGTGTACCCAGGTCTCTGTCTTAAGTTCTCATTATGGGAGTAAAATAATTTATAATCTTAAATACAGTCCTCTTATGAAAAAGTTTCAGGGTCCTTGTATCCCCTTACCTCGTCAGTTTATATACAGGAATATGCAATAGTCCAAAATATGGATTTGATTGCCCATATGGGCTAGTATGGGGACCAATGCCCTGTATAGGGGCAGGTATAGGACCCATGTCCTGTACAGAGCAAGCATAGAGACCTCTCAGAGTCAAGAAGAAGTCAAGGCAATGGTATGTGACTCTCTCCTCAAAACCGCAGTTAGGATTTAGAGGTTCACGCAAAGAACAAACTAACAGAGACATTTAACCATTGGGACATGTCATATTTTACCACACAAGGGGGGAAAACCAGTCTCAAGCTGAACCACTCTTGAGCCAATTAAATAAATAATTAGACCCTTAAATAAATAAATAAAGTTAAAAAAAAGCACCCAAAATAAGTCATTTGTCCTTACACAGTTCACATTACACAGGGCAAGGATAAGTTGATGAGGACGTAAGTGACACAACTACACATAGAAATACAAAAGAAACAACACTAAAGCAGTTTGGCAAGCATGCAGGAGCTCATAGCTCAAACACATGCATTGAATTGAACAAACACGGACACACCACGTCAGGCGAGCAAAGTGCTGCCTCTGAGAACGACTCCATACAAAGTCCATGTAACAAATTAAGACATCGTTATTCAGACCCCAACCCTTATCTAACAATGCCCCTCTTACATTCAAGTGCAGTTCCTCCCCTTTTGATCGGGTGACTGATTAATAGGTTTGTAAGCCTGTGAGTCAGAGTGGTTAGTGATATTGTGATATACTGAGTTAGCAGAATGATTTGCCACTATAGCTCTTCAGGATGATGGAGAGGAGGAATAAGCGAAAAAACCTTGCATGCAAATGCAACACAGAAGTGAGTTTTTTGGTTTATGTTTTCTTATTCTTTCATGGATTACTGTTTGGATACAAAACGCAACAGGATTTGTATATTTTCTGCATGTCAAAGTAGCTTTTATCTTTAGCCAGCACGTCCAGACGCTGCCATGAAAGTCAGGAAGTCGTCACCAGGCGCTTCCTCGTGCTTCTCTCTTCTGACTCGTCGACTTGCTCTTGCAAAGAAACATACCCATGAGGAGTGCAAAGAATGCCATGAGGTTAATGTGATGGCCTCCCAGTGAAACTGTGGAGGAGGATCAGTGCTGTGGGTAGAGCCAGGTCCCATGGCTCTACCCAGCAGTCTGTCTGTCTGAGCTGCCATGATGGACACCTATCCTGTCCTCAGTCTGTCTGGGAAGAGTTTTTTTTCCCTCTTGAGAGAACAGGGGAAATAGGGTGAGAGAGAAGGAGGGGGGATAGGAATGGAAAGGGCAGGAGAAGGGGTTTGGGAATGGAAAATGGAAGGAGTTTTTGGAGGGATGGAAGAAAGGAAAAAGGAGAAGATGGAGGGTGGGCAGGGTTTATAGATTGCTCACAGGCTGAGGGGGCTTTGTGTGGGGCCTGGCGGTGGGCTCTCAGGACCCTTGGCCTTTCTCTGCTCTCTGGCCCTGGGGAAAAAACAAACACACATTGGAAACATGCTCAGAGACATTTTTGTGTGTGAATGTGTGTATTTGTGCATGTGTTTTTCTCTCCATTTTATATCTAAAGGCCATACTCAGAGCAAAAAGAAAAGTTATTCAGCAAACACCCTGCAATTCTGCTCGGCACGCACATACAGACACACACATCCTGTAATCCCCCCCATCAAGGCACAAAAAAAGAGGCTGGCAGGCCAAGCAAAACATTTAAAGTCCTCTAGTGATGTCAGTCAGAACATGCCCCCATGAACACCATACGCAAGAATTGCTCCTCTATCTATCTGTCATTCAATCATGCAGAAGTACTGACATCATTCAGCAGTCCTCGGAGAGAGACAGAGAAAGAGACTGGGAGATAGGGAGGGAAGAAGAGAGAGAGAGAGCGAAAGGGGAGGATGATAATCCAGGATCTCCTCTCCCCCTCCCTCTGCTGACATGCAAACAGGCATCAGCAACCAGGAGAGAGTGAAAGACAGAAGAAAGAGAGAAAACTCACCCGTTTCAGAGGCCTATGGTCCATCAAGGGGCTTCACAGGAACAGTAAAACAACACCAACTATTAGCACCAACGTAGAGAGCGCATGAAGGGCAGTGGGCTGTACGTGTGTGCGGGTTTGGATGTGTGTGCACTGTTGAAGAGGGTGTGAGGAGATTTATGCCTCACCTGTGGCGGCATCGGAGCAGGAATCTCAGGATCTTGCGAGCAGCCTGGTTCTGTTTTTTCGTCAGGAGGCTGCTGTAGGGGAAGACACAGGAGTAAGAAGAAATCTTTTGCATAATTATGCCCTTTCTGTGTGTGAGAGAGAGAGTGTAGTACCCGAGGGAGTGTCTATAGGAGCGGTAGTATTGCTGGATGAGGACCGCTGCTCTTCGACTCTGTTGGAACTTCCTCTGCTCATGGAAACTCCGGAAACGACTCTGGATCAGGATGGCTGCCAGGGTCATCCTCTTATAAAGTGCATACTGAGAGAGAAGACGTAAGCAGCGTGTTGTAAACCATTTCATCAAAAGATATGAACTTTTGTTGTGTTTAATCCAGTGTATCATACTTTTTTTATTTATTCATTTTTAAAATAATTTTGTGGCTATAAATGTTTCCTTCTGCAATCTCAAATCCACTGATCGCAGCTAAAGGGCATGTACACTCAATAGTTTTGTTAATAAAAAACCATAATCAATCACATCAGGCTGTAAGAAAAAAACAAAAATGTGTGATAAACTGACTTGAGTGTGAATAAAAGATTCTACAATAACTTTGTGCTTTGAACTTCAATATGGAGACACATAGTAAATGACATGACTAAGCTGTATGGCTTCACTATACATTAGTACATTGGAGCTATTAAAAAGTTAGTACCATTAAAAGAAAAAAACTGTAGCACAAGATTTGGACAAGCCACATTCATATTTTCAGTTTATTAAAAATCAATGTCAAATGCACGAAATAGATTTTTAGCACGATTCAGGGAGAATCAAAATGCCCAAATAAATGTCAAAGGGAACACATCCATTGAGGCTATTATTTCTGGATATCGAATTCAGTACTTAACTGTAGAGGGTTGATGCTAGCTGTGTTAACGCTTACCTGCTTGTATCTCTTATAGCAGCGCTGAATCACTGCTGCAATCTCCTTACGTTGTTCCTGAATGGGGCCCTGATGGGAGAGAGATTAAGAGTTTGTACATGTTCAATGGTTCATTGTCTTTTTAAGTTTAAGATTGCAATTCATGAAAGATAGAAATGGAGAGGAAGATAATTTGAACAAATGACAGATCTAGGATTTAAAAACAACATGGTGACAACATGCATCAGATTATTTTACAATCGCTTGGGCAAACTTTCTTTTTTTTTCAAAGAAGAGGAAACCAGGTATACCTTGTGTTTTCTGAGGGAGTGCAGAGCATGCCTGATGGTCTCATACAGCTCCCCCTGCTCTGCCTCAGTCATGGCTAGACAGGAGTCATTTTTCAACCTCTCTTCTTTCATAGCTGCACAGAGGAAGGAGGTCCAGTCAGAGGGGGAGGATAGGGCTTCTTTAGCCTGTGGACAATGCTGATCCTCAGGCCCTGAGAGAGAGTTTGGTTTGGGACAAGGAGTCTGGGACTTTGAGTTTAGAAACCTGGAGAAAAGCAGGGAGGAAAGCAAACGTTTAATACCAAAAAAGATGTACGCTATTTGATAAGTAAGGTAAAGGAATCAGGAATTCATTGACTCACCTCTCCACCTCACCGAGGTAACCAGACAGTAACTTGACATCACTGCTGATCCCCATCTTCCTGGAGTCTGTTTCAGTCTCCATATCCTCCTGCTTAAGCCTACAAGTTGAAGCCTCCATGATGTGATCAGCTAGCATCGTAATGTCCATCTGCAAGACACGCAGAGCAGACGTTACTGACATATTTCTAACACCTGCTGCCCTTGAAGTAAAAGATTATCTTTAATTTGGGCATTTATTTTAATACCTATACTAATGACACTCAACTATGTGTACTTAATGGTTTAAGGCAATGATTGCTTTTTATACTTTTAGGTGGGCAAGTGAAAAATGTATGTTTCTCTTCATTTCCTGCACAGAACCAAAGTCTGTGCATTATCGTCATCACGTATAAACTTTCTGTTAAAGTTAATCTGTAGGCAGTGCATGTATGCATATGCTGTATACATCAAATGTGTTTATCTTATACAAAACACATGACTGCTTCTTGAACAAGCCAAAAAGGTTAAAACATGTAATACATCTTCTATCCTCTTTTCATGACACCCCATGTCATGCTAGATGTGACGTCAGGGTACCTCTAACAGTTAAATGGGCCTGCACTGTTGTTGTTATACGATTTCACTACATCATAGAATTTACAGCCACATGTCTTCAAAACATGAAGGCATCAGGGCCTTTTCTTTTACTGCAATACCTATCTTTGTAGTCAATTTCTAGTTGTGATTAGATAGTCAATCAATACAAATGGCTAAATCCAAACTGAAACCCTTTTAGCCTTTATCATCGTTTGGCAAAAGTCAGTGGTGTACACATACTGAGAGTTAAACTATTCCATTAATGTAAGGTTCAATTAGTACTAAGTTATTGTTCTTGCCAGTGAGCATTTAGTATGTGTGCCCTGTTTTCCCTTTTTGTAAGTGCACTTGATCTTTTGTATTTGTGTGTGGCTGCTTGTGTGGAAGTAACTGAGTGGTGAAGATAGCACCGCTGCCCTTCTTATGATGAAGTACAATAGCTATCATTATATGTTTATATTCAATCTAATGAGGTATCATGGGAGTTTCCCCTTATTCACACTGAGGGTCAAAGTGTTGTTTTCATAGATTTTTTAATGTATTGTTTCATGTATGTTATCACAAACATGTCACACATGCAAGCAAGCTTGTATACATTGTCCATTACATACAGTACAAAAAGTTCAGTTTTGGTTAAGGAACAAGATCAAAACTGCCCCTCACAAACTGCTCCCCCTACCTGCAGGTCCTCTGTGTTATCCTGATAGGTCAGCAGCTCTGTCTCCTCTCCCCTGTCAGACAGCACCCTTTGGCGCAGATGAATGGCCAGTCGTTCTTTTCCTAGAATCCTCCTGGCTAGGCTACGCTGCCCCAGAGTCTGTCTCAGACTCCACCTGGTGCCGCCTCCAGACCCCCCTATCCTGGCCTGCAGGTGGGAGAATGGAGCGCTGGGGAGCTGAGGCCGATTAGGGCTGGAGCTAGCAGGAGGTGCGTTCTGACAGCTGAGGTTGGAGGGTTGAGTTTGTAGGGTGTTGGGGAGGAGAGAGCATTGAGGGTTATGACTGGGGGACGAGTTGAGGAGGGTGGAGAGGGTGTTGGTGCCAGGGGTTGAGTTAGCTAGCTGTTGCTGGGTGTCGGGGCTGGGTTTGAGTCTCTTGGCTGGGGGTGGGCCTCCCTGTTCTCCCTGGGTTCCCTGTTGGGCTCTGTGTCCTGTTTGGTTCCAGCTCGGGTTCTGGTTGTCTGGCTGGCTCTCCGTCCTGGCTCTCCTTAGCTCTGGGGGAACAAAGATGCTGGAAAATAAGAGCAAGTCGCAATATAGATTCCTACCTCAGTGGATATTCTAACTTATCAAAACGCCTGTTCATCCCAAACAAATAAAATTGTATGTTACCCACTTAGACCTAGAAATAGCTAGCAATAATTTCAGTTTTTTATTTCAGACTGTCCCATAAGAGGTTTGTAGAATATCCAGAGTTACTGGAAAGACACATTGCTGTTAAGTTTTTCAAATGTAATTTTCAAAAGAATAGTTTAACATTTTTGGAAATACACTTATTGGCTTTCTTCTTGCGTTAAATGGGATAACTGATGTCACTCTCACGTCTGTCTAGTTAATTTGTAGCTAAAACCAGCAGCCGGTTAGCTTAACTTAGCTAATTTAGGTTAGATAGTCACTAGGGCTAAGTGGCAATTTTGTATCCTAGTTTTGGTTGAATTGACCCTTTAAAATGAGACAAATTCTTTCCTGGTGGTGATAAACCACAAAATAGCAGGGTTTCCCACCTGAGTTAGGGTTTGGCGTAGGGCTGTTGCTTATTCCGCTGGTCTGTGACTCTCCTCTCCACCTGTCCATCCAAGTGTCAGCAGGCTGGCCCTGAGCTTGAGGAGTCTGTTGCAGCTGCTCTAAGAGCTCAGCCAATCGAGTGTGGCCCCGGGATCGGGCAATGTTGAGCGGCAAGCGTCCCAACGAATCAGGAATATTCAGAGCTCTTGGGTCCCACTGATAAAGCACCAACGCTGCCTCAGTGTGGCCCAGAGCACATGCCCACATCTGTGGAGGCCAAAGAAAAAGATCACACACAGGTACGGAAAGATAGACACACTATAAACACCATTCAGAAATATTGATATTGATAACTCACCAATGGAGTACAGGAGAAGTGGTCTACGTTGAGAGGATCCACCTCTAGCTCGAGGTCAATACTGTCGGCATGCTTTGTGCTGCAGAGCAGGACAACACAAGTGAAATTAACTGACAGTCTGTGCGTTCACAATGGTGTGTCATGATTGTTGTTACTCACCGCCAGCGGATGAGTGTCTGAATGAGCCCTGCATAACCCTGAGCTGCAGCCAGATGCAGTAAGGTCATTCCTCTGGAGTTCTTACTGTGGACGAGCTGATTAGATGAAGCCCAGCAGGGCTGAGACATCATCTTCTCACAAACCACCACAACACGACCCTCGAACGAACCTTGATCGGTAGAAATCTGGAAGATCAGAGACAAAAAGGTTTTCCAGGACTTTTAGCATTAACATTTTTGCAGATTTTTCAAAATGTTTTTCAAGTTGTCACAAAGGTTGGTTTTACCAAGAAAGAGGCTGTGTCCGAAATCCCTCACTGTTCACTATGTAGTGGAGAATATAGTGGGTTTGCCATTTTGTAGTGCTGTACAGTGAGAATTATTAAACCCTATATAGTGGACTCAAAGTATCCCACGATGCATCATGAAAAATAGTGGACTACGATGGTCAATCACCAGGCACTATATACTATCTGGTATGTTTTAATATCCTGAGTTGTGTCAGAAGTTATTTTTTTATTTAGCCAATGAGCTCACGACATAGTCCTCTATATTGTCCTCTACATATAACTCCCTAAATAGTAGTAGGGAATAGTGAATGAGTGAATTATTTTAGACACAGCGAGAGTCTTGTGTTGAACAAATTGCAGAGCCTCTGACTCTGAAAGCTAGAGGGCAGAGTGCTGTAACATGCTTCGGCTGTTATGGAGTCATAGAAATAAAACTTTTAGGGGAAAGGGGGCGGGGGGGGCGTCCTAATAAAAGCAACACCTCTGCAATATAATGAAATGACTTACTCTATATATTTTTATTAACATTCAACACCTCTGAATCTGAAGTTGGTGGAGCTTTTACTTGACTGCATCATGTTGTACAGGTTTTACTATTATTGAATAAATTATTTTTGAAGTTCCAAAAATGTTGGAAATGCCTGATATACTGTAGGGGTTTAAACCATTAGATAATCTTCATGCAATCTTCAAATGTAATTGTGAGTCAAGCATGGTTTTCAAGGCTTGCTTTAATTAAACATTTAAGACTAAAACAAGTTCTGTTTTGTTTAAGGTTGTTCACCTGTACTGCTCTCTTATTAATACCGTTTTAGATTTTATAGGTGAGAAGGAAAATTTCACCCAAGCTAAATCACTGCTTTTCTGCCTTACTTGAGACTGCTGATCAGTAGCTCCTCCTCCCTCCAATCCTCCACCCTTGGTTGCCATGGTTTCTGAGCTGGGGTTCTGATTGGTTATCTCAGCCATCCTCTGTTCCATCTGCTCCAGACGCTCCAGGATGGACATCCTGAACTGGGTATCTACAGGAATGAAGGTGGGACATATAGAGATGTAAACATTGGCTACTTGTTTGTTGCATTTCAGCAAATCAATATTACATTTCAGTAAATCCTACTTAAAGAGGCTTTGGAAGAGAAGCTCTTCTTTGAGGGGCTCAATACTGCAAAATAAATCAGGACTGCAATCAATAAAACCCCTTTCCAACAATGGGAACTTGGGATCCAAGAACACTGTGTGTTTGTGTGTGTATGTGTGAGTGAAAGATCATAGATCTAACAACAAATGTATTTTTTTTTATGGCTGTGTTTATGTGTGACCCTTTGTTTCAGTGCTGCTGCTGCAGTTTTGCTGCAGTGCCCATTATGTCATCCCACCTGCTGCTCTCTCACTCAGTCTCTCTATTTTTCTCTCCTCTCATTTCACCCCCATTTTTCTTTCTTTCTATCTGCCGCACACAAACTGAGCTGAAAGGGTGGAGCCATGAGAGTGAACGGAGGCTCAGGCTCCTCCCTTTCCACTCTGCCAATCAGAAGGGGAGCAGAGTTTTCTGGAAAAACAGCTTTTTGGAACACAAATCCAAACATCCACTATTTTAACACAGCAGCAGTCTTCACCTATATCTGCAAACTCAAACAAACACATACAAATACATCCACAAAAAGGAAAAGCACACTGGATTTCTGGTCACATAAAAAGCATGTTATACTTGCAGACATGCATTTTAAAACAGAAAAGGATGATTGAGAAGACTACAGCAATTAGCATCTGCTATGAGGACTTTTTTGGTGGTTAATTATAATAACTTAAGTAACAAATACATTCAAATATAATTATAAAGTTGAGAAATATTCATTGATTTTCAGCAATTAAATAGGGATGAAATAATCATTTGATTAACCTCCTATAGTGACAATGGAATTTTAAATATGAAATATGTAAAATGTTTTTCACACTTTAATTATTTATTTATTTTTTATTGCGCCTTAATGTCATTTTACAATTCACTTATCTATCTGCAAATCATACTACTTGAGTATAAATGCTGCAAGGCGTATGTTATAAAGGATACCGAGCAATACAAGAAAGACCACTGGAACACTGGGAACTCCTTTAAAAGTAATTTGGGATTTAATCAAAAACTTCATGAATTTATTTATCCTGTCAGTTGCATGCAATTATATCCTAGCTAATAGCTTTTTTAACCACATCGTTTAAATGCAAATGTAATTCATTATTTTATTAACTGTTTTTTAGTGTATTAATTAAGTAAATGGATTAAAATTGACCAGAAAAAAAACTGCATAAATATTCTGATGACACACTCCAGCTTCTATATTTTTGCTCTTGAATACAAATTCAGCGGCTTTTCAAAGTTTGTTTGATGATTACTTGTAGTTGTACTGAGTACCTGTGGATTTACTGACCAGTAAACCAGCTTTTCTGGTCAGTTTTAGGATCCCATCCCCCATAATGCTTTTTTTTCATGGATTCTTATCCAATAAATGAAGCTCTGCACAAACTTTTACCACTGGCCAACAACAACAATTATCAACAAACTCTTATAACAGATGACTGCATTGCAAACCAATAAAATAATAATAAAAAAAGCAGACCAGTAAGACAAATTTGTGTTTTTAACAGTAACAATAAGTGGTGGTTCGATCATTTAATTTAAATCTAACTAATGTTTCCGTTTTTTTTCTTCTATTTTACCATTTATATTCTTTCAAATTATTAATATTAAATGTTCTACCAAAACTATGATGAAGGTTTAAAATAATTAGTAAACATCAGTTTACAGTTGGCACACCTAAAACTAGTGGGTTTGCATACCATTTCAAGTCACTTTTTGTTGAATCAATAGCTCCATATATTTAAATTGATGTAAAATTTGTAGGACTCAAACAGACTGTGTTTTTTAGTTGAAGTTGATTGGAAGAATATTCATCAGACAAACACACTTTTGGCATAATCTTTCAGTAATAAACATGACCATAAAACACAGTGTATATTATGTATTTAAGCTTTGGGTGGTCAACAACATGCCCACATGTCTGTGCCTATAGGCCTGTTATTATATGGGCCGCAACAGGAGTCACATTAGCCTTCCTTCATTTGTTGTTGTACAGTTCAGTGGAGCTGTCCACTCGTGGTGGTGCTGAAAGTTACCAGCTCAACGTGTAAAGCTAAACAAGCTTCAAATCCTCAGGCCTGCAACATAAAACAAGCAGCCTCTCCTGTGTCTTTTAGTTCAAACACCTAGCGAGCAAACGACGTGAGGACTTGTGGCATTTCTTCGGTCCCATTATCTCAAATCGACAGAGGCTGTGCACCACATATATACATAGTGCAAATATTTGGACTGAAACGTGAAAAGCAAAAGCAGTTTAAGACTTTACATCTATGAAGTCAAAATTTCGACAACAGGCACATGTATGTCCATCTACAGCAGCATGATAATAAAACAAAAAACTTAACCCGGCTACAAACAACACAGACCTAAGCCAACAAAAGGGCGCGTTTTAAAGTTAACATCAGTTTAAAATCAAATAAACTACGAACCCAAACAGCGAGTCTCTCTATCTGCTGCTCTCTTTGTTCCCGCTTCTGCTCAACCCCGTTAGTTTGAAGCGTGCGACTCACACATTGCTACTCCGATCGAGCAAACACAACTAAGTGCAGAGAGAGAGAGAGAGAGAGAGAGAGAGAGAGCGAGAGAGAGAGCGAGAGAGAGAGCGAGAGAAAGAGAGAGAGCGAGAGAAAGAGAGAGAGAGAGAGAGAGAGAGAGCGTATCCAAGTTGTGTCTATGAGAGCAGACACGCTTCAAATCCGCCCGCCAGACTCTGAGCTGCAGGAGGCTCAGTCGTCATCGGCTCAACAATAAACTGCACACAAACTAAATTGGAGCAATGAAATGTGACAAAGTCGTGTGATGACGCATATGTGATGAAAATTATGAATCTGTCTATTTTTATCCCAGGCGATGAGCCTTTGATGAACATTTGAGGCCAAACAAAGGACTTCACAACCAGAGCGCACGCTCGGGTCTCGGCATCCCCATTGAAAGTCAAAGGCAGAGCCTATATATAGCGTGCATGAGGCTGCACAGCACACTGCCGGTGGTGCCAAACAGTTTGACTGTCAAGTGGACCGCGATTGTGCCATGATGTCCTTGCCCTTCACTCCAGCAAACAGCCAGCCTGCTGTGACTGTAGAGCCGCATTGCCGCATTGCGCAACGCGGAGACGGGGGCGAACACAGAGTAACCCAGGACATGCCTCGCCGAGGAGACCCGTGTGTTTCCAAGCTGCAATTGCATCAGGAGATATATTTGCACACAGAAGCGAACTCCCCCCCGGTGCTGTGCACATAGTTTATATGCAACCAATCCCCCAGAGCTGACTCCAAGAATATTTAATTTTCCTTACATCTTACAATACGTTTTAATTTGATTAATTGAAACCTCACAACATCTAAAGCTCTTACAAAATAATTCAGATGTATCTCCAACATGCAAACATGCTGAATGGACTCCATAAAAAAAAAAAAATTTTGATCTAAACAAGTCCAACAAGACAAAGTCGAAAGCCTTTATAGATGTGGACGGTTAAAATCAAAGGAGTAGTACACACTACACCTTTCACTGTGCAGTTGTCAAACGGTTGAGGAGCCTAGATTCCTTCTTTAATTTATCTGCATGCAAGCTGAGGGTGACAATAAAAAAAACAGCTGCATCCCCAGCACAGAAGAAGATAATTCAGCCAAACAAAACACAGCCACCGACACCATACATCTGTGGCTGCATCTAACAAAACAGAGCAGCATAATGACAGCCACACAGCCACACAGCCACACACACGCACGCATGCACGCACGCACGCACGCACACACACGCACGCACGCACGCACGCACATACATACACAGGTTCTCTCAAAGTTTGAACTATTCACAAATTTTAAGTGAGGTAAGGTGTAAATTCTGCACCAAAAGTAAAAATTAAATAAGAAAGAATAAGGAAAATATGTATTTTGTATGTTGGGGTTTAACTTTTCTGGGTTAAAATATAATCTGTCAAGTGCATGACCTTAAACATACAGTATGTTAAAAAAAAAAAAAAAAAGCGCACACACGCAACACTCCAGCCACACGCTGAAGCAGTTATGTACATGTCTCGTTTTGTTTATGGTTTATTCTCTTTATTTACTTTGAGTAAATAATAAGACAATAAGAGTGTAACTGTGCATCCCTGCGTGGTAAAAAAAAAAAGAAACAAAAAAAATGCTCTCACCATCGAGGGACAGCCAGTCATGCTGAGAAGATGGCAGGGCAGGAAGGTCACGAGCCTTGTATTCAAACACCACAGAGGAAGAGATGACCTCACCACCCATAGCTACCTGCAGCATCACCAGTCCTGTGTCATGCGCTGGAAACAGTAATCAGGTCAGTAATTAGTAAAACTGTCTGTGTGCTGAGACTGATCTCTTGATAAAGAATAATTTCAGGACAGTATGTCATCCATTAGACACTGTGAATGTTGAATACCACGTGTGCCTGAAAAAGACTTTGTCTTGCAGTTATCCCCTGATCACACTTAATGTAGCAGGATGTGACTCATCTATCATTTACTATACCAATCCCAAAAAAAAAGAAAATTCCAAGCAAAGCTGCGTTTATCGAGTTCCTGCCAAACAGTGTCCCTCCTCACAATGTTCTTTTCTGTATTGTCCTTATTTTCGTTTGGGACTCTCCCAAAAGGGTGTGCAGCCGACATAGTAAGACTCTTTGGTTTGTATGCTAAAGAAAAATAAATTGCTCATTATAGGGGTTAGTGGGGTGATAGCTGGGGTGATGGTTGGGGTTAGGTTTACATTTTATTTAAAAAGTAATGGGTTTTTCCTTGTTAAAGGAGTGTGCATTGTGATAGTGCATGCATACACACATATGTTACCTGGGCAGTAACAGCGCAGAACCCCGGGCTGGATGAGTGCAGCAGGGACACTGATGTGGTCAAAGAGACAGCTGTACTCACTGCTCGACTCCAACCACGGACCTGTGATAAGCACCTTCACCCCACCCTGTAGCACACAAACAGAGTACTCAGTCTAACACCACACTCACTCACTCTCTCTCACACACACACACACGCACACGCATTCGCACGCACACGCGCGCGCGCACACACATACACACACACACACACACACACACTATACACATTTAAGCATTGTGTACTGTGTTTCTATCAAATATCCTGATTCCATCTGTGGCAAAAACAAACCTCAGAGAGACACAGTGGCCTACTTTTTTGTTTTCTATTATATGAATCTAAACTGATAGATATCAGTAATTGCCCCATTTACTAAGTGGTTATTATTTTGCTAGTGACAAATCTATGAGTCTAACAAGCCTGGTAGCAGCCCCTAGAGGGTGGTTTGTTCCTTACATCCATTTGTTTGAACCATCTGAACAACACTGCCATGTGTTTTCTCCAGTGTAGCTAAAAATAAAACATAAACAACATATTGTCCCCCAAAAAGTTTGAGTCATGAAGTAAATATAGATCAACAAACCATTTTCATATTTAAAACGATTTAATAGCATTTGGTAGTTTTTATTTGGCATTTGCAGTGCACGTTTTTAGTTAATTCTAAAATCCTTTGAGCCTTTGGAGTGAAACAGTGCTGCTTTTTAAGATACTCAAAACCGTGGAATAACGAGTATGATGTAACACTTATGATCCTGGAAGAAAGTTGCAGAAAAATATAAGCTGAATATGTGCACATGTTGGGATGAGATCTCATGAGACATGAGATACAGTTTGTTAAAAAAGTTTATTTTCGACAAATAGATGCTATATTTCCACAAGTTTCATCATGATTCAATGACAGAACTGGTGTCTGAGATATCATAAGTGGTACATGGGTAAATTAATGAAGCCACCCAGTGTAATCAGTGTAATATTGAAATTTCATCAAAATCCAATCAGCTGAGTCTGAGATATTCTGACTCCTTAATGACCACACAGCCAGGCTGGCGGTCTTAGTACAAGTACTTTGTGCCAAGCGTGATTTCAGCATTTAACATCAGTAAGTCAATCATGTGGTGATTTTTCTGTGGGGAACAATGATGAATAAATAATGAATGATAATCATGTAGGGTTTACTAACCTCTGGATAAGACCACTCTGGGGAGTAGTCTGTCACACCAAACAGCCTCCCAGTCTCCTGGAGCAATCCCAGAGCTCCCTGCTCCACCTCCGAGCCCTGCAGGTGGCCTGCTCCTGTGCCCTGCTCCTCTCCTGCTGCCCCCTCCTGAGGCATTAGAACCCCAGTCACAGCTGCCCCTACCCCACCTCCAGACCCCTCAACTGAGATGAAATCATTGATGAGATCAGAGAACTGGCTTCCAAAGGAAGCTTCAAAGCCTTCCAGACTAATGGCCGCTCCTGCCCCTGTTGTTGTAGCTGACACCCCCCCACCTTGCTGAGGAAGAGGAGAGCTGTAGAGTGCCCCCTCAATGCTTGTACCAGCAGCTATTGACTGAGGACTGGCCACCACAGAACTATTGGCCCCCGACAAGCTAACACCATTACAGAGGATCTCATTTTCCCGTCCTCCTCCTCCTCCTCCTCCTCCACCACCTCCGCCCTCCTCTCCTCCACCATTGTCATCGGTAGGTTGCAGGTAGTGTTCGGTGTCAACACTTGTGTAGGCCACATGAGGATCGCCAGGCTTGAGAAGCAACTCCCCTCCATTCTCAGAAGTCTTATCTAAGCCCCCGACCTCTCGATGTCCCCTGCTGGCTGACTGTTCGACGATTGTATCCTGTGGTGTTAGAGGAAAAGAGCCCATAGCCGCTCCGTGTCCATTCCTTCCACACAGGCCCTGCTGGTCTGGGCTGGCTTGGTGGAGGTGTGTATGTGGGTCTCCATTTGTGACTGGTGTGTCTGTTGGCACCGTGGGCAGGCCTATATAAGCCTGGGCCTCGCCTGATTCCTGTGTTGCTTCAGTACCATTGGTCTGCAGCTGGGGGGTCTGGCTTGTCTGTGGGGAGGCCTGGAGGAAGAGGCTGGGGGAGGGGTGGTGTGCAGGCTGGGTCAGGCTTGGGACACAGGCTGATGACATCACGGCACTGAAGTCCATCTGCTCCAGGGTGGTGCTGGGACTGAGGCCTGTCCCTTCCCCTACATAGCTGCTCTGAGTGGCCAGCGGCGGCTCTAGGGGTATAGGTTCCGTCTTGATGTTGTTGACAAGGGCTGGATTGTAGATGAAGGCATTGGGGGAGCAGTGGAGTCCATCATCACCGTTACATCCCTCAGCCTTCCCTCCACCTCCTCCATACGTCTGGCCCTGCTTGGGATTGTTGAGGAAGCAATCAGGGTCAAAGGTCATGGCGGTCTCAGGTAGGCTGACTCCTCCACCAGAGTCTAAAGAGCTAGACAGAACCAACTCTCCTCCCTCCCCCAAGCCCACACCACCAGGAAACGATGCAAACCTCTGGTTTTCAGGGGCAACAGCCAACAGGATACCAGCGGTGGTGCTCTCATGGGTGGATGCCAGTAGGTGGGTGTGGCCTGCCGAGTAAACCGAATCCCCAGTCAGCGTGGTGACCTCAGACATGAACACAGCTGTGCTCTGCGTCATGCCAGCCCCAATGGCCAGAGCGGGACTATCAGCCATGTCGCTGGTGATTGACAATGGGGAGCTCTGGGTGGTGTCAGGGACCTCCACCTGGTTGGTGGAGGTAGATGAGGACACTTCCATGCTGCTCTGTGGGAGTAGGGAGGGTTTGTTGTTTATCCTGCCATTCTTCCTCTCTCCTCCACCCGCTCTACTCCTGCCCCCTCCAGGACTGGGCTCTGTCTGGCCTTCTGACACATCGCTGTTCTGGACCTCTGTGCCATCTGCTTCCTCAGCTCTCTGGCCCGCTGCTACACCCGTACCTGCTGCAGCTCCACCTCCCGCTGCTGCCCCTGACTCCTGCTTGGATGAGATGATGCGCTGCTTGACACTGGAACATTTCTGATGCAGGCTGCTTCCAGCACCTGTCAGAAGAGATATTCAAACAAAGGAAACAGCATTTAAGACAATGCATCTTCATTTTATGTCCTTTCATTTTCTCAGGTCAATCTTTATAGTATTGTGGCATTACCTCACACACATTTGACAGTGTGTAAGGGCGCCCTCCAGTGTTCAGAATGTACACTGAAAACTGAGATCATGAATACTCTGAT